>CM066034.1:525453972-525881620 GCA_033557465.1 Ichthyophis bannanicus | reverse complement strand
TGACAACAAATTATCCACGCCAGATTACTTGCAATCAGGTGCATAATCGGCACACTGACACCAGACCCCAAGCGCCACATTGCTGCTGCAAGTCGAAAATGTGTCACCACCAGAGTGCAGTGCATGTACAGATGAATGATGCATGCTGAAGACCCAATACACCTCATCTGTCCCTCTGAAAATACCCAACTGTCAAAACAGGGGGCATACTAACGACAAAAAGATATTTCTGGTGCAAGAGACTTTAATGTTCAAAAACATGACAGAAAAGTAATGATGATACGCACATCCCAATGCCTCGATATGGGAGAGTACAAGCTACACCACTAGGGACACAAACAATCATGTAAATCACAATAAGCAGCTTCTTACAAATACCACCATTCACATGACCACAGACATAATACCAACGCAACAACCAGCAGAAACTATGCCCATATTACACAATCAAGGAGGTCAACATGCAGTGTTGGTGTGGGGAAACAGTGCATCGTCACATTAGACCAGATACATGGAGCCCAGTAAAACAAGTAGATAGTGACACACCACCACTGCCCACAAGCTGCAACATAATGTGGCAATGTGAGTGTCGCTAACACAAGCGCTAGTCAACCTGACCGTGAAGACGGGAAATGCAGTTGTGTTGTTACAAAGACATTCAACTGTCATGTATGCACATAACGCAAACCAACGAGCAAGCATACTAAATAAGGAAATAATGGACAAACAAATTCACCTAAAATCCACACAGAAAGCCTAGGTTCCACATGTGGTGGTCACAGAAAACATAGGTCAGTTGAGATGCACAATCACCAGCCACAAGGCAACATGATACAGTGATGCCAAACATGCATGTAAACACCCATGGGTCACTGAAAACACATCCCAAGATGTTCTTGTGTTTGAAACATTGTGGGATTTAAATGGGGATCACTGTCCAGGTGGCCAATTAGGTTGACCTAGACCATCGGAGCCCTCCCATCGCGTGGCCACCATGACAAATACATGGGCTGGTATGCCTGTGTTTGTAGTAAACCCATTAGAATACTCATTCGGTGCAATGTCACAAGCCATGGTACAAAACAATTGAGACCCACCACTGTGACACCAGGTAACCCCTACATTGTCCATAGGTTCAGGTCGCTGCCGCAGCAGGGAGGATTCATCGTAAACCGTCAGAATTGTTATCTAACATCCAAACCCTCCATGTTAAAAGTTTCTTTTGAGGCGCAAGACATGCATAGTCAGGGTCTGTGATTCACTATACCCAGAGTGCCTGGGGCAAGTCCATCTCATTGTGTACCCCCCACAATGAGGCAGCACGTCCTGCCAATCAATTGCATCAGCAGTGCTAGCGACACCAAATCTGGTCAGGGTGAAATCAGTATTCAAAAATCAATAATGTCCTTCCTCAGTCATGCTGGTTGCACTCTCCGACTTAGACACATTGCCGAATGGCAAAATGTCTATGCAAAAGAGTTGCATGGTGGTCCTGGTTCCTCACAGCATGGTGGGTTTTTGTTGACAACAGTTTGCAGTGTAAGAGATGTGCCCGTTATCTCCACTGTTCACTGTGTCAGGAGAGGAGAAGGTGGGTGTTTTATGGAATCGTCCAAACCTTTGTCAAGAGTGTACACAAATGGTCATAAGTCACAGCTGTGGCAATGCGTGATCCAAAGGAATTGCAAGTCCAAACAGGACATGAATAGCAATATGAAACATAACCATGTGGCCAAACATCATTATGCCTCAACACAGACATGGTTGTCCACCACTGGATATGTTAATATTCCATTAATTCTGCCGCCTGTCACACAGGTGTGTTTTGCCGCTACACTACCATTATGCAAGCTGTTCAATGTGAAGTCTAGATAGAATTTTACATGCCCAGTCAGAACAACATTATATCCAATCAACAGTGAGAAGACAGATGTAATGACCCCAAAGAAACCAATACACATAGCCGTGTAGTGTGCATCAGGTGTAGCTCATCAATCGCTTGAAGCCACTACACAACAATATCATGAACATCCTGAAGGTATACAATGTCAGCCAAAAGCTCGAGATTCACCATGGCAAGCCAACGTTTGATGACGGTCCAGAGTATGTGCATATCTGTAAACACAAATGAAAACAGACCAGTGCTTAATGACAACGACAGAAACATGTTTTCTCAATGCACACAACACATGTCCATAATGTTGACAACGTTTACACGACTATGTAAGTGGTCGCAGAGTCACTCCCGACACCCAGAGGCCCACACCCCTAACAGCAGATGAGAATGTCTGATGTCGGAGCAATGCAACATCACACAGGCAAAACGACAAATCACACACCCACAGTATGGAAATGTCTAATTGACATCTGTAACACATGGCCTGCATGTGCACAGGTGTAGATCTGTAGATATAACGGCCCCAGTGACCATGCAATGATATCATGGTGTTGTCTGAGAGTACATTGTTTGGGGACAGAAAACGTGCAGCCAAACATCACAATACAACACCTACACACACATGCAGGTCTGTTTCACATGTCACAGTGAAAGTGTGGTAGAGGACATGCTTAACCAAGCCACAAGGGCATATGAGTGACACCAGCAAGAGATGGTTTTATGATTCTACACGTAGAATATTGGAACTCAAATCATCTGTGCAATATGACAGATCAATAGGAACATATGATTTCAATTAGTGCGGTCACACACAATGTCTATGTACAACCACCTACCAAAACAAAATGATTAATTGCTGATGTAGAGACACATGGCAAAGCACCAGACCAACACCATCCAAACCACGTATGTCCTCTGCACATGGAGACACAAAGATAAGCAAACAAATGTCATGTTATAGCCATGAATCACACACTGCACCGTCATGTCCCCAGCTATCACACCCCACAAGAGCCCTCAATTAATGACTGCTCCCTATCACAATGTACAGATCACATACATGTCAGAGGCATCACGGAGATGTCTAACGAGATCCTGAGGTGTGTGTAGTGTGTCCGACCCCTCCCTTGCCTCGCTGTCCGTGTACACACAGAGCAATTCAGGGGTATGCGCACACCATTCTGGTGTCTCAGTCGCAGAGTGCACTATAAACCTTTTATCACCATATTGTGACAAAAGACTCCTCTACCTGTTTAATGTTGTGCCAAAGTTGTATGTTAATCCACTTACAATAGGGAAAAGCATTGGATATCTGCGCTCCCACCTCATGTATTCCCGTATCATAAACATATCCTGGTTGTACATCTCATACCGTCTGTAATATTAACAGTTATGTTCTGATGATGTGCACAAATAACATGCATAATGTGTTGCATGTGTTAAAATGGACCACCCCATGTCTGCATGTGACAAACCCCTGAGGGCTGCATGCCATCCCAATGTGTGTTAGTCTGAACGTTGAAACATGCATACCCTACATGTGCACCTCTGATAAATAGCTGGCACCTATGTCTGTGTATGTAAGTCAACATAATCATGCCTTGCTTGTGTCTGCAAGATATTTGCTCATATGGTCTGTGTTCACGTGACCTACACACATACACAGCCTGTAGCTAACGCATGATGGATGATGTTGCAAGAGCATCAGCAAGATATGCCATCCAATCCATTAAATACCTGCTATAACACAAGCAACACCCACATGCTGTGATCCAACTGGCTATTGTAAAACACCCTTTGCTGTATCTGGCTGATACATCTCACCATGTGTGTAGATACCCATCACTGCAGTGAAGGTAGACTCACCAAGTTAAAAGTGTTTTATCACAACCCCCTGGCTGCACAATGCAGAAGGTCCCCATCCCTAACCACATCCATGTCATGGCTACCTGATCAACAATACATTTTGACACACGTCATGTTTGACATCCACATACCACCCAAACTGTTAATATCATCTCCCCATACTAGCATCAACTATGTTTATTGTGCTTTATGTGACATGTTGCTACACACATGAAGAGCACACAAACATAGGTATGTCACAGGAGCCTAATACCAACATAAACATCACAAATGTGTCTAATCGTAGCGCTCCACAATGGACAACAGTCAACAAACAGGGAGTGACCGTCCAACATGAACATATCAACATATGGCTGACACTGTGTGGCACACATATCATGTAAGATAACACCTTCTGGTCTGACAACAGCTGTTTATATCAGAAGCATACACTACCTGTGAATTGCACCCTCCAAACAAACCACACAGATACCAACAAACCCCCACATCATCTGCCACCAACTGCTGTTGTGCAAATCCCACATTATTTGTGGCACACCCATGGACATATGTGATGTTGGCATTCAGAGTCAACTGGTACTGCAGTGTGTCATCCAGATTCCATGTTAACATTAACACATAACACAATAAACATTACACACATTGTATAGCACATGTGTGTCGTAAGCGACTTAATACGTACATGTGAACAGCTCTGCAATCAACCTCCGCCTGAACGCTGAGCCCTCCCGTGTGTCACCACTGGCACGTACAGGGGGCACAATGGATCCTCCTCAAGATCCTCATTAATTTCTGCAGGGATATCGTGCCTGAGAGCAATGTTGTGCAGGATGCAACAGGCTATGATTATCTCGGCAACAGTGCGTGGCTCATATTGTAAGGCCCCGCCTGTCCTATCCAGACACCTGAAGCGACTCTTCAAAACGCCAAAGGTGCGCTCTATGACAGAGCGGCTGGAGGCATGGGCCTCATTGTACCTCTGCTCTGCACGTGTCCGTGGCTGACGAACAGGAGTCAGCAGCCAGGGGCGACAACCATATCCTGCATCACCTGCAGAAAGAAATGTTGCATGTAAATGTAGGGGTCCATGTGACACAGTCCTGACAGCTGTGTCGACATGAGAAAGAAACCAACAAGACAGTGTGACAACAATATACAGCTGCAAACTATGCAGCTCTATCAGATATACATATGATGACATACAAGCTAAACATGGCTTATCCAGCCCGTAAACACATATCAAATATCACAAACGACCATAGTCACCCTTAAATAATGTGTGTGTGTGTGTGCTACATGCATATGGTGATGCAGTTACTGTCCACATCTGCAAACCCACAATGGTGACACCACAATAGCAATCCAATGCTCCCATAATCACAGGGTATGTCTCATCAATAACCAAGGGAAAACACAGCCATTTGCGTGTGGCACACATACACACCATGTATGCCATGGTGGTAGGTAAGAATGAAAAGCATATCACCTGTAGACATCCTGTTTATGAATGGCAACATATGATGTTTATTTTGTCAGGCAAAATAAACTGTGTATTGTTGCGCGCCAATGCCTGTCATAGCCATAGTCTTCCCAGTCCCCATCCTGTACACATCCCTCTGAAGGTGCGGTCGTCCAACATGCACACTGTGCCCGTCATTAGTTTGCCCCCAAAACATATGCATAGGCACATAACCGTCCGCTGTAGCTGGTTCCCATACCGCTGTGTATGCACCCACGTAGTCCCCTTGCTGTAACTGTACATTTTACACAATGTGATGTGAAATGAGAATGGCCAGACAAGATGGCACAAACGTACCCTCAACTACAGTGTCAGAGGCTACTGTAAGCACTACATATTGTTGCAAGTCTGCTGTGACATAGGCAATATGTCTGGCCAAATATATGCACACGTGTTTTCCCTGCTGGAAACCTTAACATCATCTATCAGATATTAATATACACCTACTCATGTCAGATATTGAGCCCTGGGTGACAACTCCATCACAGAGTGCGTGTGTCAAACTGACACGCACATGACATGTGTGTACTATTAGGGTTATCCAGAACCAGACATGTTAAATGACGGAGAAACATTATCCAGCAATTAAACATCATCACAGGTGTATGTTGTGGACAAAACCACCCCACCAACCACCCCATGTTTGCATATGCTACCAACATGCACTATGAGGTCATCATCAACAACATAGATGTCTGCACTGAGGTGGCAGCACATGTACAACATGTGCATATAACGGTCATAGACTGTGAGGATAATCATGATGTAGGGTTAATGTTTCTAGTCGTACCAGACGTACAAAAACATGTAATAATGTATACCAACACCAGTCCTGTGACTAACATCAATCATATGCAAAGTGCATGTGTCAAACTATATAAAACCTCTACTGTGATCACAAATAGAAACATGTATAATGACATACAGAAATAAAAGACCCTGACATACTCACCCAGCAAGATACATTCGCCAAAACGTCCCTCCTCAAATTGTGTGAATATTGCCGAGTGATGCAGGATATAGGAGTCATGGGTGGACCCTGCAAACCTAGGGACCACATTCAGAATATGCTGATTTGCATCACATACAACCTGAACATTCAGGGAATGGTAGTGTTTGCGGTTGCGGTACGCTACCTCCCTGTCTCTAGGCGGGACCAGGGCAACATGTGTGCAATCAATAGCTCCCATCACGTGTGGTATCCCGGCTAATGCCTCAAAGGCCTGGTTCAGGGTCCACCATTGTTGCCTAGTGTGGGGTATGGCTATGTAATCCCCCATCCGGCTGACCATGGCACGCAGTACCTGGTGGAGACATCGTGAGAAGGTGGGCCGGCTCATGCCACCCACTGCGGCCACAGATGTCTGAAAACAGCCGGAGGCAAAGAAATGTAAGGCAGCAAGGAGCTTGACTAAACCAGGTATGGCATTGGACCGATCAGTCAGGGGCTCGAGGTCAGGTCTAAGATCCTCATAGAGACCCCTAATAGCCCTTGTGCTCAGTCGGTAAAGGGAGATGACCTGGTCCTCTCGCATGTCATAGAGCTGGGGACGGGGCCTGTAGAGGCGTGGCTGCCGAGCCTGCACCTCGGCACACCTCCTGCGCCGTGCACGAACAACACAGGCTTGGACCGCCACCACAGCTGCAGGTCTGAGTTGCTGCGGGACTATACCCATGCCCTGTGCCCCAGCCCCATCGACACCATCTCCCGTGTTCGGCAACCCAAGCATCTGCCCACTGCACAGGACACATGCAGCAGCATAGACATGCGCCATAAACTCCTCCCACCAAACTAAGAAACAAATAACTATGTCACACACAATAAACTATCTAAGCACTGTACAAACTACAAGACACACCAGACCATACACACACAAGACAATACAATCCTCAATACAAACACCAGCCAAACAATCTACACATACACCTGTTCGGACTCCCTTACTGTCTCTCACCAAACACACTTCTACTCTTCTCCGCCTACAACCCTCAACGTCGACAAGCTGTTCTCCCTCACCTATATTTCCTTTTCCTTGCCGTGACGTCCAATGCGCATGCGCATCTGCTCACAGACGAAGGTCTAGAGTCACGCGCATGCGCGACTCTACGCATGGGTGTCGGCATGTGCGTGGTGACACGCAGATGCGCATCGCCTTGCGCATGCGGAAAAAGCACCCAGACGCCCATGCGGGACTCCACGTAATGCGTATGCGTGACCATACACATACGTAGCACTATTTCCCTCGGCGCATGTGTGTGTTGACGCCTGCAAACGCCCATGCGTATGACGTCACACTCACGGCGCACGAGCGCGACGCACGAGCGTGTCCCACCAAATACACGCCTGCACAAATGCGCATGTGCAGAAATCAAACGTGCAAATACCGTATAAATAGGCCTCAACACGTGGCACACGGTGAGGGATGTTAGAGGAGTTTCACAAACAGACACAGAGGTAAAGAGTGAGCCAGAGCCAGAGGATAGGTTAGAGGTAGTCCAGAGGAAGGTGTGAGACATAAAGGTACAGTGTGCAATAGGGAGTGAGGCTGTGGTGGCAAGACGTCAGAGGAAGGCGGGATATAGAGATTGAAGCAGAGTCTGAGAGAGAGAGGCTGAGGTAGGGGTACGGCACAGGATAGAGGGAGAGGATAAATTAAAAAATCACTGTAGTATCTGTGTACATGTGCTCATTTACTTGACACAGCACCTGTGTTACAGTGTACTGTATTGTGTCCTCTATTGTAGTGTTATTGTTATCTGTTGTGTGTGCTGTGTCCTGCTGTGTGTTGGTGAACGGGGGTTGTTTGAGAGGTGCCTGTGTTCAAGGTGTAGATGGAGAGGGACAGTGACAGAGAGGGCCAGTGTGAGGAGGCGGAGGATGTGGGGCAGCCAGTTGGTGATGAGTCACACAGGGCACAGACTGCACAGCCTAGCCACGAACAGGCAGGGCCATCTGCTGAGCGACAGCCGTCACATTACAGCCAAATGGCCAAAAGAAAAAGGGTCCCTGTGCCAGCAACACAAAGGAGGAGAGCTGTAAAGTTCAGTGACAGTGAAAACCATATATTACTCTCCCATGTCCTTGACAACTACGATGTATTATTTGGCAGAATGAGCACACGCACATCTGTTGCAAACAGAATGGCAGTGTGGGAGGATCTGCGTACTGCACTGTGTGGGGCAGGGGGCCCCACACGTGATGTAGACAGCTTAAAAAAGAGGTTTTCTGACATCAAGAGAGGTGTCCGTCAGCACATGGTTGCTGTAAGACAACATGCTATGGGCACAGGTGGCGGACCCCCCCTCACACCCACACTCTCGCCCCTGGAACAAGAACTTGCAGCACGGCTGGGAGACATCTACCTTCGTGGACTGCCAGAGGCCCTGGATAGCGCACATCCACATGCAGGTATGTACACTAACTAATCATTTCTTTCTCATGTACAATCTCCATATTCCGTACAGGGCGGTCCTATGCAAATACACTCCCATATGTGTCCACAAACCCCACATCATGTTGCCATCCTGTTGTGATATGTGTGTGCAATATCCTTACCTCACCATTTCTGTTGACATGTCTGGGGTTCACATCCACACCTACCTCCTCAACCCATCCCACGAGAATATGGCATAATGAAGCACACACACACATGAGTCACCAGACACAAAACAACTGTGATTTCCATACAATGCATGACTGTGTTGGTCATTTCAAAGGCATGTTTGTATGACATGACAGCAATACAGTGCTGCATGTGCACCCCAGTGGGCCAAAGGTGATGCCTAGTTGCCATACGCTGCACTATGGGTCACTGCGAGTCACATGTAGCACTGAGACAATCATATCACATACAAATATGACCCATACTCACAAACCAACACACACATGCAGTGATTTGCATAAAGCAGGTGTTAGGGTGGGGGCAGTAACACGCATGTGCGGAAATATGTTACATAACAGAGGAATGGGATGCTATGGGCAAACATGTGCAATGTGACCATGAACAGGAGAAGGGGCGATCTGCCACCTGTGCATGGGCACAGCACACACATGTGTCCCTTACCCAGACACATGGTGGTGACACACACGTATGGGAGTGTGTCCGGTGTCTGGTATGCAGCACACATGAACGGATGCAAAACATCCTGTCTGTGTGTTATGTATCACACATGTATACATATGTGGTTTGCTGAAACATATGTGTGCTCTCTCTGATTCCTCCCAATGCAGGTGACTACAGTCAAATGGGTGCGGAGGAAGAGGAGGAGGAGGGGGCAGAGGAGGAGCAGGAGCAGGATGAGGCGGTGGTGGAAGAGGAGGAGGGGGAGGTCTACATTGCAGCCCCTATGAGTCTGATGGAGGCAGAGGCTGCTGTCTCTGGGGGCAGCACAAGTGCTGGCGATGAGTCCCTGGAGCCACACGTGCGCGCCATGACACCATTGCGTGAAGCAGCAATAGAGACCAGCCAACCACCCATGCCAGCAGAACCAACACCTACACCTCTCCCGGAGTTGATGATGGCAGAGATGAGGGCCTATGGTGCATCATCACACCGTGATGCTGAAGGTGGGTGACAATAGACTGTCACAACCACAACACACACACCAGTAGTCCACAGTTGGTGTGTGTGTGGTGGCTGTTCAAACATTACCTCCACACGTTACATGTTCTGGTTGATTACCTTAGATGTGTGATACCCAAAGGTTGTAGGGTACCTGAAATGATAGCATTCTACCCCCAATAGAATAGTGTATGTTCAGGTTGATACACATGGATGCAGACATATGAGGAATGTGTCTGACGGCCCAGCACTCTATGACAACATAAATTGATACAGACATTGGGAAAGCTACATCCTGCCGCTCTGCAGATACCCAAATGTCTTGTACACAGCAGGATGACAACTTAGCCATAGTCTGCTGTGTTAATGAGCATATGTTAAGCTATATGACCATTCCTCAATGTCTGCATTTGCGGGTAGCGGGAAACATAGCCATGTCTTTGTAGAGCTCTGATGTCCCCCCCTGGTGCTTCCCCTGCTGTGTCCAAACAGAAAAGCGTGTAAATGTACTACACAAAGGGCAATTTGCTTATCGGCCCCACTTATATGGAACTCTCTCCCTCCCGATGTGCGATCCCTGGATGATTTAAAGGAGTTCAGAAAACAACTGACATTTGTACTCTTCACTGAGTACTATGGCACAGACATCTAACAGTCTCTATTATTATAGCCTGCATGTAACGTGTTTTACTGTAACAGTTCCTTGATGTTGTGTCACCCAATTTTACCTTCACTGTTACGTTTAGTCAGTGTATGCCCCCCTGTCTCTGTTCTCCCCTCTTGTGTCTTGGTAACCGCTGTGATTAAAGGAAACGGCGGTATAGAAAACATGTAAAATACATAAATAACTATATAACTACACATTTGTTACATGGCCTACATTATCTGGACCAAGGACCCTCCTCTGTGTTACAGTGAGGGTGCACATGTATCACTCAGGAGTCACATATGTGCAGCAGAGGTGCACATGTACAGGTAAGGTGTGTCATCCCTGTGCCTACCAGACATCCCATTGCTTCATTAACATACACATGTCCCTGTCAGAGAATGTATTTTTCCCTCCACATGTATCATCAATTGTGATGTCATATCTCGACCTTCCTGTGTTCATCTCCGTTGGTGTCCAGCTGATGTAGTTGTGGCTCGTGCATGCGCAAGCTCCCCTACACGATGGTTATGTGAGAGCTGTCATTGGCCAATCCTGTTGCCACAGCTGTAGTATATGGGTGTTTCACCACAGCCTGTAAATCGTTGTGAGGGCATACCACATCTACGTCGTGTGATGTGCCCTGTGGGTTTGTCTGCCTGCCATATACTACTGTGGACATTATGTATATTGGCCCTCTCCATCTCTGTGATTGAGTCTGCCCTATCACATCACCAATCGTGTGGCATGTACATTAAATGTTTGTGTATGGCGTTGGAGTAGTGGAGATGTATGGAATATAACACGCTGTATCCCATGCACAGGCAGTCGACGTGTTCTGGAGCGGATACGCCTTGCAGTGGAGCAAAACACAAGGCAGGTGTGTGGTGAGATCCATCAATTACATGAGGCGGTCCAAAACATGCCCGTCACCCGGATATGTGAGGCCCTTGAGGGCATGCTGGATGTCATGCGCCGACTTGCTCCTGCACCACCACCAGCACGGGTTCGAGAAGAGGGTCGTGGCCGGGGAGGGGGGAGGGTGCCCGACGTGTCAGGCGTGGCCGACCACGTCGCCAACAATGAAACATGATATATGCAATAACATGGTATAATCCTAGTTTTTGTTGATCTTACAATGCTCAGTTAGAGCAATTATGTATCCAGTACAACATGTTTTTGAGGTGTTTGTTATGTGTGTCATGTCAATAGCTTACATATGCAGATCATATGTTGTGTGGGTGTCAGGTAACACTTTAATTTGTAACGCACACACATTAGAATATCCATGTGTATATGGAAAGCTAATTATGAGACTTACTCTGTGACAATAAACAGCTGTATTACTATACATACAGTGTGTGTGTCCAATGAGTGTCCATGTTGTCCCATGTGTATCAGGGAGGCGGGGGGTGTTTGTGAAAACCCTAAATGAGCTGCGCCCAGGTCATCTAGTGATGGGTACAGTAGATGACCCACACACAGGTTCCCTGCTGCAAATACCTCAACAGAGTCAGCTACGATTGTCATGCTGCACAGACATGTGATGTGTCACGTGCACCTTGTTTCCCAACATCCTTGGGGATGCAGCGGCACAGTGTGCACAGACATCCATGTGGTCACAGGGGGACTATGTTCCCAATGGCGTGTTTACGTCACATACTCATCGCCGTGTGAAACCCATCATAGAACACTCATTGGTGGCATATATGTGGCTTTTTCCCTTGACCACATCAATAATCTCCTGCCTCCCAACACACCATAGGTACGTCTGTGAGAGAGGCAGATATGGGTGGTCTGCCTATGTTTGGGACTCAGATATGTGAAGACCTTTGTTCCACATAGGACCATTCCTGTGCCATGTACATCAGTGAGACAGCTGCTACGTTGCAATGGTTACTGTAGACCCCTAATTATGAACATCTACACCTTATTTGGGGGGTGCTGTTGGTTTCACACACATGTTTGCACCACAGAAACATATGTGCACCCACACATATCACATGCTGACATCCGCACACTTTGCCTAGGTCAAACACGTGAGCAATACAGGTTTTTACAAAACTATATTTTATGATGGAAAACAGAACTGGGATAAACTTTACAGACGTGGGAAGGGGGAAAATACCATCACCCTCCCCCCCTCCCCAAACATCCTCCCCTCCCCGCAAACGCCCACACGCAAATATAAAACACACACACATAAAACAGACACACAGGTGACACCCACCCTCCCCCAGCATGCCCACTGATGGAAGACAGGGCAGCACAGGGCACATGTGGTGACGTCACTAGCACAATCACTGACGCCAGTGACGCCATTGAGGGGGTGCTTGCCGACATGGCAGACGTACCACCTCGGCAACCACCCTCTCAATCACTCCCGCCAGCCACTGCTGAGAGTGACACATCTCATGTATGCGTTGCTCCATCCCATCCAAGGCCACAGACAGGTGGTCCACGCATATGCCACCACACACACACATTGTCAATGCTGTCTGTGTGGTGGCATCTGCATAGGGCCTGTCTGTGGCCCTGGATGGTGGAGGCAACTGCAGTGGCTGGGGGGAGGCCACAGTGCCCTGTGATGCCCTGTCTTCAACATCACTTTCCCAAACCCCTTCTGGGAAATCCTCCACCCCTGATCCCTCCCGAACATCCCCCCCCTCCACATCCCCGGCAGCAACCCTCAACCCTGCCTCCCCCACAGACACCCCTTCAGAATGTCCTTCTTGGCCCTCCTGTGTCCTTTCTTCAGGTGCTGCAGGTGTTTGCGCCTCCACCACCTCCACCTCATCATCCTCGTCCACCTCCTCCTCCTCCTCCTCCTCCTCCCCCTCTGTGGTGTCCAGGACCACCACCTCTGCATCATGTGGTGTTGGTGTCCTTCTGAAGAGGTGTGCAGAGGTGGTGGCCTCATCCTCGGTGCCATCACCATCTGTGGAACATGACAGCCATCAGCACGTTTCTCTGTCAGAAATATAGCACATCTACATAGGCAGGTAACACAAAGGCATCTCTGATAATGGGACATAAGTTACAAATACGTGACATTCTCATTATTATACATCATCACCCTTTTGTGAGTTCTCACCCTGGAGGCGCTGAAGGTATGCAGCATGGTGGAGGCGCAGCTCCCTGCCCTTCTTCCGGAGATCCTCGATCTGTGGATATGCAAAGGAAAGGTGAGGGCATTAGTGACTGGTCACCTTCTGCTGGTTTGCCCACACACACACACACACACACACATCACTGTGCACAGGGTCTTGCTGCTTCAGCGACAGTGCTGTGTGTGTGTGTGTCATGTACTGCATAGTTTGTCACCTGTCAGCAGGCAGTTCCATGGGCAACACGCATATGTCATGCCATGGGTTCTCCGCTGGTGACAAGGGAGCCTGTGTGTCACAGCTGACCCTCATCCCTTGTGACGGTGTGTGTCAGCATCCCACAGTGTGAATGCACTTCCCCTCCCCTGTCCAACATGTCTCTCTCAGGTGAGGTATACAGCTTACACAGGGATCAACATTGAGAAAAACGTGTGAGAGTGACACGGACATGGATTGGGCCCCCCCCCCCCGGGGATTGGGGGGGCTGTTATGTCCTCATGCTGCTGTTACGCCAGGTAAACTCTGACAGGGGTTTGGCTATGCTGTCACCAGATACACACATAACATGGTCTATCACCTGGCTGCAAAGTATATGTACATGCTAGTTTGTTTTCACAGGTGTGCTGATGGACTGTGGCTGCCTTCTTATTCCCCACCTCTTTCTATAGCATCCTGTGTGAGTGTCAGATAAAAGTGGGTGACATCATTTGGGTGTGGCCCAGGGCAGTCAGCCCAACCGGCCATGCCTGGAAGGGCCTTCAGGGAAGCTTACATGGTTCGTGGGGGGTGGCCAGCAAGGCGTCTTAAGTATTCATATTTCATTACGGCCTATTGGCAAACGGGGGGAAACCTACAAAGTGACATACTCCTGTTATCTCATGGCTCACGTGTGTGTGGGGGGTTATGGAACCTCCATTTGTGTACATTGTGACATATAGGTCAGATGACACACAAACTAAACATACACTGCCACACGTGTTTCACTACAATAACTAGTGTCATGCAATGACAGACACAGTGACCTGCTTGATGTTTGGCAATCCATGACCTAGGAAGAGCCATATTGCACGGCCAACATCACAACACACATACACATTAGTTTGCTTATGATGTCATTGAAAATGGACACTGGGGTGTGTGCTCATGCATCCTGGGGTTTCATCAATATAGATACACATGGAAGGCCTACCTCCTGTTGTGCACAGAACATTCGGGGGTCACAGTACCACCTGCATTAGTTGCTTTGTCTGTGCACATGTGTGCAGTGACACCTGTGGCCAGTGTACATGGCTCCCTCAGCACATCCTGTACATACCCTATCGCACCCTTGCATGACCTTGTAGCAACATTGCACAGTTTGGTGCCAATGATGTTGTCCATGCTAGTCACAGTTACACTGCATGTGCTGTGTTACACACATCTATGTTGAGATTCTCTTTAGACATCCTGGTACTCAACCCCACTGGCAAACTGATATGCAACCAATCATTGGCGGAGTGTGGTGAGAGGAGTCATTGTGTGGGTGGCCCTATTGACTGTGACAGGGGACACTAACATAAACATTCACCTTTGACAGGGCCAACAATATCAATGCTTGCACCACTGGCTGCATTGTGGGAGGTGTGTCATATGGGCAAGCTGCTGGCTATGTGCAACCTACGTTGCACACAGTTGATGTCAGCGTAATGTAGGGGTAGGGGTGGGTATTGTTCCTGTATGGCCTAGGTTATGTTGTTATGTTCATATTCACTGGTTCAGCTGGGCTGACAGAAGGTGTTTTGTGGAAGCAATATCGACAGGGGCCAAACCAACATAACGGCTCTTTGCACCAGTGCTCATGTGTGGGTTTATGTATGTGTTATCCAGCAACATCAGTTGCATGTGTCACTGAAACACCATCAGTGATGTCCATGTGTCTGATGTTGTTGGATTTATCTTAGGTGTTAAGGTTTTGGACCACATTCTGCATGGTGGTATGGGGACATGTCTCTGCTACAGGTTTCTGATAACACATATAATGGCTAAGGGGGATGGGGTGCTGTTACACACATTAACCTCTGCAGCTAGCATATCATCTGGAGACATCACAGACATGTGTGATGAGATATTCACTTCACAAACTATGGTATAGGTCCAACCTACCTGCCATGAACATACACATAATCTTACTGACATACCCACCATAGCTATTGCTGATCTGTCCCCCTGTGGGCTGGTTGTCCTACCACAATTCATCAGCTGCACACACATTAGCAAAAGGGTGACTAACACGACGCATTGCGCAGCTCACAGGAATCCTGGGGATAGGGAGAATGCATATAACCTGTTAGGCACACACAAGCATATCCCCATGGTGCCAGATTAGACACTGGGATGGTCTTCCTGGCCTCCAGGGGATAGGGAGCATAGAGCAAAACTGTTAGAGCACACACAAGCATATCTCCATGGTGCCAGATGAGCCACTGTAGTGGCATACCTGGCCTCCAGGGCATAGGGAGCATAGAGCAAAACTGTTAGTGCACACACAACCATATCTCCATGGTGCCAGATGAGCCACTGTAGTGGCATACCTGGCCTCCAGGGGATAGGGAGCATACAGCAAAACTGTTAGAGCACACACAACCATATCTCCATGGTGCCAGATGAGCCACTGTAGTGGCATACCTGGCCTCCAGGGCATAGGGAGCATAGAGCAAAACTGTTAGTGCACACACAACCATATCTCCATGGTGCCAGATGAGCCACTGTAGTGGCATACCTGGCCTCCAGGGGATAGGGAGCATACAGCAAAACTGTTAGTGCACACACAACCATATCTCCATGGTGCCAGATGAGCCACTGTAGTGGCATACCTGGCCTCCAGGGCATAGGGAGCATAGAGCAAAACTGTTAGTGCACACACAACCATATCTCCATGGTGCCAGATGAGCCACTGTAGTGGCATACCTGGCCTCCAGGGGATAGGGAGCATACAGCACAACTGTTAGAGCACACACAAGCATATCTCCATGGTGCCAGATGAGCCACTGTAGTGGCATACCTGGCCTCCAGGGCATAGGGAGCATAGAGCAAAACTGTTAGTGCACACACAACCATATCTCCATGGTGCCAGATGAGCCACTGTAGTGGCATACCTGGCCTCCAGGGGATAGGGAGCATACAGCAAAACTGTTAGAGCACACACAACCATATCTCCATGGTGCCAGATGAGCCACTGTAGTGGCATACCTGGCCTCCAGGGCATAGGGAGCATAGAGCAAAACTGTTAGTGCACACACAACCATATCTCCATGGTGCCAGATGAGCCACTGTAGTGGCATACCTGGCCTCCAGGCCATAGGGAGCATACAGCAAAACTGTTAGAGCACACACAAGCATATCTCCATGGTGCCAGATGAGCCACTGTAGTGGCATACCTGGCCTCCAGGGCATAGGGAGCATAGAGCAAAACTGTTAGTGCACACACAACCATATCTCCATGGTGCCAGATGAGCCACTGTAGTGGCATACCTGGCCTCCAGGGGATAGGGAGCATACAGCACAACTGTTAGTGCACACACAACCATATCTCCATGGTGCCAGATGAGCCACTGTAGTGGCATACCTGGCCTCCAGGGGATAGGGAGCATACAGCACAACTGTTAGAGCACACACAAGCATATCTCCATGGTGCCAGATGAGCCCTTGCGATTGTCCACATGGAATCCAGGGGATAGGGTGTATGTGTTAACCTGCCCATGCACAGACAAGCATATTCCATGGGTTTCTTAGAGCCTACTGGGATGAGCTCTATGGACCTCTGCAGTTAGGGGAAGTGTTTGGGGCTCTGACAGCACACAGACCAATATCACAGGGCTGACAGCAAACACACTGTGATGGGCTCTCTGTCCTCCTTGTGATAGGGGGGATGCCTGAAATTGGATGGGCACGCACACGCATTTCTCCAGGGTGATTGCTAGCCCACTGTGATGGGCGCTGTGGACCCATGCAGATAGGCGTGTGTATTGAACAACATGGCCAACACTGCCCATCTCATCTGGGTGTGTGACATACCATCAATGCTACGTTTCACTTATCCTTGTGCTTGTCCCAGGGTGCTTTGTTACAGGTACTGATCCCACCATATCCATATGTTGTTGTTTCTATTTACATCTGCTGATCTAGGGTCTAGCATAATTACAGTATGTTGTGGCACAGCCATGGCAGCAGCTGACATGCCACAAGGGTAGCATGGACACCTCTATGACCATGTCCATCACCACCTGGGTGCAGGTCACCACACTCACAAATGACACAGATACATTTCGCTATGTCTTCTCATCTTGTGCACATTACTGACTCACAGTAACTCATGACAACAGCATGGATATTTGCAATTAGCACAGGCTACAGATCTCATTTTGAGGTACAGGCGCCATACACTTACCTCACGTGGGTAGTCTGCTTCACTATTGAAGCGTCTTTGCAGACGTTGCCACGCCCTTAGGACCCTGGAGCTGTCCCTGTGCCCGGTGGCCCCTGGGAAGAGCTTGTGCTGGCGTGGTGCGATCAGCCGGGACAGGTGCCTGAGCTCTCGGAGGTTGAAGGAGGGCTTCCTTACTCTGGGCGCCATTTTCAGATATTATCACCTGATTGGACGCAGCGTGCATCACGCCCATGCGTAGGGCACCTGACGCGCAAATTTACGTGCACCTGCGCCACGCATATGGCGCAGTTCAGGAACGTATGGCGTCCATGTGCGCACCGAACGCAGTACGTGCATGTGGCCTACGCAGCTGGCGCATGTTTGCAATATATCACGTGCAACTGCGTCACGCAAATGCGCACAGAAAAGTTTATCGCTAGAACCTGCGCGACACACATTACATATACACTGTTGTGTGTCATTTATCTTATGGAACTGAACACCATTTGCGAATGTTGATGTGTATACACATTTGGGTCTTGAACCTATCAACACATACACAATGGTTCTTTGGCTTCTGTATGATGTGATGTGCTATAGCTTTCACATTGCAATGACTGCCAATATTAAGGGCGATGTTAATTAAAGTAGGTTGCTGTGTGGGTACCCGTTAGTGTACTGGTGCCATATACGGAGTGGCCGTTTCAGGGCGGACATGGACAGACACCAGAGCAAACCTGTGCGTGTCGCAGTAATGTGCGGGGCCCACATTGGCGCGTGGGAAGGCTACGTGGGCCGCTGCTGCATAAACATACAGCAGAGCCGTAGTACAATGGTGATGACACTGACCCATGGTGCAGGGGCCATGGGTTCAACACCCCATTGTGCTCAATGGAAGAGGCCAGCTGCGGCATCAAATGTAGTGGGAAAAAGTGTTGTGGGAGGTATAGTAATTTTGGGCGGCAGAGAGCGGCGCACGGTTTATTTTTAACGGCATGAGTCGGCGCACCGTTCATTGGGGGCGGCAGGGGGCAGCGCACTGTTAGGTTTGGGGGGCAGAGGGCGGCGCGCTGATGTATGAGGGGGCAGTCCGATAGTGGGCGGCATAGGTGGCGCACTGATGTGCACAGCAAACAGTAACAGAGCCTTAGCACAATGGTTGGGATACTGACCAATGGTGCAGAGGTCAGGGGTTCAACCCCTCACAGTGCCCAGTGAGCAAGGTTGGCTGGGGCAGTAAGTATTATGGTGAGGTGTGCTGTAGGAGGCCTTATAGTTTATTTTTATTACCCACTACCAGTATACCCGCTCTAACAGCGTGTTAATATATGGAGGCCCGTAAGGCACATGTTACAGTGCACAGTCCGCAAAGGCACCCTAGCAAGTCCCCTATAGGGCACCATGTATGCTGCGCCACAGGATAATGTATAGTGCACGCAATATGGATGGCAACCATAAGGTGGCCTATAGGGCGCCCTATAATGCACCCTCAGAGGCACCCTTATGGGTACAGTATGGCAAGGGTGTGTTTGATGCCATAAACATATGTCCAGTAAAATGTACAATGCTCTGGACAACCCTATCACAGAACCCCTCTGTGGACTTGAACCCATGACCTCCTGCTATAAAGGCAGTGACGGAACCATTGGGCTACGGCACTATAGCTCTGAGTAAGCGCCTGTGTGGCTGCAGAGAGCCTGCACGTCACCCCACAGACAGTCTGCTGCTGTAGACAGGACGGGGTAGGCCACCCGTACCCATGATGCAATGCACATGCAAATCAGCTGCCCACAGATGCACACAAGATGGGGACTGCACCCCAAAAGCTACACGGCATGGTAGGGGGAACTGTCCGTGTCCACCCACACAGAGCCTCGGCCTGGTGGGGGGCCTGAGCGTGAGGACTGCCGGCGAGGGGTAGCTACACACCGTCACATTGTGCAGGTAATGTGCTCACCCTGAGGGTGGGTGGTGGTGCCCAGGACCAGGTCCACATCAACGGCCATGCCAGAGCTCAACATCAGTATTAACCTGTGTGATAAGAAGGTGTTGCAAACTCATCATGGATACCCCTTCTGTCTTAGTTGGTGGTTCTCCCCCCCCCCCCCATAGGTGGCCAACATACCTACCCCCCCCATGACAAACAGGGTCTCCCATCAACACATCCCCATCCTTTCCCCCCCCCCTTGCACTAATGGCAGTAGAGTGGGCCATCAACCCCTGTCCTGCTGGGGGACAGACACCCTACAGGGCAGTCCAAGCAGCTCCACACACATCCAAAACACACTATCAGACAGACAGTAGGCCTGGATATTCAGGGGTGCACCCCAGCACTATCTGATATTCTCCTGCAGCAGGCCATCAGCTGCTGCACCCTGCAAGGAGCTCCATCAGGACACATACCAGCTGTGCAGAGTCTGCTGGATAGTCCTGATAGGATTGCATGCACCCCAAACTGGGGTGGCAGCACACACAGGGAGATCAGTCCATGAAGAGGCCCCAACAGGACACCCATATATATCACAGGAGAGAAATGCTATACAGCACTATGGGGGTGCCTAGCCATGCTGTCATCACTGCACGCTCAGGGTGAGAGTGATCCACCAGCAGCAGATACAGAGGTCAGCCTGTCTGTGTAGGTGGTGGCTGGGCATTACAATGTCCCAGCCAGTGCCCCATGCCCTGTGCAGATGCATCCTGGCCAGCACACCCTGTCTGAGCTATACCCATGGTACCTTGCTGCTCATTATGCACATTGTCAGGCCAATACTGGCAACAGTGCTGGCAGTGTGGCCTGTGGAGGGTGTTTGTAGCCAACACACACTGTATAGACAGACACCCCCCCCCCTCACCTATGCCAGCATTGTGCTACTATTGGGGGAGTCATTCGACGTGCCCACCACACCAGTCCTGGGAAGGGTACAGGCATGGATATGGTACACTGTACTGCTGCATGTCACTCCCCAGGGTGGTAAATACTGTCAGGGGCCAGACCTGGGGCACGCACCACAGACAGCCGACAGCTTGTTCTGCTGCAGCACAAGGAGCAAACAGTGCTGAGTGTAGGACTGTCTACCTGCCAGTACCCACATCAAACGTTTGTGGTCTGTGTACCGTGTACCCAGGTATAGGGTGGCATTGCTAGGGTACGCAGGAGCTAGATCTGGGAGATGCCCCCCCAGGGGGCTTTTCCAATGTGGCCTGTGGGTGTGGGTGCGTCTGGACCTTTGCCTCTTGCTTTACGGCAGAGTGTCCCTACTCCAGTCCTGGTGTTCCAGACACTGTTCGGGCCTTCATGCTGTCCCCTATGAATATGCATGGGCTACAGTTGCATAGCATGGGGGTGGTGCAGACATCTGCAGCACAGGCATCTGTCTTAGGGGAAGCATGGAACCTGAATGGTGTTTGGCCCTCCAGGACTGCATTTGGGAGACTCTGCTGGAGATAATGTGCCTGTTTATGGTGTCTGTGTTTGGTGTGGTAAAAGATAGGCGTATTGACCATGCCTATGTTCTCAGCAATAAAGGTTTGTCCTTACTACCACGGTGTAGCTGTGGGGTGAATATGTGGACAGGGTTGGCGGTAGCTGCAGCTGGGCTCAGAACCTGTGACCCTCTGTTCTTGCACACACTGTCTGTGTGCACTGCACCACCGTGTAGCCACTGATTGGCTGCAATCCCTGGGTGGTCCATGACTGTACATCCGACAGGGCCTGTCTGTTGCAGTGGACGGTGCCAGCCTGCACATGGCCTGGCCACTGTCCTCTGTGGCTAGCAGCCACTGCCCCCTCCACCATCTGAACCCTTCCGCCAACATGCTGGCATGTCCTTATCCTTGCAAAGGGATATGACCTGATTGCGTAGTGTAACCCCAGGACTGTATTTGGCTCACATGGTATAGCGGTCTAGCTGTTGTTCTTTAGCAAGGTTTTTGTGGAACGTGGGCCACCCATTACGTGATCATGACCAGGGACACACTTGGCCCTTGGCACGTGGGGTGAAGGCATGTACAGGCACATCTGTCGTACATAACCTCTACCTACTTAACCTCTACCTACGTGTCCTTGGCCCCTACAGTTGTGGCACTACAGGACTGCATTTGGGGGACGCGGCTGTTGGTGATGCACATTGTGCTGGTGTGTGTGTGGTGTAGGGTAAAATATGGGTGTTTGCAACATGCTTTTGTTCTGTGCAATAAAGGGGTGTCTCTGCTATCTGTGTTTAGTGGTGGGTTAAATATTGGGATTGTGCTGGCATGTGCCTTAGCTGGGATTTGAACGTGTGACCCTCTGGTCCTAGAGGTACCGGCTCTGTCCACTGCACCACACTGTGGCCACAGAGACAGTGCAGTCCCTGGAGATAGTAGACCTGGCAGGGTGGGGTTCCAAGACCTGCTCTGCACATTATTACTGTGAGCTCCTTCACCCTGTCTGGTGACAAACGTGCAAATATAACACGGGTATGACGTCCGAACAGAGGGGGATAGCATATTCCCATGCTGGGCAACAGTGCTATTGATGGTCAACCATAAGTAACACTCCCAGGAGGGGTCCAATACACGG
The DNA here is from genome assembly GCA_033557465.1 of Ichthyophis bannanicus. Classification (NCBI taxonomy): domain Eukaryota; kingdom Metazoa; phylum Chordata; class Amphibia; order Gymnophiona; family Ichthyophiidae; genus Ichthyophis; species Ichthyophis bannanicus. Next base: position 525,859,057 of record CM066034.1, on the reverse strand, counting down.
AGACGTTTTTGGAGGTGTCTCCGCTCCGTGCCCCTTTCCAAACAACTGTTATTTTATTTTTTAGGAGCTCTGCTGGGTGTGTTTTTAACTTTTGCGCATTACTATACCTGTTCCCCAGCTGATTTACTATTTTAATGCTTTTGTTGTGGTCATTTCCTCTTTTTCATTGCAGTTTTGTGCTGTGCACATGTATCACACTGCTGACGTTTTGCATGTTTCCCCGGTTTTGCTGTACATTGCTGACGGAAATGGTTTCTCTTCCCTTTATATGCCCTCTACCGCGAGTGTTTCACTCGCGCTATTTTTTACATGTAGATTCGGGCCCGATACCGTGCGGGGAGACTCTCCCCTCCCACTCTCCACCCATTGACCCCGTCCCTCCGCCCCTCCGGAGCCTTCCTCCGCCCTCCTTTAGCCGTTCCACGCCTCTATCGGACATTTGCGGGCCCGCACTTGTACGGGGCCCGTTACTGAACCGCGTACCTGTGCGGGGGTGACACGCACGTGTGCGGGGCGTTTAAACGTGTTTCTGCGCGTTTCAATGCCGCGTTACCGTGCGCTATTTTGCGCCGCGCAGATTTGCGGACTTTAGTAAACATGCCCCTTATTCTAGTAATTACAGTATGAGCATGTATAATAGATGGTAATGGTGACAAACATTGATGACTTGAGTGCAAATTTCTGTTGGGATCATCTCACTGAATTAAAGTAGATAATTCAAAAGAATGCTCAGCATAAAGCGATTTATATAGTAGGCATAAACATTTGAACTGAGATTGCTGCTTTATTCATGTTGCAGAGCATAACCTAGACCCGTCCTTTTCCCATTATTCTCCTGATCTTACTATCTCAGGTGTCTCTAGTAATGTCCTTTCTTGGTCAGATCATGTCTTTGTTCTCTTTAGGATCATTTGTTTGGTTATTTCTCCCCCAATACCCTCTCATAAGTCCACTGTCATTAGATGATAGAGGGGTAAAAGGGACAGTAAGGGGGAGAAGGCCATAGCGAAAAAACTGATTGAATTCTTTGCTTCAGTCTTTTCTGAAGAAAATGTAGGGAAGCTACTTGTCAGAAATGATATTTAAAGGTGAAACATCAGAGGAATCAAAACAAATCTTGATAAACCTGGAAGATGTAATATAGCGATTTGATAAACTAAATAATAGCAAATCACTTGTATCAGATGGTATACAAAAATGATCAAAATGAGATTGCTGACTTACTATTAGTAATCTGTGAACTATAAATAAAATCATCTGTAGAACTTGAAGATTGGAGAATGGCCAACATAATACCAATTTTTAAAAAGGGGTGATCTGGAAAACTACAGACTGGTGAGTCTGACATCAGTGCTGGGCAAAATGTGGAAGAAACCATTATAGAAAACAAAATTACTGAACAAAAGCCAAAATGGATTTAGTCAAGGAACATTCTATCTCACTAATCTGCTATATTTTTAGAATGTGTGAATAAAAGGTAGATAAAGGTGATCCAGTTGATATAATGTATCTGGATGTTCAGAAAGCCTTTGACAAGGTTCCTCATGAGAGACTCTTGGGGAAATTGAAAAGTCATGGGATAGGAGGTAGTGTACTATTGTGGATTAGGAACTGGTTGAAAGATAGAAAACAGAGAGTAGGACTAAATGGACAATTTTCTCAATGGAGAAAGGTGAATAGTGGAGTACCCCAGGGATCTGTGCTGAGTCTGCTGCTTTTTAACATATTCATAAATGATCTGGAAATGGGAACAATGAGTGAGATGATCAAATTTATAGATGACACAAAATTATTCAAAATTGTTATAACACAAGAGGATTGTGAAAAATTTCAAGAGGCTCTCAAGAAATCGGGAGACTGGCATACAAATGGAAGATGAAATCTAATGACAATTGCAAAGTAATGCACTTAAGGAAGAACAACCCAAACTACGGTTACATAATGCAAGGTTCCACATTAGGAACCACCACTCAGGTAAAGGAGCTAGGTATCATTGTGGTAATTGAAACTCTCTATCCAGTGTGCAGCGGTGGCCAAGAAAGTAAATAGAATGCTAGGAATCATAAGGAAAGGAATGAAGAATAAAACTAAGGATATCATACTGCCTCTGTATCACTCTATGGTGGAACTGCAGCTCAAATATTATGGGGTATGTTTACTAAACCATCTTAACGTGAGCCCGGCAATAGTATGCAGGATGCCATAAAAGGAGTGGGTGTTTCAGTCTTAAAGTAGCCAAATGGGATTATCGCGTGATAACGCGTGCTGCTGAGCACATTATTGGGCGAAGTGCCGCTAAGCGCGTTACCGCGTGATACTCTTAAGTAGGCGCGCAGACATGCAAATGTAGAAGCAGAGGTGTAGCACTGACTGATGGTACAGGGGTCATGAGTTTGATCCCCCAGTGTGCCTAATGCATAAGGTTGGCTGAGGTGTCACCCTTTATGTTTAAGTAGTGATTTTTGAGGCATTTTACTTTTATTTTAATTAGTGCTGCCAACAAACACACCCTCACGGTGGCGTAACCTAAGGTGCCGCAAAAGGCACCCCATAAGGCACTCCATAGGGCACATGGGGGATGGGGGGGGAAGGGGGAGGGGTGGGGGGAGGGGGGAAGGGATGGGGGGGGAGGGGGAGGTGTTTGGACCCATAGGCGGATTATGTACCATCACACAACCCACCCTCTGGGGCTCAGGGTGGGAAACAGGATCACCCACCAATAGATCCACATTCAACCTCCCTGCAATGGTAGCAGTAGAGGGGACCATCAACCCCAGTCCTACTGGCGAACAGACACCTACAGCGCAGGCAATGCAGAGCTATACACATCCATAAAGCAATAACAGACAGACAGTAGGCCTGGAAATGCTCAGCTGCTCCCCCACCACTATCTGACATTCTCCAGCAGCAAGCCTCCAGCCAGTGCACCCTCCAAGGTGTTCCAGCAAAACACATACTAGCTGCAGACAGTCTGCTAGCTAGTCCATAGTGCATGGTCCTGGAAGAGATGCATGTACCCAGAATTGGGATGTCAGCATACACACCAAGCAGATAAGTCAGTGATTGGGTCCCAAAAGGGACCCATAAATATCACATGAGAAAAATACTACATAGCACTATGGGGGAACCTAGTCATGCCATGGTCACTGCTCAGTCAGGGTGAGAGTGACCTCCCAGCAGGACATGCTGTGGCCACACTGTCCGTGCAGGTGGTGGCCGGGCACTACAATGTCCGAGCCATTGCCCTATGCCCTGTGCAGATGCAGCCAGGCCAGGCCAGGCCACACTATGCAGGCTATTCCCACAGCACCTTGCTCTTCATTATGCACATTGGCAGGCCAATACTGGCAACAGTGCTAGCAGTGTGGGCTGTGGAGGGTGTTGGCAGCCACCATACACTGGATAGACAGACACACACTGCACACACCTATGGCAGCATTGTGCAACTATGGAGGTGTTTGGCAGCCCTGGCCACCACACCAGTCCTGGGCACAGTGCAGGCATGGCTATGGTACGCAATACTGTTGGGGTCACTCTGTCAGACACCAGACCTGAGGCACACTCCACAGACATCAGAAAGGTTGCTATGATGCAGCTCAATCAGCCAATTGTGCTTAACGTAGGAAGTGCTATCTGCCAGTTATCATAGCAACCTTTTGATAGCTGTGTATAGTTTTCCCATGTTTAGGGTGGCATTGCTAAGGTATGCAAGTGCTAGTATGGGGAGATGCACGCAGGGCCCAACATCCTGCCTCTCCAGGAGGCTTGGGATAATGGAGCCTGTGGGTGCGGGTGTGTCTGCCCCTGTTGGCCGCTGCTTTAGGGCAGAGGTTCCCAACTCCAGTCCTGGAGGGCCAAACACTGTTCGGGTTTTCATGCTGTCCCTAATGAATATGCATGAGATATATCTGCATACCATGGGGGCAGTGCATAGCAATGCAGCACAGCCACATTTATTAGAGGCAGCATGGACCTGAATGGTGTTTGGCCCTCCAGGACTGCATTTGGGAGACTCTGCTCTAGGTAATGTGCATGTTTATGGTGTCTGTGTTCTGTAGGGTGAAATGTAGGTGTTTTGGGCATGTCTACGTCATCTGCACTACAGGTTATGTCTGTATTAGCACGTTGTAGTAGTGGGTAAAATATGGGGAGCGTGGGTTGGCAGGAACCACAGCTGGGACTTGAACCTGTGACCTTCTGCTCTTGAACACACTGTCTGTGTGCACTGCACCACCATGTTGCCACAAAGACAATGAATTCACTGGGGATACCATGACTGTTCATCCGACAGGGCCTGTCTGTTGCAGTGCATGGCACCCACCACCTACACAGGGCTAGGCCACGGTCTGCTCTGGGCAGCTGCCACTGCCCCCTCCACCACCAGTACCCCTCTGCCACCCTGCTGACATGCCCGTCTGCTGTTGGTGCTGGTGGAGCGCAGTCTCAGGCCATCCATTGTGCGGGTAGCCAGCTGCCTATAGTGCAGGTTCTGGGGTAGGGGTGCCTGCATAGATGTCCACGCTTCCCCCCAGCACCGCCTGCCAATGTTTTGTGCCCTTGGGGGTACCTGCTGGGTGCTATCCCCTGTGACACTGTGGGAAGCACACTCGTGCCCATGCTGGGCCCTCATCAGTTGCTGTCTGGCTGCTCTACTGTTTCAGCATTCCTATGGGCCACCTAGGCATCACCCTAGTCTGCACTGTGGCCCAGCTGCAGCACAGCTTGTGCCGTCTGCAGCCCTCTGTGTCTCCTTTCCCAGCATCTTTCCAGTTGTCCATTCCGACATGCCCACCCTGCTGTTGTGGAACATGTGCATGCCATAGGAAACCTGTCCAATGGAGAGGGAAACCCTGATCAGTGCTATTTCACTGTGGGATCATTCACCTTGTATGGGGATGGAGCGTAGACCCTTCCAAAATTCATATCTTTTTTTTGGAGATTTCTTGGGAGTGTTTTTTGATGTTTCCCATTAATATCACTATTGCCCAGCTTGGTTATGTTTTTTTAATATTTTGTTGGGGTCATTTTCAATGTTTATTTGCACTTTTGTTCGGTACACATGTATCACACTTATCACTTTTTTGTAGGTTTCCCTGATTTTGCTGTACATTGCTGACAGAAATGGTTTCTCTTCCCTTTAAATCAGCTCTAACGCCAGGGTTTCACTGGCGTTAGTTTTCAGCCTCGGATTTCACAGCATTAGTGTGCAGAGAGCCTCTCCCCTCCCACTCTCCGCCCATTGACCCCTTCTCTCCGCCCATGGGGAGCCTTCCTCGGCCCTCCGGGAGCCTTTCCCTGCCTTCAGCGCTCGTTTGCGCCGCTGCACGCGTTATCACACGATAAGGTACCTGTGCGCCTGAAAAAGCACCATTATTGCGCGATAAGGTACCTTATCGCGCGATAACGTCACAGAGCGCACATTAAGACGGTTTAGTAAACATACCCCTATGTGTAATTCTGTTCATCATATCTTAAAAAGGATATAGCGGAATTAGAGACAGTACATAGAAGAGCGACTAAAATGATAAAGGGGATGGAAGGATAACCCTATGAGGAAGGACTTGAAAGGTTAGGGCTTTTCAGATTGCAAAAGAGACTGCTGAGGGGAGATATGATAGAGGTCTATAGAAGAATGAGTGGATTAGAATTGGTTACTGTAGATCAGTTGTTTACTCCTTTAAAAAGTAGAAAGACTAGGGGACATGCAATGAAGCTATAATTTAGCACATACAGGGTGGCCCAAAAAACAGTGAGAACATCTCGTAGCATATGTTATTTAAAAATTCAAAAATATAGATGCAAACGATTTACAAATTAAAAAAACAAAGATGGCGGAAATTGTCAAAATAAAGACGATATATATAGCTAAAAAAGATAAATAAGTAAACTATTTAAGCTTTTAATTTACGAGATGTTCTGACTTTTTTTGGGCCACCCTGTATAAGACTAATTGTGAAAAATATTTTTTCACTCAAAGTGTAATCTAACTCTGGAATTCATTATCAGAGTGTAGTAAAAGCTGTTAGTGTAGTTGGATTTAAAAGAGGTCTGGATGAATTCCTGAAGAAAAAGTGCATAAAATATCATTAAAGAGGACTGCGGAAATCCACTGCTTACGCATTGGACAAGCAGTATGGATTGTGTATATCTTTGGGAACCCAACAGGTACTTGAGATCTGGAATGTCCACTATTGGAAACAGGATACTAGGTTAGATGGACCCTTGGTCTGACCCAGTATGGTATATCTTATGTTCTTATGTTTCTGGGTGGACCATAACCCCTGGGTGTGAAAGGCATTGCGATGAGCTCTCCATCCCAGTTGAATGCATCTGTCATCAACAGCTTTTGGTAAGGTTGCTCCAGAAAGAGAGAGATCTTGGCCAAATTAGAGGGATGCATCTACCAGGAGAGAGACTTCCGGGGTGTTTGGTGACAGAGATGATGTCACTGAGCTTGTAATGGTCTGTGCCCACTGTGTAATCAGAATCCATTGAGATTGCCTCAAATGGAGACATGCCACGTGAGTGACATGAACTGGGCCCAACATTCTCAACATGGTTCTTGCTCATCCAAGATGGCCACAACCTAGCCTTGCTGTGTGGTTCAGGTTCTGGCTTTTTAGTTTAAGTGCAGTTTATGGTTCTCTGCTTTTGAGCTTGCCATCTATTTCCATGGTGAAAAGGAAAGAGAATACGTCATTATCATTAGAGCCTCGCCAAACTTATAGCCTCCCAAATTTGGTGAAAAAGGAGCCTTTGGGGGATAGCACTGGAACTCCTAGAGTGGCTAAAGCTGCGGCAGCCGACTTACCCAGATTGACCCTGGCCCCCAGCCCAGAAGTATCACAGGCAACTAAGCTTCCTTGAACTGTGGGAAGAGAACCGGATGGTTTGCAGAGCCCCCTCTCTCTTGCATTTGGACTGACAAACTGTTCTGAGTCAGATGAAGAGCTTCTTTCGCTTACTCAGGTGTGTGAGGAAGGCGAGTCTTGCGTTTTCATCATCTCTCTGTGGAATCTGGTAGGTCTCCTGTGTCTGCTCAACTTAGTACTTTTTCTGTGCCTCCATCTGCCACCAATTTGGGCATGAAGTCCCCTGCTTCAATAGCCTTATAGGAAATAATTTTACTATTAAATATGGAGTCTCCAAGTCTTCTTTCTTGGGGTAAAAGTAACAGTGGACTGGTTTTGTATAAAGAAATAGCTTTGAATTCTGCTCCTCCTGTGTCAGTGGATAGTGGATCTACTCAGGACAAAGGTCCTAATTTGATTACTTTAGAAGTACCCACCCAGCAAGGCCTGTTTTCCTCTCTACAAAATGACTCTGTGCAGTTAAATATACAAGCTTTTGCTCGGTTGGAATGTGTTGTGCTTACGAAGATTGAGTTGCAGCATAATGCTGTTGTCAAGTTCGCAGAGAGGATCAAACATTGTGAGAAGGCTGTATAGCAAGCTGAAGGTAAAGTGGTGGAACTGACATCTACTGTTTCTTCTGCTCAGTAAAATTACCATCAAGTGGCCAAGGTAGAGCTGGTTTTGTCTTGTCATTTGGAAAATATTGAAAATATGACCAGGAGGAAGACGATGAGACTAACTAATTTTCCTAAGGTAGCTGAAGTTGCCCCTAAGGACATGTTTTTTAACTACAGTAATTAAAAGAAACCTTGGAGGGTCCTGATTCGGCTAGACTATCAGTTGTATCTGCTTATTATCTACCAGCAAGGACTCCAATTGAGAAAAGCTTTAACACTAGAAGCCCCAAAAGGAATTTTACCTAGAAACTCCAAAGTGCGTCAATTGACGCATTATCACAATGACTGCGTTTAGCATGGAATGCAGATGTGAATTAATGTGAAGTTACTTATTTATTAAATACATGCAGTATGTGACGTCATTACATGACGTCAACGTGTGTTTATTGTTTGTAGTGTCGGAGTAAAACTGTAAACAGTGATTGAGATGTGCCAGCTAGTGGGAACATGAATTTATACCTAGAAGCCCCAATGTACATCAATTGACGCATCCAAGACAATTGAGTGCATCAATTGACATACTTTTGGGCTTCTAGCTATAAATTTATTTTCCCACTAGGTGGTGCATCTGTCATTAATTTTCGATGCACATATTTGAACATCTTGACCTTGCTAACAAAGTCATGGAACATGACTGACATGGTTCTAGCAGTGGCGCTGGTATACAATTTCGAAGATGCATTTGCGTCAGTTCACGCACTTTGGGGCTTCTAGTGTTAAATCACCTAGTCTTAGTGATCAGAAGGGCTGTAGAGTCTTTAGATGATTCCCATGCTTTATTACCTGAGAATTTAGAATTTGCTACATTGTTACATTTCTTATTGACTCTGATCGTGATTGGTTGTTTAAAATGTTCTTTTCTAAACATGATTGTAAATTTCTTGGTCAAATCATGTGAATTTATCCTGATTTAACATGGGAAACTCAAAATCATAGGAAAAGGTTTTTGGCAGGCGACTTTGGTACTTCAATACCCTTGTAGATGTAGGATTTGCTATCAGGGGAAAAATTTTGTCTTTATTGAACCTGAGCAATTGTGTAAATGTATAAGTTCTCATTTGCAGGATTTAGAATTGGTTGAAGATGAGGGTGAATCTAATATACAGGTTTAGTTTACTTAATTCTAGTGTATTCTGGCTTTGTAAACTACTATGGCTAGATTATCTTTATGATTTCTTCTTTTTCTAAAATTTCTTCTTGAATCTCTGTTTTGGAAATGTATGTTGTGATTGGATTTTATATTGTATGAAGTTTGTATTCTCAATTTCTCTGTAATAAAATTTGAAATTTAAAAAAAACACCCAAAAACATGATCCTTGCTGAAACCTGTTGACTCTTTTGAGACCTGAATTAGGCACATTTGGAAAGAGAATACTGGGCTAGATGAACCTTTGGTCTGACCCATTATGGCATATCTTATGTTCTTATGTTATTATTCAGAACCTCTGAAACCCTAATATTAGTCTTTTATAGACATCCTGCAGTGCCTTTCCTTCAGATTTCCCTGACCTGCCCACTAAGCAACAGCTGCATTATTGGATTAGCACACTCAGTCATGCCTTTTACCTAGCAGCCTCTCCTCCAAAAGAGGTTTTGACCTTTCCCACATGCACTTTTTCCTGGTATCACTCAAGACGTTTTCTTCTCAGTAAACAGTCACATCAAGCTAAATGTAAATGGAGGAAATCAAGGAGCCCTTCTGATTTCTACATTGTAAAGAATATCTTCATATCTAAGGATCTAAACTACAATGTTCTAAAACCTCCTAATATTCTTCTCTTTTCCATTCTCATAAAGAGTGATCCAAATAGCTCTTCAGTGTCATTTATAGGCTTTCCAGACCATCCCCTATGGCAGTAGCACCAGAACAACCTCTGCTAGCTGCTGATCATTTTGCTGATGCCTTTCATAGCAAGATCTTGGCTACCAGAAAACAGGTATCTTCTAGTAGCCCATCTAGGGTATTATTCCCATTTCTTCTTTTTTTCTTCTCATTCCCCCTTCCTCATTTCAACTCTACTCCACCAAATTCCTCCCTAGCAGCCTAACACTAATGGTGTCAGTTTAATCTTCCCTCTTTTGTGATGTTATCAAAAAAAATGTTTTCCTCCATGAGTTCATTCACATCATCTCATGATCTTCTGTCCTCCAGGCTAGTGAAAGATCCTGACCTTGGATTATTATCTTTCATCTAAGCAATAGTTAATAGTAGTCTCCATCTTGGTCACTGTACTAAAAGGTGGCTAAGGTTTGACCTCTCCTCAAAAAAGCCTCCTTCAACCCCTCTATTCCTTTATTTATTTTTATCTTCTTTATTTATATTTTCCAACAAAATACAAAAGAAAGAAAACCAAATTACAATAAATCAAATACAAAATATTACTCTGTAATAAGAAACCAGAAAAGAAAAGGCTATTTACAGCCCAACCCACCCTATCCCTCCCAACATCATGCGATCATCAGGGGCTATAGAAACAAAACATCTAAAGACCTACCAGGCCTATAAGGGCTTTAGAAGATCACCGCTCCATTACCTAAGTGTCACGAGGATTGATTAATAACCCTTTATTATATCTCATATCCTGTTTTAGAAATGTATTTCTGAAGGGGCTTCCACTAGAGAAGAGTGGAGGGTGTGAGAGTTCTGCCACACTGTGGAATTTGTTCATATTTGCAGCATAAGCACAAGCGGTTCCACTATTCGTGCCAACTAAGCTCTGTAGTATGCTTCCAATTAGAAATAACAAGATGTAGGGCCACTCCCAGCATGAAGTCCAGCAAAAATTGACAATCCCTCTGTAACGATGAGATGTTAATTGCTGATCAAAAGATGATCACAGACCAAGAGAGAGTGGCCCGAAATCCCAGTACCTCTTGAATACGATTCCATATTAAAATCCAATAAGACTGAATGTTAAGGGCAATCATACACCACATGCCTCAAAGTGCCGACATCTCCCTGACAGGACCAACACTCATTCCCAGCTGCCTTATCCCATTTAGGAACTTTCACTTGGGTAAAGTGTGCTCTGTGTGCAAAAAAGTACAAAGCTTGTGAGACAGAGGCAGACTGAGAAACCCTATTTACCTTACCCCAGAATTTTGTCCAAGTTTCCAGAGAAAGGACTTTTCCAGTGTCATGTTCCCATACTCGTTGAACTCCAGTGACCTGAGAACTATTGCTCTGAGCCACTAGTTTATAATGTTGGGAAGCCACCCCAGAGGTCGTATATTGAGAACTTAACTTATGCATTAACCCCCATTCGTCAGTCATTAAAGTGATATTTAACTGGGATTTTTCTATGTAATGCCTCAGCTGGATCCACTGAAAATATAGAGACTGAGGTAGATCAAATTCACTTTGCAAAGTGGAAAAAGGCTTCCACTTGCCATCCAATATTAGTTGGCCAATGCTCCAAATGCCCTTGCTAAACCATTTTTGCCATGCGAATGAGCTTTGATTAATTTTAAGAAAGGGACTGTGCCAGATGGGCATTGATTTCAATAAGCATTCTTCCTTAGGAATTGCACTTGCTAACTACTAAAAAGCCTTCTGAGTGTCCAATATGATTCTATGAGACTTCAACCTCTTAACAGACACCATGCCAGGAAGAACATTCAAAAGGAGAGGAGTACTCAATCTCTCTTCTATTGCAAGCCATACTGGGCATACACTTACGGCTTCGTCCACCCATCATGATCCTTGTTTTAGCAAAAAAAGCACAGTATTAGGCCTGAAAGTCAGGGAAATTCACCCCCCCCCCTCTTTTTTAGATTTGAGTTTCCTAAGAGCAATTTTAGGCAGTTTATTTTTCCATAGGAATTGAACCAGAATCCTTTCAATTTGACAATACACTTTACTTGTGAGAAAGACAGGTAGCATTTCTAATATATAATTCACTTTAGGAGTGATAGTCATTTTTATAGCTTCAAGACGACCCCACCAGGAAAGATAGACCAGCGACCACTTTGCTGCTATGTTACGAACTGTAGTTAGGATCTCTTTTTTATTGTGCTGTAGGGTTGCACTAAGTGGGTAACAATATTGAACTCCAAAATATTTCACCATCTTAGGTTCCCATACAAAAGGAAATTCCTCCATATCCATTCTACATACTCTTGAGTTCAGGGGGAAGGTGACAGATTTTGACCAATTGATTTTATAGCCAGATAATCCTGAATATTTATCTATCAATTCTAAAATGCTCGGTATGGAACTAGGTGTGGTGAAGAGCATATGCAGATAGTTTGAGTTCCATGCCAGCAAATAAAGATGCCCTTAACCATGAGGCTTTGTCTTATTAATAAGGCCAAAGGTTCCAAGGCCAGATTGAAGAGAATGGGGGAAAGAGAACAACCCCGCCCTAGAAGAAACTCTCTAGACTGAGTTGCATTCACAGAAATATTTGCACTCAGTCTCACATAAATAAGTTTAATTAGATTGCAGAAACCTTCACCAAATCCAAACCACTTCAAAACAGCAAACAGATAAGGTCACTCCAACCGATCAAACACTTTCTCCATGTCTAATGAGAGTCCCACAAGAGGGTCTTCTGTTGCCTCTGCACCTTCCAGAACATGACAAAGCACTCTGGCATTATCGGCTGTAGAACGTCCCTCAGTAAAGCCACATTGATGTGGGTGTATCAAAGAAGGGATCAATTTGGAGAGATGCCCTGCTACAATGGTCGCAAAAATTGTATAGTCTACATTTAACAACGAAATTGGCCGATAATTACTAACTAACTGAGGGTCCCTTCCAGGTTTTTCTAGGACAACAAGGTTTGCAGAGGCAAACACTCCAGTCTGTGCCACATTGTCTAGAAGAATTCTATAATATTGTTGCAGGTATGGCCCTAAAGTTTTGGAAAAGGCTTTATAAAATTCAGCCGGCAGACCATCTGGTCCGGTAGCATTGCCAGCTTGTGTAGAGTCAATAGCCTGGATAATTTCCATGACGGTTATCTGCTTATCTAATCCCGCAGCAGTTTCTTGATCTAACACTGGCCTTTGGATATTCTTTAGCAAACTATCAAATCCTTCATAGAAAAATATATTTCTGGGGAGTATAACTGGGCGCAGATTTGGCAAAAGGTCTCAGCAATGACAGAGGCCTTGACAATCAATTGTTGCACCTGAGGATCCTTAAGAGCTGCAACATGCGAAGATTCCTTACGACCCTTTAATGAGTTGGCTAGCATCCGTCCAGCTCTATTACCCTCTAAGTAATATCGTCCTTTCTGCCCTTGAATATTCTGTGAGGCCTCCGTGGAAAAAAATTGAATTATATTTAAATCTAAGGCATTGCAGTCTTATCAAAATGTTAGGATCAGATTTCTGGCATAAGATACGTTCATCCGCTTTAATTTGTTTGTCTAGTATACTAAGTTCTGCTTTACACTGTTTAGCCTGCTTTATAGCAAAACTAGTAATAGTGGCTCGTATACTAGCCTTAAAACCTTCCCACCAGGCCCACCCCGAGGAATCTTGCTGTAAATTGAATTGGAAATACTCCTCTATGGCCACCAGGATGGTCTCCCGAAATTCCTGACTGGTTAGCAGAGTCCTGTCAAATTGCCATCGTGAGTGAGATTGATAACTCGTTGAATCAAGTAAGGTGAGAGAGATTGCGGAGTGATCTGAAATATGAGCAGCATGAATAGCAGTCTCACTAATTTTATAGCAAAGTCCCTTGGAGACTAGAAAGAAGTCTATACGTGATAACGAGTTATGAGGGGGAGAAAAGAAAGTGAATTCTTTATCTGTAGGTTGCTGCAGTCGCTAAATGTCTATCAGACTCAAGTCCTGCATTAGAGATGCAAGAACTGGATGAGCCCTGGAAACCCTAATGGTTCTCACTGGACTCCTATTTATCAATGGGTCTAGCATGAGGTTGAAGTCTCATCCCACTATAGTCGGATATCTGGACATCTCCTGCGCCAAGGCCACAATGGAGCAAAAAAAACCCAGAACAGTCAATATTAGGAGCATAAACATTAATTAAGGCCAATTCAGTGGATCCAAGTTTGATGACAGCCATAGTCCACCGCCCATCATTATCAGACCTAGTTTGAATAATCATGGGGGATAGAACTTTCCTTACTAAAATGGCTACCCCATTTTTCTTATGCTGGGCAGCTGTGAAAACCACTAGAGAAAATGGATTTGCACCTAGTTTTAACGACTCCTTAACATTCAAATGTGTCTCCTGCAAAGTAAGATGTCAGCGCTTTGCTTCTTGCCATATAGAAAAAATTGTTTTCCTCCTAATGGGATTGTTAATGACCTTAACATTCAGTGAAACTATCTTAAAGGAAGACATACCGATAGTATAGCACAAATTGACTGTCCAATGTTACAAAAACATACCCAATTGTAGCATATATTTTTACATTGTGGAACAACATCTTAAGCACCCTCAGAGTGTTAGCTGCACCTACAGCCCAGCAAAGAAAGGTGATGGAGGAGTGGCCTAGTGGTTGGGGCAAGTTACCACAGACCAGAAGGTCAGGGGTTCAAATCCCATTAAAGGACAGCAACCTTGGGCTGGAAGGACTGGGGTTTCTAGTCACACAGGTGTGTCTTGGGCAAGCCACTTAGCCCTCCATTGCCCATGTTTCTTGTAAGTATTAGTGTATGTGTCTCATATTCCCTCATGTTAAATGTATCCCCCAATTGTGTTGTGACCACTTTGATTGAAGGATAAGGTGGTATACAAAACTGTCTAAAGAAAGAAAGCCCAACAAAAGGAGATCTAATTTAGCCCTAGCCCCTGTACATGATTGCTCACAATAAAAACACAAAATTCTGAAAAACATAACACCAAACTAAACCCAGGGAGGCTATACAACCTACAAAATTAGTGGGTGAGCTCACCAGGACAAGACAGACATGGAGGGCAAAATGATCTAATACATTCCCACTTCTGTTACTACTTAGAGTATCGTGCTTTGCCCACCTCCCACAGTAAAAGAAAAAACAATGCACCCAATATCCTAATCATCAAAACTGCATGGCAGGGCAACCCTCACCGAATCAGTTTATAAGTTGAGAGACCCAGCTGAATGACTAAGGCTGTCTCACTCCTCCAAGCTCCAAGTCTCTCTCAACCAACATAGACAGCACAAACAACATAGAACACAAAAGAAGAAAGAGAGAGAGAACAAAAAAAGGAAAGGAAAAAAAAAACATCTTGACCAGGAAGTAGCCTGGCATTCCTTCAAAGAAAAACAAAATAAGTGTCCCAGTACATAATAATACTGCATGAATAAAACTCCTTTACATGACCTCCGACCAGTCAAACGCCATGATATTAAGCGCCATCAAACTGCATCAAATAAAGCTGCAAAATGAAATTCACCGAATCACCACTGCCTCCTTATCTTCCAGAAACGCATATAACTCCCCTGGATCATCAAAAGTCTTGATCTGGTTATTCAGCGAGACTCTCATGCGGGCAGGATAGAGCAGCCCAAAATGGTCCTGCAGCTGCAACAAGCATGGATGCAGCACCAGAAAACTTTTCCTTCGATCCACCATCACCTTTGCAAAATCCGGGAAGAACAGAAGTTTGTGTCCCTGGTATTCCAAATTTGAAAGTGCTCTGGCAGCTCCCATTATTTGCGTTACTTGCTGAAAACGTAGAACTTTCAAGATGATTGGGTGTGGATGCTTGCCCTCGACCACAGACTGGGTAGGCATTCTATGGGCACGCTCGATCTCAAATGGCATAGCAAACTTCAGCTTTAACACACCCGGAATCATTGCCTGCAGGAAGGACACCATATCAGGATCCTCTGCATCCTCAGGTACTCCTAATATTCTTATGTTGTTTCTTCGTGAACGGTTGTTGCCGTCCTTCACCTCTCTCTATAGCGAACGTATCAGCTTGGCCTGCTTCTCCACGGCCTTGAGCCTTTCCCCATGTGATGCCACATTGCCCTCAACGTTCTCCAGATGAGCCGTAATTGCCTCCATGGAAGTTCTCAAAGCGTTGATATCTTCTTGCATTGCACATAGTGACTCTCCGTTAGACATGACCAGGTCTTTGACTGCCCGAATCTCAGCCAGGAGCTCCTGCAAAGTCTCAGGACAGTCTCGGATGACTGCCATCTTGGTTCTCTTTGCACTGGCGTTTTGAGGAACCTGGTAATCCAGCCATGTCGGTTTGGGGCCTGACATATCCAGGATCGAATAATAACCAAGTAGGTAGGAACTATTTGATTAAAGACAGCAGAAGTCAGGATTATTGCCAGTTGCCCTCTGGAGCTCAGATCTTACACGTCCATCTTGACCAGAAACCAGGCTCCGCCCCCCCCTAGACCCCTCTATTCCTTTAAACCACCATCCAATTTCCATGTTATCTTTCATCTCCAAAGTTACTGAGAAGAAAGTGGTTCAGTGGTTTTCCAACCACTTAGAAAAGACGCACGCTCTTCGTCCACTTCAATCAGATCTCACTGAAAACGTTTTTTGTTGCTGTCATAGCTCTCTCTTGACTCCAGCCTCCTCTGGATCCAACAGAAAGTGCATTGGCAGCTCTCCTCTATGTTGCTGTGGTTGCCCCATAGCTCTTTAGCCTGCAGTGCCATAGGACTGTCCTTTCCGCTGCTACTTCTACTGTTAGTCTCCTTTTGTCAGAGCTGTCATTGCCTCCATCTATGGCACTGCTCTCATCCTTCTCATTGCAAGCAGTCCTCACTTCTGGGTTTGTGGCTTGGACCCCTGCAGCATTGAGATGGTGGGGCAAAACAAACATCGGGCCGTTTTGGGGGATTTCTAAACCCAGATATTCAGGGCCGCGACTACGGCACTGAATATCCAGATTTGTCACTGAGTGGAATCACCTGCATAGCCTAACCAAGTAGTGGCAATATTGACCGCTATCCGGTTAGCATATGCTCGCCTAGTTTTAGGTACAGATCGGTAACCGGGTAGCGGCCCAATATCACTGCTACCCAGTTACTGGCATTCTCTGCCCCTGCTCCACCCCAGAATGCCCCCAACATGCCCCAATTGTAACCAGATAACATTGGGGTGTGTAGGGGACATAGATGGGGATATTCAACAGCACTAACCATGTAGGTGCCATCGAACATTCACGTTTAAGACATTTACATTGTTTACTGGGCTGTAAACCGTGTAAATGCCTTTCGAATATCGGGCCCTTTCTTTTTTACTATTTACATCTGAATCTAAGAAATATTTTTCTAATGTAAGATTTTTGGAAGTTTATTCTACACAATAGAAAAGCCCTGAAAATCTTGACCTGGCCAACTTCAGCTTTTTCATGCTGAAATGCAAAGAATACCATCTGATAGATTTGGAATGTGCATGTACTTGGAACTGGTTATTAGCCTAAGGATTGTCATTACAATGGTTCAGCTAGATAGAACTGGAGCAAAAGGGTGGGAGGGGGGACAGATAGTTGTGAATGATGATTTAAGCTACTACAACCCCAGTTAAGGAATCTCAATAACAGAAAGTAGAAACTGCTGTAATAAAAATAAAGATGGTTACTCTCAGGTTAGTAATAGTAGACATGCCACAAACAGCCAGGTGCAACATGGTATCCCTTCGGCCATGGATATTGTCACTGAAACCCATGATCATCATCCATCTGATCTTCTGAATAAATGAGAAGGAGGAAACCTCCACTGATGAATGGTCAGGTATTAGGGTAATTTGTTACCTGGATCTATGTAAAATACGGAAAGAGAAAAGAAAGAAACTAGCATATCTTTTATCTGATGTGACTACATGTTAAGCTAAGAACAAATTCATAAGGGCAGTCTCTATCCCTACCCAGAGGCAAGGCAGAACTACTATATTGTAAGGTAGCCTTTCAGCTACCTTACTTGGTCCTTATAAGTAGGTGGTCAGGCTGGTTCCATCTCCCACTCGGTCCATTGGTTTGGTTCCTCCATCATTAACATTTATGAGATTTGTGTGCCTCTTCTTCTCTCAGATAGATAGTTCTTTTTCTCAGCTTTCTGTGAGGAAAACCAGCCAGAATTTCCATTCCCTACTTCACCTTCTTTCTTTTACACCTTATGCTCTCTGTTGTCAGGGCTAGCTCCAGAGTTGGTTCAAGGTATTGGAGCTCTAGATAAACCTTAAGCCTCATGACAACCCTGATTGTCAGAATGTACTGTTTAGCTTTGAAGGCTCTCCTCTTTGCCAATACAAGAAGTTGCCTCCCTAGGCATCTGCCTGGTTTGCCTGATGATTGGGCCAGCCCTATCTGTTGTTTCTATTACTACTACTATTGCTACTATTAATCATTTATAAAGCGCTACAAGGCATATTTGTTTCTCCTTTCGAGATCTTGGAATGTGCCTGTTGAATAGCAGAAAAGATGAAATGTGGTCCCTTCCTCCCCCAAAGTTGTACCCACAAATACCACAAGAAAAAACCAAAAGCACCCAGTATGCCTGCAACAGAGCATATGGACTTTATGCGCCATGCCTCTGGAACTATCTCCCTGGAACCCTCCGCTCAACAAACCTATCCACATTCAGAAAACTGCTCAAAACGCATCTATTTAATGAATATTTTGGTCACATCACATAACCCCCCGTCCCTACAGCACCTGCCCATAATAATCAGTTGACCTGTTTGCAACGTATTTACCACTTCTGTCAAGAACCTCAATGTATATAAGTTATACCGCTAAGGTATTATAATGTAAATAAGTTCCACTGTTCTATGTAATATCAATAGCATATGTCAACTACTCTGTAAATAAGTTCCACTGTTCTATATATAACAACTTGTTGTACTATGCACCGCTTTGCCCTGGTGAGAAGCAGTATAAAAAAACCCAGTCAAATCAAATAAATAAATAAATAAATAAAATATACCCCATCACAGTATGGTTCGCATTTATCCAGTGGGGCCGTCAAATTACGAATAGATATGTGACTTTTCTGTTCATTCAAACACAATCCTACTTTCTGCTTTGTTATCCCTACATAGAGCAATTGGCAAGGGAAAGTAATCAGATAAATGATATTTGATGAATTATAATCAGAAAAAGCATTTGCTTGAAAAATAGGGAGGTTCAATATTCGAAGGGCAGTTACACAGTTTTCAGCCCTATAAACTGTGTAACTGCCACTGAGAGAGATATTCAACGTCACTTATATGGTTAGTGCCATTGAATGTCCCCTTCTAACCCTGCTACATGCCCTAATGCTATGTGGTTAGTATCGGGGCATGTCATGGGTGTTCCGGGATGTGTTGGAGGCGAAGACTGTCATTAACCAGGTAGTGGTGATATTTTACCACTAGCCGCTTAGCGACCTGCGGGTAAAAGAAGGCCAGTTTTTGCTATGCCAAGTTTTACTTGCGGGAGTTAACTGAGTAGAGGTGCAATATCACCACTACTTGGTTAGGCTCTGCAGCGGTTTCTTCTGTGTGACAAATCCGGATATTCAATGCCGTCGCTGTGGCATCGAATATCCAGGGTTAGGGGTCAGCGAGCATAGCTGCCCAATTGAATATCAGGCCCGAAGTTCTTAGTTGAGCTATGCCATTCAACCCCTGCAAACTGAACTGACACCAAGAGCAATAACAGGCAGAGTAGCATTTTTCTTCATTATTCTCTTTTCACTGAAGGAACATGGTCACATTCTCGCCAATGTTTCCACCTCTTAGGAAGGCAAAAAGTAGAGGTTCTCTAAACTCAAGATGTAACTAGAGAATATGCTAGTGAGATTTAATCATCTTAATAGTTCGTCTTGACAATTGAGAAAACTGAAATGCACAGACTGTATGTTCAGTGAGTCTAGAGTTGTAGCCTCTTCCCGTGAGCTACTCTCTCCCAGCCCTGAGATCTGGGCTGCAACTCTCTTAAAGGGGACTGTTGATAATCCCTTTGGAGAAGGATGGGTAGCATTCTATACACTCACATAAGTAATACAACAAAACATATATACTACAAAATCAAAACCCTCCGCTATTTCCGCCCCCTGCCTGACCCATCCAACTTCTGCACAGCTTTCCAGGCTATAGTAACACCATACTTCGACTACTGCAATTCCATTTATCAAGGACTATCAAAATCCACACTGCTCCCTCTCATCACTGCATTGCACACCGCTGCACGCACAATCCAAGGTGTGTCAAAGATAGCATTGGGGTGCATAGAGGACATAGATGGGGATATTCGATGGCACTGACTATGTAGGTACACAGTTTACTGTTCTGTAAACCATGTAAATGCCTTTCAAATATTGGGCCCTATGCTCCTAACTTTGAGAGTTATGCTCTAAAATTGGCTTCCTTTAAAATTTAATAGGGCTAAGTGCCTAATTGTTTTTTAAACTTCACTAAACTCCTAAATTTAGGAGCATAACTTTTAAGTTCCTACGTTTGGCTCCTAAATGTGGCTGAAAATAGGGCACAAATTTGGGAGTCTAACTTAGGAACCTAAATTTAGGAGCTCGGGTTTTTTTGAGTTTACCTGAGTGTCCAGAGAATTCTCGGGAGAGAAAATGATGGCAATCTGAAGGGTTTCAGTGATAATAAAAGGCAGGTTTACTAAGCTGGGCTAATTGTTTGCATGGGCTATTACAACTAGGTCCCACGTTACTTGATGGGATCTAGTTACAAATAGTCCATGCTAACTGTTAGCCCAGCTTAGTAAACATGCCCATAAGTTTCTGGTTAAATGCATAACTGGAGGCTTGGGGCCAAAAAGGTAGGAAAAGAAAATTGGTAATATATAAACATGTGATCAGACCATGGAAGGGCAAGAGCCACTGGGGCAGAAGGGGAAGGTAAGAAAGCAAAGGGAAAGAAAATTAGATCCAAAATATTCCCAGCACTGTGAGTGGGTACCTGAGTTAATTTGAGAAAATCCAGTTTATTGAGAAAATTGAACAGTGGTGGCTGCCCTGGGATGGCAACAGATGAGGTGTTGGGATTTGGTGTCTGATCAGGTGGGGGATTGGATGGAGACCTTGAAGGGGGCATTGGAGGAGGCGTCAACATTAAAGTAGGTGGAGCTTTGTGAGCTTAATTTCAGGAATAGGGCTTGGTTCTCTCCCTCTCTGTTAGTTTTGAAAAGAGAACTGGGCTGCCTATAGGGACACTGGAAGGAATCAGGTAGGACTGTAGACAGAGGGAGTTGGAGGAGGAAGGCTTGTAAGTACCGTCAGTTGCTTCAGGAAGCCAAATGGAGTGTTTGCTCTGCAAGGATGCTGGCAGCAGGGAATAAACTCAAGGAAATATTTTGGCTAGAGAATCAGTTGATTAGGGCAGGACCATCGGGGTAGGGCAACGGATGGAAGGGAGCTGGATGTGGAGATGGTCACAGATTATTTTGTGGGAAAAGTGGAGTCCTTGCGAAGTTCAAGTACCGAAGTATGTTTGGCACTGGGGGGATGAGGTGAGTTGATGGAAGAAGTTAGGAGGGAGTCTTTTCTGGGAGTGACCCGGGAGTCATTGAGGGGCTTGATTCAGGGGTTGCATCTCATCTGGATGCACTTGGACTCGGTCTCAGGTCAATTGTTGAAAAAGAGTTTTGATGATATGTTGGATTGGTTGATTGATCTTGTGAATGTGCATCTTTAGTCCAGGGCTAGTACCCGCAAGTATTGCAGGAAGCTATGGTGGGTCCGGTCCCTAAGCCCTTTCTGTGACAATCTGCAAGCCGATTTCTTCTCTGATGTGTTTGGAGAAGGTTGTGTTGGTGCAGTTGGATTTTTTTTTGGAGGAGTCAGGGGGGCTGGATAGAGGGTAGGAGGGTTTCTGGAAGAGGTTGGGCACTGAGTCTTTGATGGTGTAGGGCTTGGATAGGTTCTATCAAGCGATAGATAGTGGGTGGGTATCCATGGTGATTACCCTGGACTTCTCCACTACCTTTGATTTAGTGGTGTGGAATATATTGTTGGAGAGGTGTTGGGTGTTAGGGATTGGAGGGGACGTGCTGAGGGGCACTGATTCATTTCTATCTGGATGGACGTTTAGTGTTCGATGGGGTGTCTGCCTGTCTTCTGTGAAAGGTTTGTCTTGTGGGGTGCCCCAGGGATCAGCATTATCACCTGTTCTCTTCAATATCTTTATGATCCCGGTGGGAGGGATTATATGTAGGTATGGCTTTCAGGGGTTTCTTTATGCTGACGACATAAAGGGGGAGAAGGACGTGGTTCAGTGGGTGAGTGCTTGTCTGGAAGAGATGGCAGAGTGACTGCATGTGAATCAGATGGAATTTTATTTGTGAGGCTTGATATACCGCCTGTGCCTAAGTCTGAAGTTCTGCTGTGTGGGGATATGGGGCAGGATAGTTGTCAGGATAGGTGTCCAGTTAGCTTGGAAGAAAGAGATTAGGGATTTAGGGATTAAGTTAGATGTGAAACTTTCTTTGCAGGCGCAGGTGTCCCATGTGGTGAGACTTGTCTGTGCTAAATTACAAATGGTGTGACAATTGCATCCTTTTTTTGGACATGGAGGATCTGTGGTTGGTACTACAGGCCCTTGTTATTTCGGTGTTAGACTATTGTAACATGTGTTGGGTTGCCATTGTATATGATGAGGAAGCTGCAGATAGTGCAGAATACAGCTGCCTACCTGTTTTTGGGGCATGGCAAAAGGGATTCGACCACAGAGGCACTTTGCAGGCTGCAGTGGCTGCTGATACAGCAGCGCTGCATATTTAAATAGATGGTATTGATGTTTAGGATAGTCAGGGGTCAGGTACCGAGTTATCTGCAGAATGTACTGCCGTGGTACCAGCCAGGCAGAGTGGTGCGATCAAGTCAGAGATAGTTCCTAGAGGTTCAAGATTTTCATCAGGTGTAGTTAAAGAAATGGAGAGAGCGGGCTTTCATGGTGGTTGTGCCATCGTGGTGGAATAGGCTTCCTGAGAGGCTATGGAAGGAATCAGAGTATGGGCACTTCAAGAAGGCTTTGAAGACATTTTTGTTTTCTCCATATTTTTTCTGGCAGGACTTAGGCTCAGCAGATATTCAGTTTGTGCAGGGAAGTTCGGGGAGTTGATAGTGAATGTATTTTATACTTTGTAGGGGATTATATTTGTTTTGATCCTCTGATTGTTCATCTCTTTGACTACTTCAGCATATGGCGGGCTATAAATATTTAAAAATAAATAAATAAATAACAATTGATGCAACTGGTGGAGGAGGCCTCAGGAGAACAGTACAACCAGTGGATGAGAGATTTTAACAAATCACTTCTCTGTCTCTGTTTGTGAGACAGGTATACTAGGCTGTCACTCAACCCTTACTGTCTCACATACACTTGTATACTTCCCTGCATCAGCTAACAAACTTGGAAAGCAAGTACAATGCTTCTTGTCACCCATTGTACTGTCTCCCCCTCCCGCCCCCCATTTTGAAGAAAGTAAACACTCTTTCCCTTCAACAATCAGCAGTCTTGACAAACTTTAAAGCAAACACACTTTTCTTTGCTTGTACAGAGGGCTGTGTCCTCTCTGTACAATTTTTTTCTTTTTTAATAACATTGTCTAAGCTTCTGCAACTTTTTGCTGAAGCACTGGAACTAACAAGCAAATGACCTCCTCTCTCTCTCTGAAATCCTCAGAGAAAATATTTTTCTGCCTTGATTCTGTGATCTTTCTTCAAGCCCAGTTATGACATCATTGCCCATAGAATTTGGATGTCAGGAAGGGATAGGACTGTTTGGCTGCTTGTCAAAGAGTTTTTACATAATTGGCTGAAGTGCCTTGTGCTTTTTTCCCCCACTCCTTTCCAAACTTTCTCTCTCAGAGTGGCATCACTGTGTCTGGGCTGGGGGCACATGGTTACAACAAAAGGGAATTAGATGAATGGAGGTTCATTTAAAACTACAGTCTTGTGTAATCAGTTCTGTGCTGATGAAACTAACCAAATATGCTAAATGTTTTATTTATTTATTTATTTATCTAGGTTTATATAAAGGCAAAAAAGACAGCTTTCACAAAATTCAAAAACTTGCAAACAGAGGAACAGAGAAAGGAATACAGGATCAAACTAAAAGAGACAAAAAGAGAAATAAGGAAAGCAAAATCAAAGGCAGAGGAAAACAAGGCTAAAGATGTGAAGTGTGGTGACAAAACTTTCTTTTTTTAATGCAAATTTTACAAATAAATCAAGAAAGCATAACAATGCACTCTCTTAAAAGAAACAGGTTGGTAGATAGAAATAGAAAAAAGAAAACGAATGTACATATGTAGCAATTGCCCCCCTCCCCCTCCCCTCTTTGTGGACTAGTTTGGTTGGTTATTCTGTGTTAAATTGCTACATAAAATTGCGACAAAACTTTCTTGAGGTATAATCGGGAGAGGAGGAAAATCAGAGATGGAACTGCAGGACTCAGAAGTGCTGGGAACGGACTCGTGGAAAGTGACATTGAAAAAGCGAAATTGCTAAACAAATACTTCTGCTCTGTTTTTACTAAAGAAAATCCTGGAGAAGGACCATCTGTGATTCCGAAATATAAAAATGGGAATGAAGTAGATACCACACCATTCACAGAAGATGATGTGTTAGAACAACTTGCAAAACTGAAAGTGGACAAGGCCATGGAAACGGATGGGATACATCCCAGGATACTGAAAGAGCTCAGAGAGGTTCTTGCAGGGCCGTTAAAGGATGTTTTCAACAGATCCTTGGAAACAGGAGAAGGGCTGGACAGGACTGGAGAAGGGCTGATGTGGTACCTCTTCACAAAAGTGGTGACAGGGAAGAAGTGAAAAACTACAGGCCCGTAAGCCTTACCTCGGTAGTGGGAAAAGTAATAGAGGCACTCCTGAAAAAGCGAATAGTGGACTTTCTCAAAACCAACAGGTTGCATGATCCGAGGCAGCATGGTTTTACCAAAGGACGATCTTGACAAACAAATCTGATTGAGTTCTTTGACTGGGTGACCAGAGAACTAGATCAGGGGCTTGTGATGGATGTCATCTACATGGATTTCAGCAAAGCCTTTGATACTGTTTCTCATAGGAGGCTTATCAATAAACTCAGTAGTTTGGGGATGGGTCCCAAGGTGATGAACTGGATCAGAAATTGGTTGATTGACAGACGACAGAAGGTGATGGTAACTGGAGCTCACTCGGATGAAAGAAGGGTGATTAGCGGGGTGCCCCAGGGTTCGGTCCTGGGCCCGGCACTGTTCAGTGTATTTGTGAGTGATATTGCTGAAGGACTGAATGGAAAAGTCTGTCTTTTTGCAGATGACACAAACATTTACAACAGAGTGGACTCCCCTGAGGGAGTGGATAACATGAGGAAAGATCTACAAAAGCTAGAAGGATGGTCTAATGCTTGGCAATTATGGTTTAATGTGAAGAGGTGCAGTGTCATGCACTTGGGAAGCAGAAATCCAAGGGAAATGTACGCGATAGGGGGTGAGAGGTTGGTGTGCACGGACCAGGAGAAAGACCTTGGTGTGATTATTTCTGAGGATCTCAAGATGGCAAAACAGTGTGACAAGGCAGTGGCAAAATCCAGGAGGATGTAAGGTTGCATACAAAGAGGAATTACCAGCAGAAAGGAAGAGGTACTAATGCCACTGTATAAGTCACTGGTGAGGCCTCACTTGGAATACTGTGTTCAGTTTTGGAGACCATCTCTCACAAAGGATGTAAAAAGACTGGAATGGCGAGGCCGCATGTCCCCCCCCCCCCCGGGGCGTGCGAGCGGCCGGCGTTAACCGGGGGGGCGGCCGGCCGCGCGCCCGCCGCAGCGTGGTTATGCGATTCGCGGGCGGGCCTGCGGCGCATGAAGGGCTCCCATTGGCTCCCGCGGCACATGGCAGGGCGCGGGAGCCAATGGGAGGAGTCAAGGATTTACGGGAGGGGTAAGGGGAGCATTGCGGTGTCCTCCGGCCTTTCCCTCGAGGTGGCCGGAGGTACCGGACGTCTGGGAACTTGCTCTTTGCAGCTGTATGGGGTGCATTCATGCGGGTGGTTGTGTGCACCGAGTGGAGGGGTAAATTGCCGAACGGACCGGTCTGGTGGCTTAGGAATCTGGGGGATGGTGGCAAGTGTTCTGTCCGGCGAGGGTGCAGCATGGGAGGTGCCTGGCTTTATGCCTTAAAAACATCCTCCTGCGTCTAGGAGTAGGTTGATTGCCGGTTCACGACTGATGGGTCCAGTGGGAACTGTGGTGAGTTGGAGCCATTGCGGGCCTATGGATTGGAGTTCGCTGGCGTTTCCCTTGGGGGGCACTCTTGGTGGACAATGGACATTTTTCAGGTTGGTGCCATTGCTGGTGTGTGGACTTGCTTGCTAAGGTTTGGGGGGAGAACTCTAGGCGAGGCGTGGATGCGGGGAGGCCTGCCCGGTGACTGGCGTGGAGACGGAGAGTTGGGGCCGCCCGGAGGGAGAGGGGGTGGGGGGGGTGGGGGTGTTGTGCAGTGGTGACATGCTACACGCGTGGATCCGGGCCCTGGGTGGATCTCGGGGGGGGGGGGGTTCATCGGGGAGGCATTGGCCTTTGGGACTTGGTGGGGGGTTGAATGGGATTCCTCATGTTGGTTTTGGATTACTAGGGGTTTATTTGATTGTAGTGTTTGTGTTTGTTTGGTGGTAGTTTGGTGCCCGGGGTCTGTTCGGAGGGTCCAGGTCATTTGTAGGTACAAGACTCAAGCAGAATCACATTCACAAAGGCTGAGCAATGGTTTCTAGCAAAACAACAACTTTTATACCTTTCTTTTCCATTCTGTGCATTGGCAAACTTCTCATGGGGCCCGGTAACCCTGTCTATCCCCTCTATGGGTCCCGGTACCATTACGTAGTCATCCAATGAGGACTTGGTTTGGGCTTAGCACCTGCTTGCCCCTCTTCGAGTCCCCATTACATTGGACAGTTCTTAGACTCTGGATACAATTCTCTTACAACGTCACTTAGCTGACTAGAACTGGGAAAGCGGGGCGCTGTAACCCTTCTCTCAGCAGAATTAATTAATTCACAGAAGCTTTCACGCTCTTATCAGTGCCAATTAGAGCTGGTTTTTCTATCTTTCTAGGTTTTGATTCTGCTAGCTATCCTTTAGTTCAGTTTCGATGCTATGAAAGCGGCATTCTGGGGGGTCTTCATTCCTTTGGGCCGATCCACCGGCTTTCTTTACCGGTCCTGCTGCTCAGGCCTGCCTGCCTAGTTCAAGCAGCATGGATCATAGGCCTTTGCCTACCACATTTCCCCCTTTGATTAATCTCACCCTCATTTTCATAAGGCGTGAGAGTTAAATCACTATAATTGCACGGGAGTTGGATTACGCCCATACATTGCTAGACGGAGGGTGCCATAAGGCTCAGGGGTCGCGGCAGGTGGCAGTGGGGGGGGGGGGCGTGGGGGGATTGGCAGGGTGGGGGGGGCCGGGCCCTGCCCGGGCAGATTGGCTGGGGGCATGGCAGCTGCCTTGGGGGGGGGCGGGTGCGGGGCATCTCCCCTTTTTTCTCCCCACAGGACACTTCGAGATGGCAGTTCACCGGGACCCTGGGGCACGGGAGTCCTGTCACCGGCCGGCGCAGCACGGAGCGGGGAGGAGAGCACACCTGCAGCTGGGTCGGCGGAACACGGACAGGGCGCGAGGAGCGTGGTGCCCAGGTCGGTCGGAGGCAGGAGCGGTGCCGGCGACGGCTGCGGCAGGTGAGTCTGGGGGGGCGGGGTCTTCAGGGGGAATCCTGGCGGGGGGGGGAATGGGGGGAAGGCGGCCAGGAAGCAGCGGCGTTCGGGCCGCCTGTGTCTGGCTTCGGGTTCCTCGGTATCGTCGTGGTTTGCATCCGGGTCGGATGGGAGCGGGGGTGGGGGCGAGGCTGTGGGGTGGGTTCGTCGTCGGTGGTACTGTTCTCGGAGTTGGGGAAGGCGTGCCGAGGAAGCGGCGTCGTATAAGGAAGGAGAGGCGCTATATTGATATCTTTCGGTTCGAGGAAGAAGCAGAGGGAGGATGGCAAGGCGGGTAGAGTGCGAACGGTGGCGTGGGCATTTCTGTGCTGGTGGATTCGGACTCCATCTTGGATGCCGCTCAGTGTCCGGAATGCCCCCGTGGTGCGGCGTTTAACGGCGTGTCCGGGATCGGCTGGCAGTGGAGATCGGGTTGGGGGGGTAGCGGGCCCTTTCGTTAGCCGCCTTTCTGGCACAGCCAGGTCAAAGCCGGTTGATCCATAATCTGCCCACCCTATCGGGGGTTCGGTGAATGATCATATCCCCAGGGAGTTGTACTGGGCAGTGCACTGCGTTGTTGGACGGGCTCGTGCAGATGGCGGGGGAGTGGGGGTTCCGTTGGCAGAGGGGAACGCGGAGGGCCCCCCCCCCTCTCCCCCGACTCGGTTCACCTTGTTAGGGATCGAGCTGGAGTCTGGGGAGTGAGTGGCGCGCCTGCCGGTGGGTGGGATCCAGAGGCTCCGGGTTCTGGTGGCGACCGCCTTGGGTTCTTGAAAGAGGACATCGTGGGAGATGCAGGCGTTAATCGGGTCCCTGAATTTCGACTGTAGAGTTAACCCTAAGAGGCGAGTGTTTGCGAGACGTTTGCGGGTCTCTCCAGACCGCATCCTCGTATGAGGGTCGCAGAGTATTCGGGCCGATATAGCCATCTGGGACGAGTGCTGGCGGGAGTTCGATGGCACTACGGTGCTCCGAGATCGGGAGATCGACGGTCGGGATTGGCAGTTGTCTACCGATGCGGCCGGATGGTTGGGCCTTGGGGTGTCCTTTGGCGGCTCGTGGGGGGCGGCAGAGTGGCCTGATGCTTGGGAGGTAGTCGGTCTCTCGGCCGATATAGCCTTCCTGGAGTTGTTTCCGCTGCAGGGGTTGGAGGTCAGGCCGGACAGGGTTCGCCATCGTAGGCTTGTATGGTGGCGCAGCGGTGGTACGCGTGGTGAGCGACTTCACTCCACGCGTATACCGGTAGCAAAACTTGATACGGCGGGTCGTGTTGGTTGGCTTGCGGCTGGATACCGTGGTTCGGGCATGGCTTCTACCCGGCTAGGTTCCCTCTAATTTTCTGTAGGCTAGGTGCGCATGACGTAGCAGCTGGGTGCAGCTTTCGCAGGAAGGTTACAATTTTGTCTGCCTCAGAACGACACTCGGAGTTAGATACTTACAAATTTGACCGCATGTCCGAATACAGTATGTACACTTTAATTATTTGAATGAAAATAGGTGATTACTAACTGATGTGGCAAATTGCTAGTACTTACGATCACGACGTTTGCATTTTAAGACGTCGGTGTTGTTTTCTATCAGAGTCAGAGCCGTAATTTTGTGCGTTCGGTTGGCAAAGTATGTGCGCTCGCTCTGTGAGGTGTGTGCGCGCGCACGGCATAGAGGGAACAGGGATACCCGTTAGTACTAAACAGGTCGTGGAAGTGGGAGCTGTTCCAGGCATGGGCGCCGGGGGCGGAGGCGGAAGGTTAAGCAGTCCCCGGCTGCGCCTGCTTGGTGCGGTTTCTGGGCATGTAGGCATTTGGCGGGTTTCTCGTTCCTTGCTATGGCAGTGGGGTGGGCGGTGGTCGGGGGGATTGGTAGCGCGCCGGGTGCGGCAGGGCTGGGAACGCTATGGTCGGTCGCCCAGGGGCAGCGGGCGGCCCATTACGCAGGAGTTGCAGCAACGCTTGTGTGCTGTTTTGACACAGGGATGTCGTCCAGCTACGTGGATGCCTGCGTCCGGGCGGTGTTTTTCCATAGCGTTCGTGGTGCGGGGTTGTATGCGCCGCATTCCTTTCGTAATTGTGCGGCTTCTTGGCGGCGGTGGCGGGCTTACCTCAGGGGGCTATCAGGCAAATCGGAAGATGGACTGCCTGGGCGTTTCGGAGATATGTGCGCCCGTACGGGCGCGGGGGGGGGGGGCTGGCTAACTGTGGATCTGTTTCTTTTGCAGAAGTTGTTCCTGGCTCGTGTCGCTGTTGGGGGATTGGTCACTCGGAGTTCCAGGCCGGTCGGCAGCAGCAACACGCCCGGTTGAGTGGAATATTGGTTTCGACCAGTTCGGGGTGACCGTTTCATGGCTGGGTGGAGCGCGGTCTGCGATGGCTTCAGCTCTTGCCTTTGCTGCGGCACCACGAGCGGCTACGGGGGCCACCGGATGCCATGGTGATCTACCTGGGTGGCAACGATCTGGTGTCCTGGACGGGCTGGCAGTGGAGTCGGACTGTGATTCGGACAAGGCAGCACTGTTTGAGATGCTTTCTGGTGTGAATTTGCTGTGGTCAGATATCGTTCCAAGGCCTGCTTGCACGGCCCTGCGGCGGTGGTCGCAAGGCTCAGAAAAGCTCAATCGCCGAATTGGCGGATGGGGTGGGGGAGCAGGGGGGGCCCACTCTTGCACCCACGGGCTGATGCGGAGTGTGTGGGCCTGTATCGGGTCAATGGGGTCCATCTATCCCCGGTGGGGATGGATTTGCTCCGCACCGATTGGCAGGAGGCCTTGGAGGATAGGCTGAACCGGAGGGGCGCTGGTCGCAGCTTTGCCGGGGGGGGGGGGCGGTTCAGGCCAGTGCTGGCCTGAGCCGGTGGCGGGATCCCGGAGGTTTCCGTGGTCCGGAGCCGGAGCCAAGCAGTAGGGCGGGGGTGGGGTACCCCCGCCCGGGCGGTCCCTCAGGCTTTTGCTAATAATATGGCGAAGCCGGATGAGGGAGGCTAGGCAATTTGCCGGGGCCTGGACAAGGCGGAAGCGGAAGCGGCCTCACTTTGCTACTCATGGCTGGTGAGGGGTCGCTCTGCTGGGGGGGGGGAATACAATTTAAGGTTGGATTGTTGATGTTATGGTTTATGGCAATAAAGCTGCGACCAGTTGAATTCCCATATATGTGTGGTCTACCTTTGTTATTAATGGGTGTGGGGGCGGGGGGATTGCGGTGTGGCGGGGGCCGGTCCGCCTTACCCGGTTAACTGTTCAGAGGAAGGTAACCAAAATGATTTGGAGCCTGCTTCAGAAGCCTTATGAGAAGAGACTTGAAGACCTAAATATGTACACTCTGGAGGAGAGGAGGGATAGGGGAGATATGATTCAGACCTTTAAATACTTAAAGAGAATTAATGAACAAACAAACCTCTTCCAAAGAAGGGGAAGCTGTAAAACTAGAGGGCATAACATGAAGCTGCAAGGGGGTAAATTGAAAGACAATGTCAGGAAATACTTTTTCACTGAAAGGGTGGTGGATGCTTGGAATGCTCTCCCAATGGAAGTGGTGGGGGCAAATACATTGACAAAATTCAAAATGGCGTGGGATAGTGGATCCCTTTACAGCAACAGGATAAAATAAAAATAAACTTAACTATCTAATTTCTGAACAAACAGGGGTTATCCTACACTGAGCAGTGGGTTCACCCCTAAACAAAGACATGGGGAGGGGTGACCTGCATGGAACAGTCTGTGCACCTACTCTTGCCATCTTACTGGGCAGACTAGATGGACCATACTGGTCTTTATCTGCCATCATTTACTATGTTACTGTGTTACTATATATCGCTTTTCACCAGGTCAACGCGGTTTCCAGAGAACAGAACATTTTACATTGAACACATGATGTACAAGTAACATGGTAACAGTTAACATTCAACATTTTGTTAATTAACATTTTAACGGATATAAACAACTATTTATATTTGTGAATCTATTTTGGTTGAGTTATGTAGTTAGAGGGGTTTAGGTGGGGGTGGGTTTTCAGGTGTTTGCGGAATATAGGGAGGTTGGTGATATTTCTTAGTGCGTAAAGGAGGGAGTTCCATAGGGAGGGAGCATAGAGCTCAAATGCTCTGCGACATATTTGTTGATTGCATTTATGCTTGGTTTGTGGTATGTTGAGCTTGTTGATTGTAGTCTTTCTTCGTGGACTGAAAGTTTGTGATTTCTGTAGTAGGGATTTGAGGCAAGTTTCCTGCTGGGAACAAAGTGCTTTGTGTGTGAGGAGGATGCATTTGTAGTTTATCCTATTGGTAAGGGGAAGCCAGTGTAATTGTTTTAGGATGGGGTGATGTGTTCGTATTTATTTGGACCTTGTATGGTATGTGCAACGGTGTATAGTGCAGTTCTTAGAGGGAGGAGTGTTGATTGGGGTAGACCTTGGTATACATTGTTACAGAAGTCTGCATGAGGGAGGGTGAGAGCTTGCAGTGCGGATCTGAAATCTGTTGGCTTGATTTGTTATTAGTGCTAAAATGAATTCACAAATAACTTTGTCCATTTAGTGATTTAAATAGCCAAAGATGTCCATATAAGTGGTCTGGATTTCTTTTCTTTTTTTTTTAAACCCTTACAGAGTTGACATGTGTTTTTTTAATATATATTTTAGCAATTATATACAATATTTTCAAGACAAAGTACAGAAAGGTATTTACTTCCAAAAACTCTATACAACATAGTTTAAAGCAATACAACATCAGAAAGCACCTTTAGTCCACAATTACTTAAGAAGGGGGAGTGCAATATAGAGCTAGTCTGAGGTAACCAGATCCAAATAATATAAGAAAAGGAACTAAAGAAATTCCAAGAAAAGCCAAGGATCACCAAGGCTAACCATATCTACACAGAATCTTACCCCACATCAACAGCTGATATAGGCCTAATGGGTATCCTCGCACTCAGAAAGGCTGAAAGATCATTAGGTTGAAAAAAGATATAACGCTAATTTTGAAAGACAACCAAACATTTACATGGGAAGCAAAGATAGAAAGATGCTCCCAAATGTAATACACCTGGTTTTAATAAAAGAAATTATTTCCTCCGTTTCTGCATATCCTTAGTTAAATCAGGAAACACGAGTACATTCACCCTATAAAACGGTAGAGAACACTTCTGAAAATATAATTTCAGTAACCAGCGCACATGAGACTAAAAATGTTGAAACCATAATAGTACCACCACCAGGAGACTGCAATAAATCAGAGATATTCAAAATGTCCATATTGCTTGCTTCAGATGGTTCCAGCTCCTTCTTTCCTGTTGGCAAATAAAACACCTTAGAAATCGGAGGCATCAAACAGAGCTGTACCATGCTATAACTGTGCCCTGTGTGACTTGTGAAACTGGTGCCCCCCACATGACATCAAACTTTTATCAGTTACATATTTTGTTTATTTTAAAGCATTTCTATGCCAGAAGGCAAATACTAAGAGGGTGGAGACTTTCAAGATGGCCGTTGAGTGTTCTTTCTGATCGGATGCCTAAACAGAAAGGGAAGTTGAGGGCTTTCCCCTCAGTGCCCCAACCACAATCTGTGGGTCCAATGGATCGCTTTGTGCAACTTACTCCAGATCAGAGACAGGAGGCTCGAGCCGGCTTGGCAGTGCTAGGAGAGGAGTCCTCGGTGCTTCCGTCGGATGAGGAGATATCTCTCTCTCCTGTGCAGAGGACGCTGCCGGATTGCCCTGCTGCTTCAAGTCCAGCCCCAGCTGCTACGATGCTGTTGTCTCCCGAGGTGGGGGCTGTGGGCATCGCCCAAGGGGAGCTTGCTGACGGCTTGGTCTTGTTGGCCCCTGATAGCTTCAGGGAGGTCTCTGGTGCATTGCCAACGGCGGATGTTCTGGTTACACCATTTTCAGAAGGAAGGCTTGCTACACAGTTTGTTTCCACTCCTTCATTGATTGCGTCCCCTCTTCTGGTCCGACCAAATGTTTTCACGCTGGAGTCTATTTGGGAAGCCATTGCTAGTCTTTCCGAGGCCATTCAATCTCAGACTATGGCTCTATCATCTCGTATCCAAGAGAACGCAGTACATACCCAGGAGAATGTTGGTAAGATCGAGGTAGCTGTTTCTGCTTGTGAGCACTTGACAATGTCTTTAAATGATCATGGAACTCAGCTAAACACTTGTCCAATATGGCCTCTGCCTTGATTAAGGACAATGGGATTCTTCGATACAAGTTAGAAGTGTTGGAAAATGCTGCTAGGGCCGCTAACCTGCGGGTCTTAAACTTTCCACAAATTCAAGGGGTAACAGCACTGGATATGTTTAAGAGATACTTGCAGGAGATTCTGAAGGTCCCAGTAGAACTGATTCCGCCATTGACTAAGGTATACTATCTCCCTCGTGGGAATAAGGATTCTGTGGTTCCAGCTGAAGTGTCTAATGTCGACTTTGACATCCTGAATGTCTCTGGCCTTCTTGAGGATATGGGAGGAGAATTGTGTATACCATCTACTTTGCTAGTTCAATGTGCCCTAGTCTCAGATAAAGAATGGCTCTTGAAGATGTTTTTCAAGAAGTGTTTGGGGGCTTTTTATGGTCTATCAATTTCTATGTTTCCTGACCTCACCAGAGATACCCAGAAGCAGTGGAAACAGTTTTTGTTACTGAAAGCTGGAGTGTTGCAAATTGGAGGATCCTTCTTTTTATGATTTCCATTTAGATACTTGGTTATATATAAGTCTACTACTGTAGATATTTTTTCACTAATCCTGTTGATCTTGCTACCTTTATCAATGCCAAGTTATCTCTTAATGATGTTCCAGAATAATGTATAATCTCTGCTTACTTGTTGTATGTTTTGGGTACCTCACGGCCATTTGGTTTTCCTGTTATATGATCTTTAAAGAATTATCTTTTTATAGACCAGGGTGCTCCTGCCCTGGATTGCTATTCTCCCTTCTCCTCCCCCCTGATTGTGGACTATGATAGAGTTAACTGGTTATGTATCTATTGATTGTTTCTAGGTTTTATTTTCACCTGTAATACTCTTATTTCTTTTGCAAGATTGTAATAATTTATTTTCTTGCTGCTTTGTTTAAAAATGCTAATAAATAAATAATTGAAAAAAAAGCATTTCTATGTCACATCAAAATCTAAGAGGCTTACAAAATAACATTCATAACAATAAATTAGACAATAACAAACTGAAAACATCATAAAACGAAAAAAAAAAGATCGTATTAGACAAAAGACCTGCATAAAGTTGACTATAGGTTGCATTAGACTCATGACTTTAGTCATCTTTATACAGGTCTATTGTCTAATATGACCATGTAAAAACACTATCAGGTAACATTCGAGGAGCTGTTGTAACTAACGTAGGTGCCATCTTGATACAAAATCTAGCTTATATTTAAATTTAGCCAAATGTGGCTTCGCTATCCACAAAGGCAAAATTAATAAGTAGAAAACTGGCGTTTGGTAAATATTTAGTATAATGTTAAAGGTTTTAAACCAAAGTTCACCAACCAAACTAATAAAGAAGGAACTGGAGCACAAATCCAATCGACAACAATTATTTCATAATTACTTTCCTTGTTTTCTGCACAGCAAAATCATCAATGACACTGTCATAGCTGAGAGTGTCAGCTATTCCATGTTCAATAGACAAAATTGCCAAGTTGGACAAACGTTCTTGGCCCATCGATGACCTAAAGTAAGTTTTTACAAGCTTTAACTTGCTAAAACTATGTTCACAAGAAGCAAGAGTGACTGAAATTGCTAAAAAATTTCTAAGTAACATAGTAAATGATGGCAGATAAAGACCAGTATGATCCATCTAGTCTTCCCAGCAATTTGGCAGGACCTTCCCATGTCTTTTAGGGAGTAGGTGCACCCCCTACCCATGTCTTTGTTTAGGGGTGCACCCACCAGGAGCAGGAGCACCCCTCCCCATGTCTTCACCCCTCCCCATATCTTTGTTTAGGGGTGAACCCACCGCTCCTCCCCCCATTGCTCCATGTAGGACACCCCTATTTGTTGAGAAATTAGATGGTTCAGTTTATTTTGATTTAATCTTGTTGCTGTAAAGTGATCCACTGTGTCTGTCCCAGGCCACTTTGAATTCCATCACTGTGTTTGCCCCCACCACCTCCATTGGGAGGGCATTCCAAGCATCCACCACCCTTTCAAGTGCAATCTCTATATTAGGATATGCATCTTTTAAGGAATATGTATGGATAAGATGCAAAATGTCAATAGTATTTACTTTGCCTAAATCAGCAATCAACATATTTGACTGAAATTTGAAACTTTCAGTTTCTGATACCAGTTCCACAATTTTTGGCTTCTTCCAAGAGAATTGCTGGTGAGGAATTCACAGTCAGAAGACATCCAGCTAATGTTCAAAATGCCACTGCATTTGAGTTATAAGGTTGTCAAATACCATGCTGCATTATCTCACAAAATTATTTTCCGGTGTAAGAAGATCACCATCAGATTCACTCAGACACATTCTTTTTGCTTTGTGTCTCCTCTTTGTTGCAAAAACCGGTTCAATGCCATTTCTTTGAGCTATTATCTTTGCTGCATTGATTATTTCTGTGATTCCTTTGTCACGCATGTACTGTATCTGCAATGACAAACCTTGCAACAACTTCGAAGCTGTATCAACTGATATATTCTTTGATTGCAAGCAGCGGTTCTCTCTGTCGACGACTGCAAGAATCTGACACCATAGATGGAGCAAGCTAAGAAATTCAAAATAGATTTGTGTGAGAAGTGTTTGAGCACCTGATATGTATCATCCTTACGGCTCCAGTCGTTACTTAACGCTTGTAGAATATTATAAACTTCTTCAATTTGCGACAACAGTGCAGAAACTGCTTCTTTTCTACAGACCATCTAGTTACACTACTACTTTTCAAAGAAATAATTGACACCTTCATCAGTCGTTCCCAGCTCACTGTAGAGCCTGAGAAAAATGTGAACAGTTTTTGAATGCAACCAAAGAATATTATCATGAGCAGTGAAACCTCGGCTGCATGAACGCCAACTAAATTGAGAGAATGGGCTGCATATGGCACAAATCTAGCCAAGGAATTGAGACCACTAATTCGGGTTTGCACTCCACTGTACTTGCCTGCCATATTTGCTCCGTTATCATACCCCTGACCCCTACAATCTTTTATATCCAAACCATCACTTTCTAATTTTCCTATAATCTCTGTGGCCAGCCCAAGGCCAGTTTTATCATGACTTTCAATGAAATCGATGAAACTTTCTTCCAATGAACACTGACTATCTTTAATTAAAACATGCCGCATAATTTCGGTTAACTGCTCCTTGTGAGAAACATCAGGTGTACTGTCAAACAGAATAGAATGATATTTAGCCTCTTTGATTTGTGATACAATTTCTTTCTTCACCTTTTCAGCCAGCAATGCTATTAACTTATTTTGTGTTCGTGGAGAAAAGTATATCATGGATGCTTTTGCTGTTTTAGCAGCTGCAATATGTTCAGCCAACCCTGGGTGGTAATGACTTATTAGTTCTACGATTTTCAGAAACAAACCACAGCTTGGTTTTCCAATAACCTCACTAGTACTTCTCAAAGCAAGATTGTTTTGAGCGCAGAACATAATAGCATCAATGATAACCTTCAATATGTTGTGCCACCTTTCAATTTCTCCTTTCAATGCTTTCTGTAAGTCATCATCAATAGTTCTGTCTTTTTTCAAATGCCTTTCGAGCTCTTTCCACTGATGGGAGCATTTTCTGTGCTCTAAGCTGTTTTCATGCTCTGGAATCCTGGGGCTCAGGTGAACCCAATCAGAAAAACCTTTAGCAGGATCTAAAAATTTACAGTTGCTGTTAGCACAGGAGAACATGCATGACAAGCAAAATATTGCATCCTTAAATGTACTATACAGGAGCCATTGGTGGTGAACCTTTTCACCATTCGGAAGAGCTTTTTCAAACCAGTTTTTACTGAAATCCCATTTTCCAGAAGTAGAGCAACTGTTCAGAAAATCGCAGTCCCTATCATTTTGTTCTGATCCATGAGAAACTAACATACACCTAACTTTGTCAGTGATTGGAGGCCAAGTCGCGGGATCATCAAAATGAAAATGTGTTGTCTGTGGATCGTCTTCCGTTGGTTCGTTAACTTCACCACTTCCACTGGTGGAGCCAGCAACATCCAGAATTTCAGCCTCTTCCTCTTCAGTAGGCGTTTGTGTTTTGTAATTCTCAATATCACCTATGCCCGACTGGGTGGAATCATCAATCTGTGTTTGGCTGGTATCTGACCGGGAAACATTAAGCCAGTTCTGCATTTGTTGATGCATTTTTTGCTGGTTTTCTTGGAGTTCTTTTCTTTGTTTTCTGAACATTGCCCCAAATGTTTTTTATTCGATTGGCTCATTGTGATAATCATAAATTAGTAAAACACTCCTTTTGCAAATACACTAAAATGGTAGGAGAAAAAAAAAGAATGTTGTAGATTGGGAGAATAAATGCTTAGTACATAGGCCCATAGTTCTTCTGAGCATCCAGACCATTATTTAAATTATTTAAAGATGGCTGAGCCTCTCTTCTTCCCCGCTTACATCCCTGGGGGCTATAAACAGTGCCTTTTAGCTGCATAACTGGCCCCTGTCGACTTCAGGCTTCCAAAGGAGCTCTTTTTTGTCCCAGCAATGAATTAGGGACATGTTTACTAAATATTAATGTGCATTAAATGTCTCTACACCCATAGAAATAAATGGGTGCTGCTGCACTTAGTGCGTGTTAACATTTGTGAATACGCATTAACCTTTAGTAAGCATGTCTCTCAATGAGCGAGTGTCTTAATACCATTTGCATGGGCAGTAAGGATAAAGAAAGGTTACCATATTTCTACAATACCATTCTCCAGTGTCAACTGCCAGATACATTAGGAAGTACTACAAAACCCTGCTCATTTAGAACCCATAGCAAACCTGCCATATCATAACAGCACTACCAGGATTCACACAGCACCAAACTCTACATATAAAAAGGCAGCACTGAAAATATAAAACCAATATACCTCATAGAAAACCAATACACCTCCTACTGGGAAAAGTGAACAAGTAGGACTCCTACACAGAAACTACACAAACAGAATACCACAGCTCAGTCCATATATGCAAAACATAGACAGACCATCATCAAATACAGAACAAAGGATCACAATTTAGAAATATGAAGGCAATGATTGAACTGGGAACCCCAAAAGCCAAACATGGAATGCACCACAACACTGGAGAAATAAAACTATAAATTAATTTCCTCTTGTAGTGAACAAACATAAAGACATCAGTGATGTACATTTCCCAGAGCTGACATATTCCAGTTAATAAATTCAAAATAAAATATTTTCTCTCTTCTTTTTGTTGTTTGGGCATTTTATTTTTCAGTCACAATTGCCTCAGTCTCTCTCTTTTGCTTTCTTCATATATTCTGCTAATTCCATTGTCTGCTGTCCATTTGTCCTTTCTTCTCTCATCTCTTATTTTTTTTTTCTACTCTCTCTCTACATCCGCCTTGTTTCTTCCATTTTACACAAAATATCTGTTCTCCTCCCCAGCCTCACTGCACCAGCCTTTTTCTCCAATCTGATTGCAGCATCTGCCTCCTTTCAGCTCCCCAGCACCACCCCCTTCCAGGTCTCACCAGCATCAGCTCCCTTCCAGCCCCAGCTCTTCCCAGCATCAGCTCCCTTCCAGTCCCTGTCCCTCCCAGCATCAGTACACTTCTAGGCCCTATCCCTCCCAGCATCAGCTCTCCATCATTGCCAGACCCTCCCCGCATGAATTTGTTTCCAGTCCTTCCATGCCTTACCCCCTACCCCCCCCCAGAGCAGCAGTCCTCCCAATCCTTTGCCCCCTCCACCCAGAGCAGCAGTCCTCCCATGCCTTCTGACCCCCACCAGAGCAGCAGTCCTCCCAAGCCTTTCTCCCCTTCTCTGAGCAGCAGTCCTCCCATGCCTTCTCCCCCCTCCTTGAGCAGCAGTCCTACCCATGCCTTCTTCCCCCCCCAGAGCAGCAGTCCTCCCAAGCCTTTTCCCCCTCCCCAAGCAGCAGTCCTCCCAAGCTTTATCCCCCCTCCCCAAGTAGCAGTCCTCCCAAGCCTTCTCCCCCCCTCCCTGAGCAGCAGCCTCCCATGCCTTCTCCCCTCGCCAAGCAGCAGTCCTCCCATGCCTTCTCCGTCCCCTCCCCGAGCAGCAGCCTCCCATGCTTTCTCCTCCCCCTCCCCGAGCAGCAGTCCTCCCCCCCCTCACTCACTGCTTATACAACAGACTCCCAGCGGACTGAAGTCTGGACTTCTCCATGACACCCACTCTCCACACAGCCGCAGGATTGTTGTCATTCAGTTCCATGGCTGTACGAAACTGCAGCCTCCCACCGACACGATCGCATAGCCCGCACTGTTAAAAGTGAAACGGGGAACTTCCTGTCTCTTGTGCGATCATGCCGGCAGATGGCTACAGTTTAGTACAGCCACAGGACTGAAAGCAAAAAGTGTAGTTGTAATGAGTGCCATGAGAAGTCCAGACTCCAGTCCACCAGAAGGCAGGAGGATCTGGATGGTAAAATATAAGTATAACTTGGGAGACGGTACAGAGGTATAGTCACTGAAACCTCCAGCCCCACCGGAAGCTTAATTTATTTCTGGTCCCTTCTGACTGCGCCCCCAAGATTTTTGCGCCCTGTGCGGCTGGTCTGTTCACACCGGGCTAGATACAGTCCTGGCATCAAATCTGATGGAACCTTCAATGAGATACTTCTTAAATAAGTCTAATGGTATAACCCCTGATATCACTGGAAAGTGCAATATACGAAAGTTTGAGGCCCTAGAAGCATTCTCAAGAATCTCAATCTTCACCCTTAGAGCTATATTGTCTTTCACGAGAGCCTCTGTCATTGCTGAAACCACATGCAGACTTTGCACATTAGTTTCAACCCTCTCCTTTAAGGTGTCAGTCACAGAAGCAAATTTTTCCACATTGCCAGCCACCTCAGTTACACGGGCATTAATAGCAGCAGTCTGGTGAGAAAGTGCTTCGGATAAACCAGATATAGCTTCCCAAATACTACTCAATGTAATTTCAGAAGATCGAATCAATGCAAAACAAGCAGGTGAAGATGCAGCAAAAGGAGCTAACAGCACTCTCCCGAGAGGGTTGCCTCTCTGCTCTGTCATCCCCTGGGAAGCCCTCGGACTCACCGAAGGCAGATGCACCAATTACCATTAGTAAGGCTCCCTGCCTGTGCTCACCTCACCCCCATTGTCAACATTGGATGCCGAAGCAGCACTGCCAACCAGCCAGGATGCGTCATCACTGGGAAGCGGTGGCAGACACTGTGTATCCAGAGACAAGCTGGTATCTGGGCCTACGGAGAG
The DNA here is from genome assembly GCA_033557465.1 of Ichthyophis bannanicus. NCBI lineage: Eukaryota > Metazoa > Chordata > Amphibia > Gymnophiona > Ichthyophiidae > Ichthyophis > Ichthyophis bannanicus. The sequence continues at coordinate 525,818,502 of CM066034.1, read as the reverse complement.
GTACAGCTCCTCCGGTCATTCCGTCTCCAAGCCGGCCCTAAGCTCTCAGCGAATAGTCTCAGTAACTTCGATGAATCGGTCCATACGACCAACAATGGCAGGTGAGGGCATCGCAGGGAAGACCCTCATTTTACCCTTCCACTTAGGCATCACAGGAAACAAAGCACATCTTATTCAGCCATCTTGAATAGAACACTCCCCCTGACATAAGTGCTTTTAAATACTGTTCTCTCTATGCCCTAGTTGTTGTGGAAAATGCCCTTTCACTTGTTGCAGATGGCATACCATGCTTTTAGTCTGCGATATGCACTTATTTTGGTGACGAAAGAGCCAAACAAGGTTTTTTAGACCCATTTTGCTCAAACGGCATAAGGCCCAATATTGAATTGGGCAGGCTATGCGCCGCTACAATGCATAGCCCTGTCCGCTGACCCTTAACTCCAGATATTCAATGCCACGGTGATAGCATTAAATAGCCAGGGTCGCTGCAATGCCCTGGAGCCACCGAAGCTAGGCGTGGTTTTATCCGCCGATCACTAACCGGGTAGCGGTGCAATATCGCTGCTACCCGGTTAACGATAGTGTCTGCCTCTTTTCTGCCCTGCAACGCCCCCAACACGCCCCGATGCTAATCACATAGTATTGGGGCGTGTAGCGGGGTTACGATATTCAATGACACTAATCGTGCAAGTGCCGGTGAATATCCCAATTTAAGGCATCTACAGTTTACTGGGCTGTAAACCGTGTAAATGCCTTTCGAATGTCGGGCCTATAGTGCCTTTCAAGGAAGGTTCATCCATCTGTCTGTCTTTCTGTTTGTCCATCCATCCGTATAAGGTACATATCTTTGTTTGCACTTACACAAAAACAAACCTATTCATCCCCATAAAAACAGGAAGGGTCATCACAGTGGCAAAGATCTGTAGCATCTGCAGATGGGGGACTAAGCAATGGCAACGTTTTCTTTGTCTGACACTAGGAGAGAAGCTGCAGCAATAGTGAAGAAGGCCATAAAAGATAAAGCAAATTTAGAAATAGTTGTTGGGAGGGGGAGATAGGGAATAAAAGAAGGGAGGGGAGGTAATTGAAAGGAAGGGAAAGAGAGTAAAAGGGGAAGTGATGATGGAAGATGAAAGGAGAAAAGAGGGTGAGCTTGCAAAGTGAAAGGGGAGAAGGAATGGAGGAGAGGGGGCCAGAGTGCAAGGGAGAGGGTCAGAGGGGATGGAGATGATGGGGCTCCACCCCTCACCCCTGACACACAGGGCCGGCCCGTCCATTGAGTGAGAATGTTTTTTGCACAGGGCCCCGTGTTTCAGGGGGCCCCGTGCAAAAAACATTCTGATCCTAAAGTAAAATTTAAAAAAAAAAAAAAAAAAGCTGTCTTCTCCCGCTGCCGGGGCCGCGGCGGCAGTATCGAGTGTGCCGCGGGGCCCCCCCTGCCCAGCAGAGCCTGCCCTCCCCCGTATCACCTCTCTTCGTAGCTGCAGTCAGACGCGCTGGCTTTCAGAGCGTGAGGGGAGAGTTTCTCCCTCGCTGCCCTGTTAAGCCCGTGGGGGCTTAACAGAGCCGCGAAAGGGAAACTAGTCCCTTCGCGCTCTGAAAGCCTGCGCGTGTGACTGCAGCTATGAAGAGAGGTGATACGGGGGAGGGCAGGCTCTGCTGGGCAGGGGGGGCCCCGCGGCACACTCGATACTGCCGCCGCGGCCCCGGCAGCGGGAGAAGACAGCTTTTTTTTTTTAACTTTTCTCTGGGCTGGGCTGGGCTGGGCTGGGGGGGGGATTAGGAGTGGTGATGGGCTGGGGGGGGTTAGGAGTGGCGATGGGCTATGGGGGGGGTAGGAGTGGTGATGGGCTATGGGGGGGCTATGGGGGTTTAGGAGTGGTGATGGGCTCTGGGGGAGCTAAGTCTTTATCTGGGCTGATGGGATTAGGACTGGATGTGGGTTGATGGGGGGTTAGGACTGGTTATGGGCTATGGGGTGGCCTAAACTAAAAATTGGGTGCTGGGGGATTAGGACTGGAAATGGGCTGGTGGGATTAGGACTGGGAGTGGGCTGATGGGGAGGTTAGGACTGGTAATGGGGTATGGGGGGCTTAAACTGAAAATTGGGTGATAGGGATTAGGACTGGGAGTGGGCTATGGGGGGCTAGGACTGGTAATGGGTTGGGGGGGTTGCTAGGACTGGAAATGGGCTGGGGGGATTAAGACTGGAGGTGGGCTGATGGGGTTAGGACTGGTAATGGGCTGTGGGCTGTTGGGGGGGGGTTAGGACTGGTAATGGGCTATGGGGGGCTAGGACTGGTAATGGGCTGATGGGGGGGTTAACACTGGAGGTGGGCTGATGGGGTTAAGACTGGTAATGGACTATGGGGGGGTTAGGACTGATAATGGGCTATGGGGGGGCTAGGACAGGAAATGGGCTGATGGGGAGGGGTTAGGACTTGAGGTGGGCTGAGGGGGTTAGGACTGGTAATGGGCTGTGGGCTGATGGAGGGGTAGGACTGGCAATGGGCTATGGGGGGCTGACTGGAAGTGGGCTGATGGGGGGTTAGGACTGGAAGTGGGCTGATGGGGGGGCTAGGACTGGTATTGGGTTGGGGGTTGCTAGGACTGGAAATGGGCTGATGGGGGGGCTAGGACTGGAAATGGGCTGATGCAGGGACTAGAAGGGAATGGATACTGGGTGAGGCTGGAACTAGAAGGGAGCTGATGTTGGGGGAGGATTAGAATGGGATGGGGCTGGGAGAGTAAAATGGAGAGGGGAAAAATATTTTGTGTGGGAGGGATAAAAAATCTACAATTGGCCGGGTATTGGGAGAGTAACTGGGGATTGAGGATGGAGGGGTAAAATTTGAGTGGATGAAATAGGAATGAGGAAAGAGCAAAAGGAGAAAGATTAGTATGTTAAAGCAGATGTAGAGAGAGAGAATGGAAAAAAACTAGAAGAGAGAAGAAAGGACAAATGGACAGCAGATGATGGAGAGTTAGCAGAAAACATGAAGAAACCAGAAGAAAGAGGCTGGAGCAATTGCAACTGAAAAAAAAATGCACAAAAGGTAGAAAGATATCTCTTTATTTTGAATTTATTACCTGGAATATGAAAGCTCTGGGAAATGTGCATCATTAACGTCTGCGCTTTGTTTGGTACAAGAGGAAATTAATTTATAGTTTTATTTCTACAGTGTTTTTGTACATTCCAAGTTTGGCTTTTGGGGTTCCCAGTTTAATTATTGCCTTCCTGTTTCTAAATTGTGATTCCTTGTTTGATGATGGTCTATGTTCTGCATGTGTAACTGAGCTGAGGTATTCTGTTTATGTAATTCCTATTAGACATTGCCACTTGTTCTCTTTCCCCAGTAGGTCATGTATTGTTCTCTGAAATGTATTGGTTTAATATTTGCAGTGTTGCCTTTTGATAGGTAGGGTATGGTGCTTTGTGAGTTCTGGTAGTGCTGTTAGGATACGGCGGGTTTGCTATGGGTTCTAAATGGGCAGTGTTTGTAGTAGTTCCTAATGTGCCTGGCGGTTGGCACTGGATTATAGTAATGTAGAAATCTTTTAGTCTGTCTTTATCCATACACTCATTAAGAGACATGTTTACTAAAAGTTAGTGTATGTTAGCATTATGCAAATATTTATGCAAATAAGGCCACTTATTCAAATGAGGCCCCGCACCGAGTCTCCGCACATGGCCCCGCACCCCGCTTGGGCTGCCCCTGCTGACACACACACACACATCCCAGTTTTCATCCTTGACCCTAATGTGCGTGCATACACACCTCATCTCTACTCCTACCCCTCACACACATGCAAACACACCCCTCATTACCACCCTTCACTTTCATATAACTACAGATATACTCACACACACACACACACACACACATACAAATCCCACCTCATCCTGACCCTTCACACTCATGCACATACACATGTACCCACCCATTCAACCTCTATCTCCACCCCCTCTATCTCTCTCTCACACACACACAAATCATTTATCCCTACTCCTCCCACACACATATACACACACACATCTCTCATCCCTACCCCTCACACTTTTACACACACACATACATACATCTTCCCCACTCCCACTCCCTCACAGACATGCAAACAAACCCAATATCACCACCCTCCACACTCACATATACATACACCCTCATTCTAACTCTTCACACACATCCCAACACACACACACACATATTCATCTCCACCCCTATGCTTTCAAGATAAACACAAATATACTTATGATACCACTCATATCGCTCCCAGGCACCCACTCACTCATTCCATCATCTCTGCCACCCTTATGAGACACAGTTTAACACTGGAGTAGAGAAGTAGCCTAATGGTTAAAAACACTGGTTTTAGAGTCCAGAGACCAGGGTTCAATTCCCACTAACATTCCTTGTGGCCTTGGGCAAATCACCTAACCCTCCATTGCCTCAGAAAAATCCATGTTATCAATGTCCCTATTTAATGTACATTATCAAGTTTAAGTTCAAATGTAAACCACTTTGATTGAATTGATAAAGCGGTATACAAAACCTGTTAAATAAGAATATTTCTTCCAAATGATTCCCCCAACTAGACATGAAGAAATTTGCAAATGGACAATGTGGAAATGCACTTTTGTGTCATGTTATAAGCATGCACTTTTCAACTTTTCTGAAGTGTGCTCCCTTTTTTGCCATAATTTAGCATGTACTGAGCACCAAGTATGCACGCACTCTTAAACTATGCAAGTGGTCCTTAAGCAGCAGTGAATTGGGCACACATACGTTTAAGGTAATTATTACAGACGGTATTTTTGTACATTGTAAATTACAAAATTGTAATATACAGTAGGAATATATAAACATATAACATGATGGCAGAAAAAACATATTCTTTCCAGTCTGCCACTCCACATCCACTGTTCATTTCTATAGTCTCTTCCACTCACTCACTGATCCCCTATGCTTGTCCCTTGCTTTCCTGAATTCAGATACTGTCCTTTTCTCCACTACCTCCACTGGGAGACTGTTCTATGCAGCTGTCTCCCTTTCTATAAAGAAATATTTCCCTAAACCAGTGCTTTCCAGACTGTGGGTCGGGTCCTCAAATGGAATCACATCATCAATGGATGGTTGGATTTGCAGAAGTAGAGCTGCATCTATCCCCTCTGGACCGCCACTGTGACCTATGCCCAGTAGCAGCAATCAGTATGGTGCCTGTGAGTCTAAAAACATTCACAGGCCCTGCCTCCTCCTCCTGTGTGAGCTTCCTGTTAGACTGGAAAGCCAAGCAGAGTTAGTGCACACGCAGGTAAGGTAAGGCTGCAAATGCTGGCCTAACTATACCCATGGAAACTAACTGGGCAGCGGCTCAATATTGCCATAACCCGGTTAGCTTCCTAGTTCTGTGGTGTCCAGAATATTCAGTGCTAATGGCTAGATATGGCCCCAACATTGAATATCCAGGGTTAGACTTCAGTGGTGATGGCTAGCCACTTTACAAGTACTAGCCATCGCCACCGAATATTCCCCCTTTATGTGTAGCAAAGAAGATCCTTACCATGGTAGGGACTCCAAGCCTGAAGCATCTATGTGAGGTGAAAATTAGGGATTTTCATGTCCCTTTCGACTTTACCTTCCTGATAGTTCACCAGCCTCTCTGTGTCCCCAGTCTCCTTAGTCCCTCCCCCCCCCCCCCCGCATGCTAGTAGTGTCCATCATCTGGCTCATTCGCTCCAGAACATCACCCATATCTATGTCAGAGCTGTGTCCAGCAGGAGAAGCAACAGTTCCAATCCTCAGGCCAGTGTGATTATTACGAGCCATCTGGGCTACAAGATGTGGCAAAGATTGCTGATAGTAGGAAAAATATGGACAACTTTAAAAAAAAGAGAAAACAGGGGTTGACATTCAATGAACTGGTATCTGGTTAAAGGTATCAGGATCAATTTATCACTTCTGGTGTGTAGTCCAGTTTTTCCTTGGCAACCATGGCACCTCTTTTGTCAATTTCTTTGATTATATTGTATGAGTTGCTTCTGAGTTTGTAAGTGGCTTCCCATTCTATGTGGCTTAGTTTATAGGACAGGTGATGTTCCATATCCTGTATATTTATCTTCATGTATCCAATGATGTGCATCTTTTCATAAGAACATAAGATATGCCATACTGGGTCAGACCAAGGTCCATCAAGTCCAGTATCCTGTTTCCAACAGTGGCCAATCTAGGTCATACGTAATTAGCAGTTTCCCCAAAAGACACAGGTTCCACAATGCTTGTACTGGGTCAAGCATTGATATCCTGGCTCCCTTCTTAATAATGGTTTATGGACCTTTCAAAAGCTCATGCCTCAATAAATTGGTTAGAGACCATAAGGTGCCACTAGCCTCTGTTATTTTTTCTTCTCCAGACCAACATGGCTACCCCACTGGAAGTTTCCGTCATCTAGATCAGGGATGGTGAACTCCAGTCCTGGAGTGCCACAATCGAGCCTGGTTTTCAGGATGCCCCTAATAAATATTCATGAGATATATATTTGCATCCACTGCCTCCCATTGTATGCAAATATATCTCATGAATATTCATTAGGGTTATCCTGAAAACCAGGCTGGATTGTGGCACTCCAAGACTTGAGTTCACCATCACTGATCTAGGTATTCACCCACTCCTGACCAAATAAAATTGTGTTGGAATATCCTGCTAAGTCTAACCACAACAAAATGTATCTGTCCTCACTTAAAAGAGAAATTTAGCACATTAGCAGTGAATATTGATCACCATCTGGACTAAAAGCTTCGACTCGGCCTCTTTTTTGTCCAGTTAATCTGTGTGCCCAGAAATTATTACAGACAGATATTAGCCAGTCTTGCAGGAGAGTTTTAACTGGTTGATTTTTGCAGTTAAAAGACTGTTTCAACAATATTAATTATTTGAATATTAATTTCTTAGAGAATCGGATCCTAAGTACAGTTATCACACAAGTGCTGAATGAGATAGAGACATAGAAAGACAGATAGGTGAAATGTAAAAATATCACCAGAGACCCTTTGGTCCTATTTGTGTAAGTATTGCTGCCATTCCTTCAGAAATGAAAAAAGCCCTGATGAAAAACAGGATCCTTTCAGCTGAACAAGCATTTAGGCCCTGTAATGAAAACTGCCTTCAGCTGGTACAGCGCTGAGGAAACTCCTTGGAGATTGACACTGTTCAGGTGAAAGAGAAGGAGTCAGAGAGGAAAACACAAAGGGAAATTACATTGTCCTAGGTCCGTCCTATAGCCAGACACCAATCCTTTCCCCTTAGACAGCAGCGCTTTACAGCAAATTGAAAAAAATCGTATTTTTTCATCCTATCAAAAGTTCATAAGTGAAATGTATCGCTGGTTCCCGTGTCCATAAAAAAGGACTATTTTTATTTTCATTTGGAATGCAATTTGAAGCCACCCCTACCCCCTCATTCATAAGGAGAGACAGAAGAGGTGGGGTAGGGTCATTCATCCTGCGCTGGCAGACAGAATTCCATCTGCCAAGATCTGAAATGAGAGGCTAAATGTTGATGAAGTCAGAAGAGGAAGAAACTCAATTGTGCCTCTGGTTTTTTTGTTGCTCTCATAGGCTCTCTGGAGACCGTGAGTGGGAAGAAGCAAGGTCGGACTCCCCGGGGACCTGGCCCCTCCCTCTGTATTCAGAATATTGGATATGAAACATTGGAGGAGTTATCAATCTTACTTTGGAGTCGCACGAGGAGCTTCATTTGTTAGCATGGGAGGTGAAGATAGAGGCTCAGATGCATTCGCTGACTCTTCAGTATGCATTTATAAGGCACGGGTCAGCTACTGCGCATTTTGCTGCAATTCCACGCCATCAAAGAGGAGGATGGCCGCACGTTCTCTTTGCCGTCCTCTACACAACATCAGAAGAGATGATTTACATATGCCTGAGAATCTGCATGCCACGCACCCTTTTACTGTGTGCTCCCGCATATAGATACATTCAAAGGGGCCCTTTTACTAAAGGTGTGCTTTTACCGTGCGATCAGTGATAAGGTCATCATGTGATAAGTGCACCCCTTATGTGCTGCTGGGGGTGTGCCTGGCAGGGGTGCACTTATCGCACAATGATCTTGTCACTAATCGCACTGTGCTTTATGAGGCTGCATCTACAACATCCACAGAGGGGTCGCTAAGTGCACTTGTGCTAATTATCACATTGCCACTGAGCGCATGGCAATTACCCACTCCACACTCACACTCTTCCCATTCTCCACCCCATCGCATGTTATGCCCAACACTGTGAGCTTTAATTTGCGGTCACTGGCATGCCCTCTGTTAGTGTTCCGAGCCTCTAGTTGCTGCTTGTTAAACTGCACATTAATTGGTTAGCAGGCCTTAGTAAACGGATCTCAAAGTCCAAATACAAATAAAATAAATATATAAATATATATCTATATCCATCTATCTATCTATCTATATATATATCTATATCTATATCTATATCTATATCTATATATATATATATACATATATAAAACACTGCTGGATATGGATTGGAGAAATAAGTATAATATCAGGATGATACTGTTACCCTAAGTTAATAGCTAGAAATATACAGTTTTTTCCTATTAACAACATCATAAAAAGAGATATTCTTGAACTGGTCAGCAAAAAATAATAATACTTATCATGGCCTGACAAAAGATATTTGACACCTGTAGGAAGAGGACTGACTATATATTTTTAGGGAATGTGCATAGGCATAAACAATTTTTTTTCCTTTGGTTTTGTTAACTTTTCCTGATTTTGGGGTGATTTTTAGTTACTTTCACATATTCCTAAGAGCATAAGAACATAAGAACTGCCCCACTAGGTCAGATTAAGGGTCCATCAAGCCCAGTGTCCTGTTTCCAGCAGTGGCCAGTGCAAGGCACAGGTTCCTGACAGGATCCCATATAACCAGAAACGCTTCCTTCAGCCCACCACGAACACTCAGATTGGCAGACATGGAGCTCCAAGTCAAAAGTGAGATCAAATACATCAGAATCATTCTGGTTTGAGAGCTAAATCTACAATTACAAATCAAACAAACCACTAAATCAGCATATTTCAAGCTGAAGACACTGAAGAATCTATGTCCCCTGCTAAAACCGGATGTCTTCTGCACAGTCTGCCAAGCAATAATAACCTCCCTTACAGATTATAGCAACATAATATATCAAGGATTATCCAAGAACTCATTATACCCACTTCAGCTAGCTCAAAGCACGGCAGCTAGGATCATTTTTGGTGCGCCCTAGTCTTCCCACATCACCTCCATATTAAAACAATTACACTGACTCCCCATCATCGCTAGAATCAGATACAAGGCGATATTAACCATGTTTAAGGTATTACACAAACAGTCTGCAGAATGCCTACAATCACTAATTACAAAAGCCAGGAGTGATAGGCCTAAGAAGACACAGTACCAGGAATCTCCTCACCAAACCACTCCACAGAGTAAAGAATAATCAGGCTACATGTAACCGCAACTTCACGCTCTCCGCCAAACTCCCTACCAGCTGAACCAAGGACCATCGAAGTGCTAGCAGACTTTAGGAAGAGGCTAAAGACTCACCTTTACCTAGAATCCTTTGGACTAGAAAAACTTCAAAAGTAGCAATCATCTGCACATCCAAGTCAGGTATATCCCCACCACAGGACGTCAGACTCAAGAGCAACTACCACAAACATCCTCCTCATAAGATACCCTTTCAAATCAAGTAGTCACCGAGCTCATTATGTGAATAGCTCCAGCCATCTTGTAGACAATTACTCAGAGTATCAATTAATAACCAACCTGTAAATAGGTTATGCCGCTGAGCTTGTCCAGATCTAGTTCACTGTTACACCTGTATTTGTTATAGCTATCTCTAGTTTTAGGTAAGACTGACCATGTGTTCCATGAGCTGTCCAATTTGTAAACCGCTTTAACTCATAGAAAAGCAGTATTAAAAAAGTGTTAAATAAAAAAGTAAAATAAAATCCCAAAAAGTAGCCAGATTCCATGCTGCATATACGTAAGGATAAACAGTGCCTTTCCCCAGGTCTACCTTAATAATAGTCTACTGACTTTTTTTCCAGAACGTATCCAAACCATTTTTAAACCCATCTATGTGAACTGCTTTAACAACCTCCTTTGGCAACACATTTCAAAGCTTAAATATATGTCGAATGAAACAAATATCATCTCCTATTTATAGGAATGTGCACAGGCAAGCAAAATGGTCACTTTTTGTTTTTTTACATGATTTTTGGCTGTTTTCAGTTTGTTTTAAATATTTGTTTTAATAGGGAATTTTTAGTTCATGTTAAGGGGGGGGGGGGGTGGTCATGTTTGGTTGCAACTTAATTTACTGCAGGGGTCGCTAAACTGAGGTATCTCATTAGCACAGGTTAATAACTCCCTTGAGAGAAGAACAATATAGCTTGTGATCAACCTTGCAGGCTACATTTTTCTGCTTCCCTGGAGCAAAAAAAAAATGGGAGACTATAGTAGTTGGTATGGTACGGTAAACTGGATAGGCCATCTGGCCTTCTACTGCTATCATGTTTCTATGTACTTATGCTCCAGGGCCTTCTGAAACAGGTGAGCACAAACATGCAAGAAAGGCAAGTTGTGGGTCCCATACCCTGGCCCAAGCACGATCAGCGCCCCTCCTTAAGAGACCCCTCTCTATACTGACCTAGTCCCCCCCAAACTACATTTCAAACCTCCATGGAAAACTTCCTCCAGAGCCTGAATCATAACCTCACCCTCAAAGGCCACCTAGACCTACCTTTTACAATTGGTGGTGGTCTACTGATAGCTGGACAGAAGTAATCCCCAGTGGTAGTCCTGCAATTTTGAACCCAGTGACTGATGTGACAGGAACAAGCTGGAATTGTTCCTCTCTGGCTCCCACTAGACCACTACTGATTGTAAAACGCAAGCCGGGGTGGCCTTTCTGGAGACGCGGGGTGTGATTCAGGAATGGGAGGATTTCTGGAGGGATTTGTCACCCTAGTTACAACTTATGATGGTCTAATATGTAAATAGTTCCCCCAGTTACAACTCCAAGTTACCGTTCCTGTTCAATGTAAGCACAAGGCAGATTTGTCCTGCCCTGTACAAGAATTGTTGATTGTGAACCACACTGATATCAAAGAGCGCGGTATAGAAACGTTTTTAAATAAATAAATACATTTGCAATGTGATTTGGAAGGGAGGCAGGTCAGTGTGGGGATAGGCCTCTCTTGGGGAAGGCTGACTTTGTGCTTGGGCAGAGGGGGTAGGACCCTGGCCCATCCTTCTTACATGTGTACACCAGCACCTTTAAACGTATGACTGGGAGTATCTGACTATGTATTAGTAGCCTAGTGCTCCTGGTCAGAAAAATAATGCCAGCTATTCTTCCAAAAATAACATACAGTAGCTCATGCTGTTCATTGTACACTGTGTTATCCTATTTGAATAGTAAAGACATATTTAGCATGCATTTGGATGCTTTGCATCTCATTATTACTCAACTTGTGTCGGGGAAATTATCATACATTATGAAAAAATGATGCATGTTATTTCCCTTTAATATGTGTTAAGGGGCAAATATTGTGTGTTATTCCCTAGCGCACTTTAGTAACTACCCTCTTCAACTGATTTAATGCATACTAACTGATGAATTAAGGTTCGCTAAGTCGATTAACATTCATTAACGCTAGAGAAACGCTGGCACCGATCTCATTCTTTAAGTGACCAGACAACATACAACCTTCATCTTGCTGCACACCGCAACGCAATCATCGATACGATGAAACAGTACTACGCTGATACCTTAAAGAGATCGCTTAATAAACCACACGACCTTTTCAACCTAGTAAAGACTTTATCAAAGGAACCATCCTCTGGACCCCCATTCGAGATACACCCACAAGATTATGTAACCTACATCCAATCCAAGATATGCCAGACCAACAAAACCCATATTACAACTAACACCAGAGAGCAAGTCTACCAAACAGCCCTAACCATGTTCTCTATCCCCACCAAGAGAGGAATTGAAGACACTATTGCGGCCCTTAATATCACCACTGCCCAGTCGGATCCATGCCCAGCCTTCTGGATCAAGGAGCTTCGCAGTCACTTCAGCCCAGTACTATTCAAAATAATGAACCTCTCCTTCTCAACTGGCTCTTTCCCTTCAGCCCTTAAACATACTTCTATCAGACCTCTGCTAAAGAACTGCAAGCTCAATCCCCAACAGGTGGAATCCTACAGACCTATATCCAGCATCCCACTACTCGCAAAGATCATAGAAAAGGAGGCTCAACGTCAATTGCAAGATCATATCGACTCCGCCGCACCGTTAGATCCTTGCCAACATGGTTTTAGGGAATTCCATGGAGTGGAGACCCTACTTACCACTCTATTCTGCAAGATAATCACTGGCATTGACGACATTCATCAAGGATTTGCCCTCATCTTTCTAGACATCGCTGCAGCGTGTAAACCACGAGCTTCTATTAAGACGACTGACTGACAAAGGCATAAATGGAAGAGCGCTTGAATGGTGCAGATCCTACCTGACCGAAAGATGGCAACATGTTCGTTCCGGAGGGAAAAATTCTGAACCATTCCACCAAAGCCAGGGAGTCCCACAGGGTTCTTCCCTTTCTGCGCTCTTGTTCAATATTTACATGCAACCAATTTGTAATATCATCCGGTCTTTCAATGTCGACTGCATGTTATACGCAGACGACGTCCTGCTTTACATTCCCTTCTCTATTGAGCATATGGACCTATCTCCACTGACGAACTGTTTCAATGCAATATCCGAATGGCTTCTTTCTCAAAACCTTAGAATACAACATAAGAAAACGGAAGTACTCTTCATTACGAGGAAGCCCAACTTTACCCCACCACAATATCTTAAGGTAAAAGAAGCTGAGCTGCAATCTAAATCCTCAATACGTTACCTGGGAGTCACTTTAGATCAGCATTTGGATTTGAAGGCCCATATAGGAAACATAGTCAAATCAGTATACCACAAGATCTGCACACTTAGGCATCTACGTTCCATGCTTGAACCAACTGATTTCCGGACAATTTTCCAGGCGTTGATCATACCCCATTTTGACTATGCCAATGCCATCCTACAAGGTCTTCCCCAATCTACATTGAACCCGCTGCAGCTAGCCATTAATGCTGCAGCAAGAGTACTCCATGGAGCCTCCAGGAGCGACCACATAACGCCTCTGCTGATACAGTTGCATTGGCTACCCATCCAGGCCAGAATAGTTTTCAAGACCTTGATAACCACTTTTAAAGCTATTAACAATCTCTCACCTGCATCCTTAACCTCACTCATCCATATCACTTCCCCAAATAGAGCAAGAAGATCCACGGCTATTAACTCCCTAAAAGTCCCGAAGGCAGTAACTGTTTGCTCCAACTCGACAGCCAACAGAGCCTTTAGTCTCAGTGCCCCAAGATTCTGGAATACATTACCTCCTGAGATCCGGGCTATTAAGAACCTACCACAGTTTAGGAAAGCCCTCAAATGCTACCTCTTCAACAAATACCTTATAGAGCCTAACGACAACCCCTAGAGCCCAAAGCCTCCTGGCGATACCTTTTCCATACAAAATATGGTATCTCAACAACACACCAAGTATGATACTCAAACCCTTAGTGGTGGTTATATTTCTGCGAAACTACTGTTATTATGACTCCATATAATAAATTTTGTAAATAGTTTTCCCCTGTTATCCAAGTTTTTGTGCCCTGTTACCTGTAAAACTCATACGCTTTCAACTGTACTGAGCATTTTTGTTACATGTAAACCGCGCTGATGCTGAATAGTGCGGTATATAAGAGACTATAAATAAATAAATAAAATTAAATCAGTTTTGTGCATAATCATTTTTTTTAGGAACTTTAAGCCTTTCATGGTCTCAAGCCGGCTGGTCAGTCCACCTTCCAGGAAAGAGAAGCTCAGACAACAAGCATTAGAGCTTTTGATTGCCTTTCATTGCCCGTTTCATGCCTAATGGTTCTCCTTACAGGAGTAATAGGCAGTGTTCCCCAACAGGGGTGCTAATCCAATTTACATTCATAAACTCCCAAGTTCCCTTTCCCCTGATTCATAGAGTTTATCAGACAATGTTCATTCAGAGTGCTCTGCCTACTGCAGAATATCCTGCAATCAGATAGTTTGCCTTTTCCAAGGTTGTAGGTTAACAGTTCAAGCACAAAAAATACACTAAACAGAAAGGTGGGCTGTCAGGGCCTGCCCGCCAGCCACCTCCATCATAGCCTCTAATGCTCAGCTTCTGCACAGAGCTACATCCTCCCCATGCAGGCAGCTTTCAAAATAATGCAAAGAAGCAGTAGTTCACTTGCAAGCAGTATTTCACTTTCATACCAAACTCAATCAGTGCAGCGAAGAAATATCTTCCTTTGTGTTTACCCGTTCCACTCCACTCAGGCATTTAAAAACATCTGTCATATCTCTCCCCTCACTTGGTTTGTAGCTTGTCATGCTGTGAGGTCTTGTGTGCATCAGTGATGCTGAGAGTTAAGCTATAAGTAGCTTAACAACTGGCAAGGTCTCCCAAGATGGACATGCCTCAGCTAAGGTGCCAGACTAAGACAAACCACCCAACTGGGTAGGAGCAGAGTGGGACAGTGTTGGCGGCAGAGGATCGCATTTCTGTGACAATGGTAACACCACTAGAATTACCTGCATGGAAGAAAGGCCCGACAATCTACATCTGTATCTTGCCATAAAAACCCAATGGATAGTCACAACAAAGCAAATTCCCCTATAGTGTTGGAAGACGAGACCTCCAGGTCAGAAGGCACTCAACTGGCTACTGTGAAGGATCTGAAGACTTTTCAGAGTAAAGCCAGCATGTGGATGGATCAAAGCCCTCGGGATGTCTGACTGCTGATGTAGCTACTCATGAAATGAGATTCAGAAGCTGTAAAGATTTCTTACATATTGGGACATGGAACGTACAAAGCATGAACTAAGGGAAGTTAGAGGTGGTCAAGAATGAAATGGAATGTGTATAACTCGATCTGTTGGGTGTCAATGAACTGAAATAGACTGGCATCAGACCTTTTAACTTTCAAAAGGGAGACTATGATAGAATGAGGAATATAGTTCGGAAAAAACTAAAAGGAGCGGTTCCAAAGGTTAAAGACTTACAGCAAGCTTGGGTGTTATTTAAAAATACTATCCTCGAAGCCCAGACCAGCTGTATTCCACGCATTAAGAAAAGTGGAAGAAAGTCCAAAAAACTGCCAGCATGGTTTAAAGGTGAGGTCAGAGAGGCTGTTGCTGCCAAAAGAGCAACCTTCAGGAAATGGAAAAAAGAGCCAAATGATGAAAACTGGAAACAGCACAAGCACTGGCAAGTTAAATGCAAAGCATTGATAAGGCAGGCAAAGCGGGAATTTGAGAAGAAACTTGCTACGGAAGCAAAAACACGAAATAAAGACTTTTTCAAGTACATTCGTAGCAAAAGGCCTGTGAGAGAGTCAATTGGACCATTAGATGATAGAGGGGTAAAAGGGGCAGTAAGAGGAGACAAGGCTATAGCAGAGAGACTGAATGAATTCTTTGCTTCGGTCTTTACTGAGGAAGATGTAGGGATGTTACCCAAGACTGAAGTGGTATTTAAAGGTGATACTGCAGAGGAATTGAGAGAAATATCGCTACACCAGGAAGATATATTACAACTATTTGATAAACTGAATAGTAGCAAATCACCTGGACCGGATGGTATACATCCCAGAGTGTTGAAAGAACTGAAATATGAGATTGCAGACCTGCTATTGGTAATCTGTGAACTTTCATTAAAATCATCTGTAATACCTGAAGATTGGAGGGTCGCCAACGTAACACCAATTTTTAAAAAGGGTTCCAGGGGTGACCCGGGAAATTACAGACCGGTGAGCCTGACGTCAGTACCAGGGAAAATGGTAGAAACCATCATAAAGAACAAAATTACACAGCATGTAGATAGTCATGGCCTAATGGGAGACAGCCAACATGGCTTTAGACAAGGAAGATCTTGTCTTACTAATCTGATCTGTTTTTTTGAAGGTGTGCATAAACAGGTAGACAAAGGTGAGTCGGTTGATATAGTGTATCTGGACTTTCAGAAAGCTTTTGACAAGGTCCCCCATCAGAGACTTTTGGCAAAGCTAAAAAGTCATGGGATAGGAGGCAGTGTACTATTGTGGATCGGGAACTGGTTAAAAGATAGAAAGCAGAGGGTAGGGCTAAATGGCCAATATTCCCAATGGAAAAAGGTGAATAGTGGAGTACCCCATGGATCTGTACTGGGTCCGCTACTTTTTGACATATTCATAAATGACCTGGAAAAGGGAATAACTAGTGAGGTTATCAAATTTGCAGATGACACAAAACTGTTTAAAGTTGTTAAAACCCAAGAGGATTGTGGAAAACTGCAGGAGGATCTGGATAAATTGGAAGACTGGGCATCCAAATGGCAGATGAAATTTAATGTGGACAAGTGCAAAGTTATGCACCTAGGAAAGAACAACCCACACTATAGTTACACGATGCAAGGCTCCACATTAGAAACCACCACCCAGGAAAAAGATTTAGGAGTCATCGTGGATAACATGTTAAAACCCTCCGCCCAGTGTGCAGCGGCGGCCAAGAAAGCAAATAGAATGCTAGGTATCATAAGGAAAGGGATGGAGAATAAAACAAAGGATATTATAATGCCTCTGTATCGCTCCATGGAACGACCGCACATAGAATATTGTGTGCAATTCTGGTCACCGTATCTTAAAAAGGACATAGAGTTATTAGAAAAAGTACAGAGAAGAGCCACCAAATTGGTGAAGGGGATGGAAGGCTACTCCTATGAAGAGAGGCTAAAAAGGTTAGGGCTCTTTAACCTGGAAAAGAGACGGCTGAGGGGAGATATGATAGAGGTCTATAAATTAATGAATGGAGTGGAACGGATAAACGTGGATCAATTGTTTACGCTATCAGAATATAGAAGGACTAGGGGACATGTAATGAAGCTACGGGGTAAACTATTTAAGACAAATAAGAGAAAATATTTCTTCACTCAACGTGTAATCAAACTCTGGAATCTGTTACCGGAGGATGTAGTAAGGGCTATTAGTATAGCTGGGTTTAAAAAAGGTTTGGACAAGTTCCTGGAGGAAAGGTCCATAAACCGCTATTAAAAAGGGACCCAGGATATCAATGCTTGACCTAGTACAAGCACTGCAGAACCTGTGTCTTTTGGGGAAACTGCTAGGTACGTATGACCTAGATTGGCCACTGTTGGAAACAGGATACTGGGCTTGATGGACCTCGGTCTGACCCAGTATGGCATTTCTTATGTTCTTATGTTCTTATGTTCTTACTTTGCATCTGATGCCACATGGTCTACTATGCTGGAAATGAAAGACAAAGAAGAAATGATGTTGCATTTAAAATCAAGATAAAACTTGCAAGAACTGTAATGAAATACAATGCAATCAGTGAAAGCTTAATTTCTAATTTGACTACAAGGAATGCCCATCAACATAACTATAATTCAGGTATATGCCCTAACAACAGTTGCAGAAGAGGATGAAGTTCATGAGTTCTATGAACAAGTACAAGCTGAAATTGACAGAACATGCAGAGAGGATATCTTGATAGTCATGAGTGATTGGAACGCACAAGTTGTTCATTGTTCATTGTAAAATTATAAAATGGTTCATGTCCCCTTTCCCCTCCCCAGTTCAATAGAAACATGTTCAATATAAAATGGTTTTGTTAAATGTAAACCATCTTGATTCCAAGATAAAGCGGCATAGAAATAAAATAAATAAATAAACAAAGAAGAAAGGCAGAGTGGTTGGAAAATATGGACTTGGCAACAGAAATGAAGCTGGAGAAAGACTGATAGAATTCTGCAAGACCAATGATCTATTCATCTCAAACATCTTTTTCCAGCAACACAAACGGCGACTGTACAAATGGACTTCACCAAATGGATTGTACAAAAATCAAATTGACTACATCTGTGGAGGTCAATGATAGAAAAGCTCCATAACATCAACAAAGACAAAATCTGGAGCTGACTGTGGTACAGATCACCAACTACTAGTACGCAAATTCAAGCTAAAGTTGAAAAAGAGCAAGACACTCATGAATGTAGCAAAATATGATCTTGAGAATATACCTCTAGAATTTAAAGACTGCCTGCAAAATTGATTTGTTGCTTTAGATACAAATGACAGAGCTCCAGAAGAGTTATGGGATGACATCAAGAAGGTTGCATTGGAAGAAAGTGAGCAGTCTCTACAAAAGATAAAAAGGCAAAACCTGCCAAAATGAATGACCGAAGGAACTCAGGAAATTGCCCAGAAATGCAGAGAAGCTAATGCCAGAAGAGAAAGAGAGGTAATCACAGAATTCAACAGAGATTTCCAACATGCAGCAAGACAAAACAAGGAGAAGTACTATAATGATGAATGCAAGGAAATAGAATCAGAAACTATTAGTGGAAGAACAAGATTGGCATTCCTAAAACTATGAGAGTTAAAGAAAAAATTCCAGCCTTGAATTGGAATGTTACAAGATGCTCAAGGATCCAAGTTGAATGATGCTGAGAAGATCAAGAAAAGGTGGAAAGAATATATAGAGTCATTATACCATAAAGATCAAGTGGACGAACAGCCGTTTCAAACTGTACATTATGATCAGGAACCATTGGTGATGAAAGAAGTCAAAGCAGCATTGAAAGCCTTATCAAAAAACAAAGCACTGGGCACTGATGGCATTCCAATTACAACAATCGGATGCAGCTCTTAACCATACTTACAAAGTTCTGCCACGAAATTTGGAAGACAACCTCATGGCCAACTGACTGGAAAAGATCTATGTTTATACCAATACTAAAGAAAGGTGATTCAACTGACTGTGGAAATTATCACACAATAGCTCTGATCCCAACTGCCAGAAAGATTCTACTCAAGATTATTCAACAGAGACTACAACCATACCTGGAACGAGAACTTCCAGGGTTCAGGAAGGGTGTGGAATGAAAGACAAAAGAATACCAAAAGGATATCTATATGTGTTTTATCTACAGCAAGGCTTTTGACTGTGTAAACCATGAGAAGCTCTGGGCTACATTAAGAAGCATGGGTATACCAGAACACCGATCAAGAAGCAACAGTTCATATGGAACAAGGAGAAACAGTATGGTTTAAAATTAGCAAAGGTATACAATAAGGCTGCATACTTTTACTGTTTCCAACAGTGGCCAATCAAGGTCACGAGTACATAGCAGTTTCCCCAAAAGATACAGGTTCTACAGTGCTTGTATTGGAGCAAGCAGTGGATTTCCCAGATCCCCTTTAATAATGGTTTACGGATCTTTCCTCCAGGAACTTGTCCAAATCTTTTTTAAACTCAGCTACACTAACAGCTTTTACTACATCCTTAACGAATTCCAGAGTTTGAATACACATTGAGTATAAAAATATTTTCTCTTATTAGTCTTAAATAGGTTACCCTGTTGCTTCATTACATGTCCCCTGTTGTTGTTAAGTGCCGTCGAGTCAGTGTCGACTCATAGCGATCCTCTGCATAGTTGTCCTAAATTGTGTTCGGTCTTCAGTCAGGTGGCTCATTGATGAAAGACTGGTACCCGTAGCTGCTGTTATTGTATTGATCCATCTCATTGTTGGCCTTCCTCTTTTACGTTGACCTTCTATTTTGCCTAGCATGATGTCTTTCTCTATTGATCTCTCTCTTCGCATGATGTGTCCAAAGTATGAAAGCCGAAGCCTTGTCATCTAAGCTTCTAAAGAAAACTTAGGTTTGATCTCCTCTAGTACTCACTGGTTTGTTCTTTGGGCAGTCCATGGTATACGCAGTATTTGCTGCCAGCGCCATAATTCAAAGGCATCAATTTTCTTCCTGTCTATCTTTTTCACTGTCCAGCTTTTGTATCCTTATGATGTTATTGAAAATACCATGACTTGAACGATTCGAATCTTTGTATGGAGAGAGACCTCTCTGCTCTTGAGAATCTTGTCTAGGTCTTTCATAGCCATTCTGCCAAGAACAATGCTTCGTCGGATTTCTTGACTGCTTTTTGCTTCTTTATTGATAGTTGATCCAAGTAGGTTAACATTGTCCAAGTAGGTTGAAGTTGTGCATGTCCCCTAGTCTTTCTAGATTTTGATGGTGTAAACAATTGATCTACGTTTACCTGTTCCACTCCATTCATTAATTTATAGACCTCTATCATATCTCCCCTCAGCTTTCTCTTTTCCATGTTGAAGAGCCCTAACCTTTTTAGCCTCTCTTCATAGGAGTATCCTTCCATCCTCTTTACCATTGTGGTGGCTCTTCTCTGTACCTTTTCTAATAACGCTATATCCTTTTTAAGATACGGCGACCAGAAATGCACACAATATTCAAGGTGCGGTCACACCATGGAACTATACAGAGGCATTATAATATGCAGAACAAATCATCAGAGAAGCAGGACTACTGTATATGAAGACAATCATGTTATGAAGATTGGTGGAAGACTCATTAACAACTTTTGCTATGCTGATGATGCCACATTACTGGCTGAAAGTGAAGACAATCTGAAACATTTGCTTCTCAAGATCAAGGAACATAGGGCCCGATTTTTTAATGCATTTACACAGGTAACTGCCCTGGTTACCCATGTAAATGCCATATCCGGGATTTTTGAAGGGCACCTAAATAGGTAGTGCTCTTTGAAATCATGAATAAGTCCCTAATGCGCTCATATGCTATGTGGTTAGCATTGGGGCATGTTAGGGGCATTCCGGGGCGGAGCAGGGGTGGAGAAAAGAGCTAACTGGCTAGCACCAATTATCGATGCTACCTGCTTTTCCCTCTGCACCTTAAAGATAGGCGAGGTTTTTTCTCGCCTATCTTTCAGGTGCAGAGGCTAAGCAGACAGAATTGAAAATCGGTGCTACCCGACTAGCTCCTGCGGCTTCTGGGTTATGCGGTGAGACTCGGATTTTCAATGCTGGGGCCACATATGATCCTGGCATTAAAAATGCAGGTTATGCAGAAAGGGGGCGGGTTCTGTGCCAACGCTGTGCATAGCACCGCCCAGCTGAAAATCGGGCCCATAGTCTTAAAATGGGCCTACACCTTACTGTAAAGAAGACAAAGATCCTGACAACTGGCATAATCAATAAGTTCATCATTGATGGAAAAGAAATTTACAACTTTAACCTACTTGGATCAACTATCAATAAAGAAATGACAAGCAGTCAAGAAATCCGATGACGCATTGCTTCTGGAAGAATGGCTATGAAGGACCTAGACAAGATTCTCAAGAGCAGAGATGTCTCTCTCCATACAAAGATTCGACTTGTTCAAGCCATGGTATTTTCAATAACGTCATATGGATGTGACAGTTGGACAGTGAAAAAGATAGACAGGAAGAAAATTGATGCCTTTGAATTATTTATTTATGTATTTAGCAGGTTTTTTATATTGTCTTTCTACAAGTCTAGATGGTTTACAAGTAACTCAGTGTGATAACAGGAAACACAACAGTGGTGCATATTACATCAAAAATGTTGAACCCATTGTAACAGAAACTATTAACAAAATTTTCATAAGGTTAACAACTATGTACAAATTATTGTGAGGTGATATAAACGGCATATTGCTGGAAGTGTGTATTAAGTGCATGGATTTGCTAGGCAGGTTATTTGTCTGTTGTTGCTGGGCCATAGTGTTCTGTGAACAGGTGGGTTTTCAAGCATTTTCTGAAGTCTTGCAATAGATGAATGTCTCTTATGTTTGGAGGAAGTGAGTTCCATAGTGCAGGGGCATATAGCGAAAAGGCCCTGTTATTGGTTCGCTAGTTACATTTTGCTCTTTCTGTTGGTATGCTTAGTGTGTTGGACATGCTCTGTCTCGTGGATCTATCCCAGCTGTGGATTGAGATTAAGGCATTAAGATTGAGAGCAGAAGTGTTGTGTATGAATTTGTGTGTGTTGATAAGGACTTTATATTTGATTCTTTGTGATATGGGCAGCCAGTGATGTCGTTTGAGGAATGGCGTGATGTGAGATTGACGAGCTTGTCCCAGGATAATCCTTGCAGCAGTATCATGGTGTTGGTGAAGAATACTGTGTATACCATGGACTGCTCAAAGAACAAACCAGTCAGTACTAGAGGAGGTCAAACCTAAACTTTCTTTAGAAGCTCAGATGACAAGACTTTGACTCTCATACTTTGGACACATCAAACAAAGAAAAAGATCATTAGAGAAAGACATCATGCTTTGCAAGGTACAAGGTCAACGCAAAAGAAGAAGGCCAGCAATGAGATGGATCGATACAATAACAGCATCTATGAGTGTCATTTTATCAATAATGAGCCGCCTGACTGAAGACCAAACACAGTTTAGGACAACTATCCAGAGAGTAGCCATGAGCAACACCGACTCAACGGCACTTAACAACAGCATCACATCTCCCATCAGCCATCTCTTCTTCAAGCTGAAGTGCCTTCTCCAATCTTTTCATTCCCTTTACCATTCTGGTTGCCCTTCTCTATACCTTTTCGAATTCTGCTATGTCTTTTTTTTGATTTGGCAGCCAAAATTGCACACAAGGTGTGGTCACACTTTGGATAGATATAGATGCATTACTATATCAGTATTATTCTCTATTCCTTTCCTAATAATTCCTAGCATTCTATTTGTGTTTTTGGCTGCCATCACATACTGGGCAGATGATTTCAAAAAGTTGTTCGTAATGATCCTAGTCCTTTTCTAGGGTGGTGACTCCTAATGTGGAACCCTGCATCATGTACACTGTAGCTATAATTTGGTTTATTCTTTCATTCATGCATCACTTTGAACTGGTCCACATTAAATTTCATCTGCCATTTGGATGCACAATCTCCCAGTTTCACAAGATCCTCCTTCAATTTCTCACAATCTGCATAGGGAGGAGTGGATCAGTGGTTGGGACAGGTTACCTCAGGCTGCAGGGCCAGCGGTTCAATTCCAACATCAGGACAAGTAACCTCAGGCTGGAGGGACTGGGGTCTCTAGTCCCATGGCCACTCCTTGTGGCCTTGGGCAAGCCACTTAACCCTCCATTGCCTCAGGTACACTTAGATTGTGAGTCCTTTGGGGACCAGGGAATACAAAAAAAGCACCTGTTAGCACATACCTGTAAACCACTTTGACCTGTTGAAAAGCAGTACATAAGCACAGACAAATATATTTTAAGATCTTTAAATAATTTGGTGCCATTCACATATTTAACAACATGACTCGTTTTCATTTTCAGATTATTCATAGATATGTTAAAAAGCACTGGGCCCAGTACAGATACCTGGTATACTCTACTATTCACCTTCCTCCATTGAGAAAATGTACCATTTAATCTTACTCCCTGTTTTCTATCTTTTAAACATTTCCCTATCCACACTTGGCATTGTCTCCTATCCCAAAAAAACATTGAAACATGACGGCAGATAAAGGCCATATGGCCTATCTAGTCTGCTTCTCCATACCTATTACTAAGCTCTACAGTCCCTTTTTGTCTTTAGAGATCCTGTGGCTTTTTAATTTCTTCAGGAGTCTTTCATGAGGTACTTTGTCAAAGATTTTCTGAAAATCCAGATATACTATGGGGGTCATTTTAGAAGCTCAAGTCATAAGTATCAGGTCTGAAAACGGCATTTCAGTTATGCCAAATATAAACCATCCCAAGAGCCATCTTTGATGTGACCATGTCCATTTCTGATGGGGGCATGGTGGAGGCGTGCCTGGGGAATTCCAAAAGAAATACATGTGTGCGTGGGATTTCAGAAAGGCCCTTGCACATCAGAACTTGGCAGCTAGCACAAATAGGTATTAGTAAAGTGTTAGTTTTGACAAACCAACAGCTGTGGAAAGCAGAGGAGAATGCGCTCTCACACCCCCACTAATTTTTGCTAGATCAAAGACACCTCTAGGTAAATATACAGATCCTTCTGTTTGCCGCTGTAGCGCTGCATGTGTCCACTTGCAAAATAACAGGCCAGGAAGTGCAAGCCGATCACGTCCACATTCAAAATCTGAAATACTATACGAACTATGCAAGTTTTTGAAATTACATGAAAACATTTGCATGTCTATGGCATTAGTGTCTGCATAACCCTATTTGCATTTCTATTTGTAGAAATGTTTACCTGTTATGGTAGAGACGACCCTATTTAAGAAGGCATGTAAACGTGCCAATTTCACTGCCACCCCTTCCATAGAACACAAATACTTTGACATGGATATCCCAAATTGCAGCCAGACGTGTTTCTAAAATGTGCCTTCACATCAACTGGCTCACCTTTACCCACATTTGTATTCATATGCAGATTGGTGTAACAGATTGGAGAGGCAAAACTTCTCTTGGCTAAATCCATGTTCACTTTGTCCCATTAAACCATTCCTATGTGTTCAATAATTTTGTTCTTTATAATAGTTTGTACCATTTTGCCTCACACTGATGCCTGGCTCACCATTCTATAGTTTCTCAGATCATTCCTGGAACTCGTTGAAAAAAATCTTGACCACCCTCCAATCTTCAGGTACCATAGACGATTTTAATGATAGTTTACAAATTACTAATACTATATCTACAATTTCATTTTTTATTTCTTTCAGCACTCTGGGATGTACTCCATCCATTTTAGGTGAATTGCTGCCCTGTAGTTAGTCAATTTGACTAATTTTATCTTTCAGGTTCACTGAGATTTGTTTTAGTTCCTCTAAATCATCACCATTAAGTATCATTTCTGGTATGGGTTGATCCCTTACCACTTCCTTAGTAAAGACCGAAGCAAAGAATTCACTTAATCATTCCACTATGGCCTTATCCTCCCTGAGTGCCCCTTTTACACCATAATTAACTAATGATCCAATTGACTAAGTTTTAAATCTACCTGAAAAAGTATTTCTTAGGAGTTTTGGGGGTATATTTACTAAGCTGGGCTAGCAGTTAACCTGTGCTATTTGTAATAAGAAATAACACAAGACCAGGGTCAGCTTGGGGGTTTCTGCCACTCTAGGCAGACCCTCCATGCCAACCCCCGAAGATTGTGGTGCCATCCGGCTTCTATGCTGCCCCCCTCCAGGCATCTATCTTCTTATTTGGGGGAGGGGGTGGCGGCACGGCGATACCTCCGCTGCATAAAGCTTTAAAAAGCCCACGCTAGTGCACTCATGGCCTGCCACTCCTACCCCCTCTGACACAACTTCCTGTTGGAAGAGGCAGGAGTGGCAGGAAGTTGCATCGAAGATGGGCAGGAGAGGCAGGCTGTGAGCATGCTAGCGTGGGCACTTTAAAGCCTGATGCAATGGAAACATCGCTGTGCCATCCCCCCTCCTCCAGGTGAGAAGATGGATGCTGGGAGGGCGGGGTGGCATGGCGGGCCAGGTGGCAATAAACTGCTGCTTCACTGGGAGGAGGGAGAGCCGATGCCACCCACTGGTGACCATTTAGTTTGTATAGTGAATGGGCCGGCCCTGCATGGGATCTAGTTACAAATAGCATAGGTTAACCATTAACCTGGTTTAGTAAACATACCGCTTTGTCTCTGTGACAAGCTTCTTTTCAAATTCATTTTGTGTTCCTTATGAATGCTTTGCATGTAACTTGCAAGTGTTTCTGCTGTTTCCTGTTTACTTTATTCAGAATCTTTTTCCATTTTTTGAAGGATTTTTTATGGCTATAAAAGCTCTTTCAGCACACCTTTTAAACATGTCAGCTATTTTTAGGACTTCCTTTCACCTTTTTAATGCATGCAATATATCTACTCTGGGCTTCCAAGATGGTAATTTTGAACAATGTCTACTCCTGATAAAAACTCTTAACCTTGAAGGCGGAGCTAGCCACTGAACAGAATGGACGCCTGAATTTTTGCTCCCGTTGCTGCCCAAGAATCCTGAACATATCCCGGTATTCCATTAAAGTTTGTACCCCCTACCTACATCAATAACACCGCAATACAGCTGGATGGCATCCCTGAAGCCTGCCCGGCTGGAATTTCCACAGGGATCCGGCTCAGCAGCGAAACGATCCAAACCCGAAGTGGGTTCCCCGCAGAAAATGGCCGCGGGAGAGAAGGAGGGAGTGACTGCCGGTGGCCTACGTGAAGTGCTACGGGAATTGAAATGCGTTAAAGAAATGATTGCAGCCAATTCTAGTTCACTGAACATGATTCAAGAAGACTTGCTGGAGGTAAAAGAGAAACTCCTCACCATCACCACTCGACTTAATGCAGTTGAATTACAAACCCAGAAGCATGGCGTTGCATTAGAACAGCTGGGCCCTTTGGCCAAACGAGTCCGGCACATAGAAAATCTGATTGAAGATCAAAATAACCATTCCCGTAGAAATAATATCCGCCTTGTTGGAGTCCCTGAAGGCGCTGAAGGTACCGATCCGATTGGATTTCTGGAAAAAACCATACCGGAGATGCTGCAGCTTGTCTTTGCAAGGCCTTTTGAACTAGAACGGGCCCATCGAATCCCAGCACACAAAGCTGAAAACACACGATACCCGCGCCCACTCATAATGAAGGTACTGAGATACCCACAGGTCCTACAGATCTTTCAAGCTGCACGGAAGGCCGGATCACTGCAAATCCAGGGACACAAAGTAACACTTTATCCGGATTTGAGCAAGCAAACGGTAGATCGGAGAAAAGCGTTGCTGGCCTGTAGACCCATGCTACAAAGTGCACAGGCAAGATACGGGCTATACTACCCAGGAACCATGCGGGTCACGCTGCATAATGAAACGAGGAATTTTGTTGATGCTGAAAAACTGAAAACTTTCCTACAAGAAAAATGCGGTATGGAAACCTGAGGTCAATATTCTGATCTCTCACGCAGTGTAGAGAACTCAGCATATACTCAGGGGGTGCGGCCGTGCGTTCTCACAAATTTTAGAACGCCTTAAGCCTTGTTAAACACCTCATTGATTGTATTTCTGTTGTTCTAAATAGTTTTAATTAAACAGATATTTCTGCTTGAAATGTAGGGGTGGCAACGGGAGGTCGGGGTTGGTTACTGTTTCAGTGGATTGTGTTCACCTTAGCGATACAATGTTTGCCAGTTATGCAGTTGTTTGTGTCAGTCCAGTCCAGTACAAAACCCTCCACATACACGCAAATGCAAGTACGCGGCAGGCCTATCCATAGGATAGCTTTCACCTATAAGACAGCTTATCCCAACGTTGATGTCTAGTGATCTTTTAATGCTTTCGTTAAATGTAAAAGGTATTACTGGCCCTGTCAAGCGAAAGAAGATTTTAGCGTACTGCCAGCAAAAAAAAGCAGATATTGCCCTCTTACAAGAGACACATTTAACAGATACTGAATCGCAGAAAGTAACCTCTAAATACTTCCTGGTGGCGGCCTCGGCCTCTGCCACTCAACGCAAAGGGGGGGTAATAATATTAGTGCGCAAATTCCTGCAATCCGCCATTACCGACACACGGATTGATCCGCTAGGTCGATGGGCCAGAGTGACGATGAAAATAAATCAACAGCTTTACACATTCTTCAATATTTACGCGCCCAACCTCGATGACCCTAACTTTTTCAAACTGATAGCTAAAGAAGTTACAGCCGCGGCTCACACCAATATCATATTAGGGGGCGATTTCAATGTCATCTTGGATCCACTGTTAGATCGCACGCCCTATCGGGCTGTAGACAAAGTCAAATCGCAGGCGATTCTTAAAGGCATCATAACAGAGCTACACTTGGTAGACCCCTGGCGCCTACTTCATCCCCAAGAAAGAGACTACACATTTTATTCCATCCCACATAATACCCAAACAAGGATCGATTTCTTCCTACTGTCCACAGAGCTGATGCCCCAAGTGTTGTCCGCAGAGATATATGCTACAACGGTATCGGACCACGCCGCTATCTCCCTAGTGTTGAATACCAACGTTACACAGCATGTTCCACCAAGATGGACATTTGATAAATCCCTACTAGCAGATGACTCCTTTGTACAGCTACTGTCAGGGGAAATTGAGACCTATTTTAAATATAATACACCCACTGATACTTCCATCTGGAGCTGGTGGGAAGGTTTTAAAGCGACCATACCAGCTCATATTACCACCTACACCATTAGACGGCGTAAAGCCAGGAAAAAAGAAAAAGATGAATTGGAACTCCAAATAAAAGCTGGGGAAAGGTTACTAGCCAAAAGAGCTGACTCAATGATATTGATTAGACTCCAAAAATTGCGATACCAATATAATGCTCTCCTCAACAAAGAAGCACTGAGTAGCATCCAGCTACAACGTAGTATATACTACTATGACAGCAACCGCTCAGGATCCCTCTTAGCTCGGCAGCTCAGACCAAAAACCAGCAAGACCGCTATAGCGGCGTTGCAGGACAATTCCGGGGGCCTTCTCCTGAGATCTGACAAAATACTAGACCGCTGCAAAGAATTCTATGAGGAACTATATCGCTCAGATACCCAATGTAGTGACAGAGCCTTTGAAGATTTTGTCTCCAAGATAGTAGGACCCACATTAACCAGTCATCAAAGTCGAACGCTGGAACAAGAGATCTCAGTAACTGAAATACAAGATGCGATCAAACAGATGGCTCGTGGCAAAGCCGCCGGTCCAGATGGTATCCCGTTGGAATTCTATAATAAATATTGCATTCAATTGGCTCCCATGCTACAGATCTACTACAGTGGCCTGCAAGATGAATCTCCAGAGATTGGAGCCCTGGCAGAGGCTGTGGTGGTAATTCACCCGAAACCGGGCAGGGATACACAAAAGATAGAGAATTACAGACCCATCTCTCTCCTAAACTCTGATTATAAAATCTATGCTAAAGTGCTTGCTAACCGATTAGGACGGATCTTAAAAGATTTGATACATGAGGATCAATGTGGATTTATACAAAACAGATCCACTACAGATAATGGAAGATTATTGGCACATGTACTGGCATCTGCCAAGACCAAGGCCGAGCCCCTGATAGGGCTAGCATTGGATGCCGAAAAAGCCTTCGATCGACTGGAATGGTCCTTTCTATTTCGATCCCTACGGTGGTTTGGGATAGGAGAAAAGTTCCTAAAACGCATTGAATTGTTATATACCAAACCCACAGCTCGAATAGCGGTCAACTCACACCTCTCAGCCCCTTTTCAGGTGCAAAGAGGGACCAGACAGGGTTGCCCCCTGTCACCGATGCTTTTTAATTTAGCCCTGGAACCCTTATTAATAGCGCTCCGACAGAAGGAAAACATAAAAGGAATTGAGTTAGCTGATGGTCCCTGTAAATTGTCAGCATATGCCGATGACCTGCTCATTTTTCTACAACCATCAGACCTTCCTGAAACACTGCAACTCATAGATGCATACTCAGCGATATCCGGATATAAAGTAAATTTGAATAAAACAACAATTATTCCTCTGAATGAACAGGTCAGCGAAGAAATGATGCGTGGATACCCCTTTCAATATGAGAAGTCATCCTTTAGATACCTGGGCGTGACCTATGGCACCACCTTGGAAGAGACTGTCGCAATCAACATTAAGATGTGTCAAGAAATTGTACATGATAACATCTGCAAGTGGACCCCCCTTCATTTGAGCTGGTGGGGCAGGCTAGAAACGATAAAAATGATGTTGGTACCAAAACTCAGCTATATATTAAGTATGATACCCTTACGTTTCCCGACAGCCTTCTATAAGAAAATGAATAGTCAACTGATAGCCTTTCTATGGAACAACCGAGTACCCCGAATAGCTGCCTGGAAACTGAAGTTACCTAATACACAAGGCGGTGTCCATTTCCCAGATCTCGGCTGGCTACACACTGCCTCTCTTTTAAAGCAGGGTGCTCAATGGGTCGACTCTGACGACACGGATAAAGGACCTAGATGGCTGAGTGTGGAGCGGGCCCTACATTCCCCCCTGCCCACATGGCTACTGGTAGGCACAGTAGTAGACCAGACTGCACCACATAATGCTATTATCCGAGAAACACAGCATGCCTGTCGATTATTGGCATCATGTATCGATGGAGGGGATGACTTTGCCGCAGATATGCCCATATGGCTGAACCCGCGCCTTATCATCGGAGGGAAGCCTGTCTTATGGAAAAAATGGGTGGAACATGATCTTATCACCATTGGACAACTGATCAATGGAAGTGCATTTAAAACCTTTGACAGATTAAGAACGGAATTCCGATTGCCTAATACATGCTATTTCCAATGGTGTCAGCTCCGATCCTGCATGAGCAAAGCGGGTGTGTCACCTGTCTTGATACGTACAGGATGGCCACTGCGACAGAAACTTCAAGAATTACAAACAGATGCTAAAGCTGTTTCAAGATGTGTTGCGATTCTCCGATCCAAAAGTGACAAGACATGTTCTAAGATACAGTCGGTGTGGGCTACTGAAACCGGTCAAGATCTACCTCCGGAAAATTGGGACACTTTTTGGGGAACTCAAATACGTGCCACGAGAGCAGCGTCTCTCACACAATCTATGTACTTTATAGCACATCGAGCGCATATTACACCGGCTAAGAAAATGAAATGGACACTACAGGAGGGAAATCGATGTTGGTCCTGTAACATGGAAATTGGGACACTGGCACATATGTTGTTCCATTGTAAATCCCTGGAAATATATTGGAACAGAGTTTGGGAACGCATATCACAGATCCTCAACTTACAAACACCTATCACTTATCGGATAGTGATATATAAATCCATAGCTCTGGAACCTACTCTGATGAAATGGGATGGTAAACTGCTGGACTTAATGCTCGGGATAGCGCTTAAAATAGTTCTAATACACTGGAAGAATCTTGACAAAGCTTGTTTCGAGCATTGGTGGAGTCTCTTAATCCTACATAAGACCTACGAAGAGATCTATATAGCCAAGAACCCATGGTCTGGTAAACTAAGTAAGAAATGGTCAGCTTTACAAAATTATGTTTGATGAAAATGATTGCTGGAGGCTGCCTTGTGGAATGGTCTCTGCTGTAACCACATTGAACGGAGAGAGGGAGGGTGGCGTGCTGGCATGGACTGATACTAGTTCTTGTTAACGTTATTGTACTGTCTTGTTCAAGTTATTATATTCTTTTGCTATTTTGATCAATAACATCTGCTTGTATCCTGCTATAGCACGATCGTTTGTATTGTTATTTTATATGTTAAAACTGAATAAAAACTACTATTAAAAAAAAAAAAAAACTCTTAACCTTAATTCTTAACAGCTGCTCCTTTTAGTTTTTTAGATTTTTACCATTTTCCACATTTTATCATAGTCTCTCTTTTGAAAGTCAAATACTAGCACAGCAGATTTCCTTAGTGCCCACCTTCTAGTTATTAAGTCAGATTTGATTATGTGCTAAGTGGCCCCAACACCGCTACCTCTCACACCATATCTCACACCATAGGAATGGAGGAGTAGCCTAGGGCAGCAACCTCGGACCAGAAAGACCAGATTCATAATCCCACTGACACTCTTTGTGGCCTTGGGCAAATCACTTAACCCTCTATTGCAGCGGTTCTCAACCTGTGGGTCGCCACAGGATTTAGTGGGGGTCGCCTCACTCTGCTGTTAAAAAAAAAAACAAAACACACAAGTTGCTGCCGCTGCCAAGTCTGCTTCTCGGCAGTGGCAACTCACCGCCTCCTTCTTCTGCAGCCGCGGCTCCCTGTCCCTTAGAGAATCGCGGCTATGCCTGTGAAGCCATTGCGGAGCCTTCCTGCATCTTAACGGGCTCTGTGCAGCATTGTCCCACCTCCAAAGGAAGATATTTCCACTTCCTTTGGAGATGGGACAATGCTGCAAGGAGCCCATTAAGAGGCAGGAAGGCTCCGCAACGGCTTCACAGGCATAGCCGCGGTTCCCTAAGAGACAGGGAGCCGCGGCTGCAGAAGAAGGAAGCAGACATGGGGAGAGGGGAGCAGGGAACCTGCAATGGGGCTGACATGGACAGAGGGGGGTTGACATGGAGGGAGGGAGGGGGGCTGATATGGATGGATGGAGGGAGGGGGGCTGACATGGATGGAGAGGGGGGCTGATAAGGATGGATGGATGGAGGGGGGCTGACATGGAGAGAGGGGGGCTGACATGGATGGAGGGAGGGAGGGTGGGGGCTAACATTGGCAGAGGGGGGCTGACATGGAGGGAGGGAGGGGGGCTGACATGGACAAGGGGGCTGACATGGATGGATGGAGGGAGTGAGGGGAGGGGAGGGGAGGGGAGGGCTGACATGGAAGGAGGGAGGAAGGGGGGCTGATATTGATGGATGGATGGAGGGAGGGAGGAAGGGGCTGACATGGACAGAGGGGGGCTGACATTGACTGAGGGTGGACTGACATGGAGGGATGGATGGAGGGAGGGAGGGAGGGGGCTGACATGGAGGGAGGGAGGGAGGC
This sequence comes from Ichthyophis bannanicus, assembly GCA_033557465.1. Taxonomy (NCBI): domain Eukaryota; kingdom Metazoa; phylum Chordata; class Amphibia; order Gymnophiona; family Ichthyophiidae; genus Ichthyophis; species Ichthyophis bannanicus. Next base: position 525,785,991 of record CM066034.1, on the reverse strand, counting down.
TGACATGGACAAAGGGAAGAGACAGGGGGACATACTGGACAGACGGGGGATAAATGCTGGACAGAGGGGAGAGACAGTGTGGGTTAGGATTATACTGGGCAGATGGGGGAGCGGCTAAGACTGGTAATGGGTTGATTAGGGAAGGCTAGGACTGGGAATGGACTGATCAAGGGGGGGATGGGACTGGTAATGTGCTGATAGGGGGGTAGGACTGGTAATGGACTGATGGGGGGCTAGCATTGGAAATGAGCTGATCGGGGAGGTTAGGACTGGAAATGGGCTGATTAGAGGAGGCTAGGACTGGTAATGGGCTGATGTGGGGTAGGACTGGTAATGGGCTGATTAGGGGAGCCTAGCACTGGTAATGGGGTTGAGGAGGGACTAGCACTGGAAATGAACTGATTAGGGGAGGCTAGCACTATTAATGGGGTTGAGGAGGGACTAGCACTGGAAATGAACTGATTAGGGGAGGCTAGCACTGTTAATGGGGTTGAGGAGGGACTAGCACTGGAAATGAACTGATTAGGGGAGGCTAGCACTATTAATGGGGTTGAGGAGGGACTAGCACTGGAAATGAGCTAATTAGGGGAGGCTAGGACTGGTAATGAGCTGATAGGGGGGTAGGACTGGTAATGGACTGATGGAGGGGCTAGCATTGGAAATGAGCTGATTGGGGAGGTTAGGACTGGAAATGGGTTGATTAGAGGAGGCTAGGACTGGTAATGGGCTGATGGGGGGTAGGACTGGTAATGGGCTGATTAGGGGAGCCTAGCACTGGTAATGGGGTTGAGGAGGGACTAGCACTGGAAATGAACTGATTAGGGGAGGCTAGCACTGTTAATGGGGTTGAGGAGGGACTAGCACTGGAAATGAGCTGATTAGGGGAGGCTAGGACTGGTATTGAGCTGATGGGGGGTATTACTGGTATTGGGCTGATTAGGGGAGGCTAGCACTGGTAATGAGGTTGAGGGGGGACTAGCACTGGAAGCGAGCTGATTGGGGGGCTTCGATTGGGAATGGGCTGATTATGGGGAGGGGAGGATAGAGCTGCTGGCCCTGGAAGAAAACTGGGGGCTAAGGCTACAATGGGCTAATGCGAGGGGATGGGAGAATGGAACTGGAAGGGAGTGGATCTGAGAGGGGCTGCCATGGTATTTGTACTAGAAGGGGGAAGTGGGGAAGGAGGGGGACTGGAAGGGAATGGGCACCAGTGGCAGTCATGGGAATGCAAGATGACATTGGAAGGTACTGGGAGGGAGGACTGGAAAGGGGCTGATATTGGGAAGGGTTACTGGGACTGGAAATAGGCCGATGGAAAGAAGTGAAGAAAACGAAAGAAGAGATAAGAAATGGCACATGGACCATAGACCACAAGAAAGAGAGCTAAGAGAAGACAGGAAAGCAGAAGCCTCAGATCGGGACTAGCATGATCAGAGAATAAATTGGTCAGACAACAAAGGTAGAAAAAATAATTTTATTTCATATTAGTGATTTGACTACAAAATCATCATAATTTTGAAATCAAATATTGTTACTTGTTATTGTGATTAATTATTGTGGTTTAAATAAGTAAATTTTATAAATAAAAACATATTGCAAAGGCCTATAATATATTCATAATTCAACAAATGATTACAGCGATAATGCGTTAACGGTAAAGGAAGAGAGACGCATTTGATTTATCATTGGGGGTCACCACAAGTTGACCAATGGTAAAAGGGGTCACGGTACAAAAAAGGTTGAGAACCACTGGTCTATTGCCTCGGGTAGAAACTTACAGACCAATGCAGAAACTCTGCACAATATCGCAGTGTTTAAAGCTCGAGCACAGGGTTTCATAGTGCAAATTTAATGCTGACGTTTTGCACTGGGATGCAATATACAAATTATGCAGTGCGCAAATACTCAGTGTTAAACTGGGAGAGCAAGTTAAACACATGCACACAGAAGTCGGTTCAAGTTTGGCATGCTGTCCTGGACAAATGGGTCATCTGAGGTGAATTTTGACACTTTACCTCAGATGATCCAGGCATCGGGGAAAGCCCTCAATGCCATTGGAACCAATGCCCACCCTTGACAGTAATTCCCCGATTGAAACAAAAGATCTGGTGACCCAGCGGCCCCTATTCTCCCCAACCAACCAAACAAAACCTTGGAGCCCAGCACCCTGATTCTCCCCTCCACCTAACCAAACTAAATTCGGGTGACCCAGAAACCCTGAATCCCCCCCCCCCCTCAGTATCTTAACTGATGGGGTAGGAGTGTTGCCCACATGCTCCTGCCCCCATGCCACCATCTTGTAAAACAGTGGCTCCTTGTCCCACGGAATGCATCCTGGAATACACCAGGAAATAATCAAACATTTATGTATTTATTTACAAGCATTTCTAGTCTGCACTATCTCATAATCTAGGCAAATTTCAAAACTACACTCACAATCATTAATGTGGCACTGGGTGCGAAACATTGGATATCTTCCATCACTCTGCCAGTCTGCATCTTTCTGCTAGTGAGTTGTTTAGTTATTTAAAGTTGCTAAGGGAGTAGGGAAACCTCAATTAATATAAAGTCCTTTAAGCTTATTAGGTATATTTTATGTTATTTATTTTATGCTTCAAGATGAACTGAAGGACCAAGAACTAATCTGTTTTTAAAGGCTATAAATCATGGTGATGAAAATGACCAATTAAACCTTGAGGTGACAAGTTTCCCTCCTAGCCCTTTAATTGGCTTAACAACTTATAAATCAAAGATGTAGCCTGGGGTGGGTGGGAGCTGGAATATGGAGAGGTGAGAGTCAAACTCTAACAGAAAGATCTGAAACTAAACTGGCCCTTAACAGACTTTATTAATGAACTGCAACAGAAAGTTTTTCAGCTAACCTGGTCCTTAATTGACTGTATAAATAAATGCCAACAGAAGGTTTTTCCACTAAATTGGGCCTTAAGAGGGTAATTTTATTATTTTTTTTTTTAATAGTAGTTTTTATTCAGTTTTAACATATAAAATAACAATACAAACGATCGTGATATAGCAGGATACAAGCAGATGTTATTGATCAAAATAGCAAAAGAATATAATAACTTGAACAAGACAGTACAATAACGTTAACAAGAACTAGTATCAGTCCATGCCAGCACGCCACCCTCCCTCTCTCCGTTCAATGTGGTTACAGCAGAGACCATTCCACAAGGCAGCCTCCAGCAATCATTTTCATCAAACATAATTTTGTAAAGCTGACCATTTCTTACTTAGTTTACCAGACCATGGGTTCTTGGCTATATAGATCTCTTCGTAGGTCTTATGTAGGATTAAGAGACTCCACCAATGCTCGAAACAAGCTTTGTCGAGATTCTTCCAGTGTATTAGAACTATTTTAAGCGCTATCCCGAGCATTAAGTCCAGCAGTTTACCATCCCATTTCATCAGAGTAGGTTCCAGAGCTATGGATTTATATATCACTATCCGATAAGTGATAGGAGTTTGTAAGTTGAGGATCTGTGATATGCGTTCCCAAACTCTGTTCCAATATATTTCCAGGGATTTACAATGGAACAACATATGTGCCAGTGTCCCAATTTCCATGTTACAGGACCAACATCGATTTCCCTCCTGTAGTGTCCATTTCATTTTCTTAGCCGGTGTAATATGCGCTTGATGTGCTATAAAGTACATAGATTGTGTGAGAGACGCTGCTCTCGTGGCACGTATTTGAGTTCCCCAAAAAGTGTCCCAATTTTCCGGAGGTAGATCTTGACCGGTTTCAGTAGCCCACACCGACTGTATCTTAGAACATGTCTTGTCACTTTGGATCGGAGAATCGCAACACATCTTGAAACAGCTTTAGCATCTGTTTGTAATTCTTGAAGTTTCTGTCGCAGTGGCCATCCTGTACGTATCAAGACAGGTGACACACCCGCTTTGCTCATGCAGGATCGGAGCTGACACCATTGGAAATAGCATGTATTAGGCAATCGGAATTCCGTTCTTAATCTGTCAAAGGTTTTAAATGCACTTCCATTGATCAGTTGTCCAATGGTGATAAGATCATGTTCCACCCATTTTTTCCATAAGACAGGCTTCCCTCCGATGATAAGGCGCGGGTTCAGCCATATGGGCATATCTGCGGCAAAGTCATCCCCTCCATCGATACATGATGCCAATAATCGACAGGCATGCTGTGTTTCTCGGATAATAGCATTATGTGGTGCAGTCTGGTCTACTACTGTGCCTACCAGTAGCCATGTGGGCAGGGGGGAATGTAGGGCCCGCTCCACACTCAGCCATCTAGGTCCTTTATCCGTGTCGTCAGAGTCGACCCATTGAGCACCCTGCTTTAAAAGAGAGGCAGTGTGTAGCCAGCCGAGATCTGGGAAATGGACACCGCCTTGTGTATTAGGTAACTTCAGTTTCCAGGCAGCTATTCGGGGTACTCGGTTGTTCCATAGAAAGGCTATCAGTTGACTATTCATTTTCTTATAGAAGGCTGTCGGGAAACGTAAGGGTATCATACTTAATATATAGCTGAGTTTGGGTACCAACATCATTTTTATCGTTTCTAGCCTGCCCCACCAGCTCAAATGAAGGGGGGTCCACTTGCAGATGTTATCATGTACAATTTCTTGACACATCTTAATGTTGATTGCGACAGTCTCTTCCAAGGTGGTGCCATAGGTCACGCCCAGGTATCTAAAGGATGACTTCTCATATTGAAAGGGGTATCCACGCATCATTTCTTCGCTGACCTGTTCATTCAGAGGAATAATTGTTGTTTTATTCAAATTTACTTTATATCCGGATATCGCTGAGTATGCATCTATGAGTTGCAGTGTTTCAGGAAGGTCTGATGGTTGTAGAAAAATGAGCAGGTCATCGGCATATGCTGACAATTTACAGGGACCATCAGCTAACTCAATTCCTTTTATGTTTTCCTTCTGTCGGAGCGCTATTAATAAGGGTTCCAGGGCTAAATTAAAAAGCATCGGTGACAGGGGGCAACCCTGTCTGGTCCCTCTTTGCAACTGAAAAGGGGCTGAGAGGTGTGAGTTGACCGCTATTCGAGCTGTGGGTTTGGTATATAACAATTCAACGCGTTTTAGGAACTTTTCTCCTATCCCAAACCACCGTAGGGATCGAAATAGAAAGGACCATTCCAGTCGATCGAAGGCTTTTTCGGCATCCAATGCTAGCCCTATCAGGGGCTCGGCCTTGGTCTTGGCAGATGCCAGTACATGTGCCAATAATCTTCCATTATCTGTAGTGGATCTGTTTTGTATAAATCCACATTGATCCTCATGTATCAAATCTTTTAAGATCCGTCCTAATCGGTTAGCAAGCACTTTAGCATAGATTTTATAATCAGAGTTTAGGAGAGAGATGGGTCTGTAATTCTCTATCTTTTGTGTATCCCTGCCCGGTTTCGGGTGAATTACCACCACAGCCTCTGCCAGGGCTCCAATCTCTGGAGATTCATCTTGCAGGCCACTGTAGTAGATCTGTAGCATGGGAGCCAATTGAATGCAATATTTATTATAGAATTCCAACGGGATACCATCTGGACCGGCGGCTTTGCCACGAGCCATCTGTTTGATCGCATCTTGTATTTCAGTTACTGAGATCTCTTGTTCCAGCGTTCGACTTTGATGACTGGTTAATGTGGGTCCTACTATCTTGGAGACAAAATCTTCAAAGGCTCTGTCACTACATTGGGTATCTGAGCGATATAGTTCCTCATAGAATTCTTTGCAGCGGTCTAGTATTTTGTCAGATCTCAGGAGAAGGCCCCCGGAATTGTCCTGCAACGCCGCTATAGCGGTCTTGCTGGTTTTTGGTCTGAGCTGCCGAGCTAAGAGGGATCCCGAGCGGTTGCTGTCATAGTAGTATATACTACGTTGTAGCTGGATGCTACTCAGTGCTTCTTTGTTGAGGAGAGCATTATATTGGTATCGCAATTTTTGGAGTCTAATCAATATCATTGAGTCAGCTCTTTTGGCTAGTAACCTTTCCCCAGCTTTTATTTGGAGTTCCAATTCATCTTTTTCTTTTTTCCTGGCTTTACGCCGTCTAATGGTGTAGGTGGTAATATGAGCTCGTATGGTCGCTTTAAAACCTTCCCACCAGCTCCAGATGGAGGTATCAGTGGGTGTATTATATTTAAAATAGGTCTCAATTTCCCCTGACAGTAGCTGTACAAAGGAGTCATCCGCTAGTAGGGATTTATCAAATGTCCATCTTGGTGGAACATGCTGTGTAACGTTGGTATTCAACACTAGGGAGACAGCGGCGTGGTCCGATACCGTTGTAGCATATATCTCTGCGGACAACACTTGGGGCATCAGCTCTGTGGACAGTAGGAAGAAATCGATCCTTGTTTGGGTATTATGTGGGATGGAATAAAATGTGTAGTCTCTTTCTTGGGGATGAAGTAGGCGCCAGGGGTCTACCAAGTGTAGCTCTGTTATGATGCCTTTAAGAATCGCCTGCGATTTGACTTTGTCTACAGCCCGATAGGGCGTGCGATCTAACAGTGGATCCAAGATGACATTGAAATCGCCCCCTAATATGATATTGGTGTGAGCCGCGGCTGTAACTTCTTTAGCTATCAGTTTGAAAAAGTTAGGGTCATCGAGGTTGGGCGCGTAAATATTGAAGAATGTGTAAAGCTGTTGATTTATTTTCATCGTCACTCTGGCCCATCGACCTAGCGGATCAATCCGTGTGTCGGTAATGGCGGATTGCAGGAATTTGCGCACTAATATTATTACCCCCCCTTTGCGTTGAGTGGCAGAGGCCGAGGCCGCCACCAGGAAGTATTTAGAGGTTACTTTCTGCGATTCAGTATCTGTTAAATGTGTCTCTTGTAAGAGGGCAATATCTGCTTTTTTTTGCTGGCAGTACGCTAAAATCTTCTTTCGCTTGACAGGGCCAGTAATACCTTTTACATTTAACGAAAGCATTAAAAGATCACTAGACATCAACGTTGGGATAAGCTGTCTTATAGGTGAAAGCTATCCTATGGATAGGCCTGCCGCGTACTTGCATTTGCGTGTATGTGGAGGGTTTTGTACTGGACTGGACTGACACAAACAACTGCATAACTGGCAAACATTGTATCGCTAAGGTGAACACAATCCACTGAAACAGTAACCAACCCCGACCTCCCGTTGCCACCCCTACATTTCAAGCAGAAATATCTGTTTAATTAAAACTATTTAGAACAACAGAAATACAATCAATGAGGTGTTTAACAAGGCTTAAGGCGTTCTAAAATTTGTGAGAACGCACGGCCGCACCCCCTGAGTATATGCTGAGTTCTCTACACTGCGTGAGAGATCAGAATATTGACCTCAGGTTTCCATACCGCATTTTTCTTGTAGGAAAGTTTTCAGTTTTTCAGCATCAACAAAATTCCTCGTTTCATTATGCAGCGTGACCCGCATGGTTCCTGGGTAGTATAGCCCGTATCTTGCCTGTGCACTTTGTAGCATGGGTCTACAGGCCAGCAACGCTTTTCTCCGATCTACCGTTTGCTTGCTCAAATCCGGATAAAGTGTTACTTTGTGTCCCTGGATTTGCAGTGATCCGGCCTTCCGTGCAGCTTGAAAGATCTGTAGGACCTGTGGGTATCTCAGTACCTTCATTATGAGTGGGCGCGGGTATCGTGTGTTTTCAGCTTTGTGTGCTGGGATTCGATGGGCCCGTTCTAGTTCAAAAGGCCTTGCAAAGACAAGCTGCAGCATCTCCGGTATGGTTTTTTCCAGAAATCCAATCGGATCGGTACCTTCAGCGCCTTCAGGGACTCCAACAAGGCGGATATTATTTCTACGGGAATGGTTATTTTGATCTTCAATCAGATTTTCTATGTGCCGGACTCGTTTGGCCAAAGGGCCCAGCTGTTCTAATGCAACGCCATGCTTCTGGGTTTGTAATTCAACTGCATTAAGTCGAGTGGTGATGGTGAGGAGTTTCTCTTTTACCTCCAGCAAGTCTTCTTGAATCATGTTCAGTGAACTAGAATTGGCTGCAATCATTTCTTTAACGCATTTCAATTCCTGTAGCACTTCACGTAGGCCACCGGCAGTCACTCCCTCCTTCTCTCCCGCGGCCATTTTCTGCGGGGAACCCACTTCGGGTTTGGATCGTTTCGCTGCTGAGCCGGATCCCTGTGGAAATTCCAGCCGGGCAGGCTTCAGGGATGCCTTCCAGCTGTATTGCGGTGTTATTGATGTAGGTAGGGGGTACAAACTTCAATGGAATACCGGGATATGTTCAGGATTCTTGGGCAGCAACGGGAGCAAAAATTCAGGCGTCCATTCTGTTCAGTGGCTAGCTCCGCCCTCAGAGGGTAATTTTATAAACTCTCACATCGTTAATGTGCGCTTTTCTGTATGCCACTAGCACCTATTTATAAAGTGAAATATGCACATACTTTACCATATAAAAGAGGGGAGTAAGAGCTCAAAAGCACAGTTCCACCTAGGCATGAGCACTTATGCCAACCCTATGACTAGTGTAAATGTGCAAATCAAGATTTTTCAAGAACACGTGTAAATTATATCTGATTACGTGCATTCATAGATATGCACTCTACCCCATGCATGCCCAAAGTGAACAGATGCACCACTGGCCTCATGCACATAACTATAAAATAGCAACCAGCTAAAGTGCACATGTAAAGGTCCATTCACGGGCATAAATCACAGAAAATAATTGATTTACATGTGTTGATGGTGCGTATCTTTACCCATCTCCTTATAAAATTACCCCATCTGACTTTATAAATAAACGCTAATGGAAAGTTTTGCAGCTAAACTGGGCCTTACCTAACTTGATTTATGAACACTAATGGAACATTATGCAGCGAAACTGAAACTTTAATAGGAAATTTTTAGTGCAAGCTAAACTGATATGAAGGCATATTTTAGAAAGGTCATTTAGGTGCCCACTGGGTGTCCATGTCAAAATGGCTGAAAGTCTGTGGAAGGAGCAGAGAGAATTGACCCGTTTCTGCAAACATATAAAGAAAACAGACTTATTGAATGAGGGTCCAGACACATGGAGAGAGGCGGCCGATTTTAGAAACGTGCACATGCAGAATGTAGACATTGCTGGGAACAGCATGAGAGTCGTGTCTGCGGCAGCATTTCAGAACTTCCACATGTATATGTCACCACATTCATGTCCCAGCCTGCCATTGTAGAAATGGAGACACACAGCACCATAGTAGTATGCAGAGAGGCCTTGATTTTCATCTGCTATCCCTCTATGAAGGGAAAAATATTATTGTGGCAACAAGAGAGAATGCTCCTGTTATCCTTATTGATGAAAATTGACCAGTTGCTATTCTGTAAGCAGTTGGGGGTCTGCATGAGAGCAGATCCTGGGCAAACCACCTATGTGCATAAGTTATAGAGAAGTATGATTTATGCTTGTCACTGTTCTGATCTACAAACAATACTAGGCCTAACCGGAGTTTAGAGGCGATTAATTTGGGATTCCAACAGAGGGGTGATGTGGAGGGGGAGCAATTGGAGTTTCTGTTGCAGTGTGCTAGGTTGGCTTTAGGTAGGAATTATTTTCAATTTAATGATGAAGTTTTTCAGCAGAAGATGGGTGTTGCTATGGGGGCATCTTTTGCTCCCTCTGTGGCTAATCTCTTTATGGGGTTTTATGAGAAGCGCTGGCTGGAGGACTCGCCATATTCATCTCAGATCAAAATCTGGCGGCGGTACATAGATGATGTTTTTATGCTTTGGGAGGGTACAGTGGAGTCTTTGATTGCGTTTCACAATTGGTTGAATGCTGCTGATCCATCTATACAGTTTATGATTAATTTTGATGCTCATTCGATTGTGTTCCTAGACGTTTGTGTATGGCGGCAGGAAGAGGGCTGGGGAACTATGGTACATAGGAAAATGACTGATAGGAACACTTTTCTACATTTCTCTAGTGCTCACCCGAAGGGGTTGATTAGGGGTTTGCCCTTTTCGCAGTTTTTGCGCTATCGACGCAACTGTTCTTCTAGGGAAGATTTTAAGGTTCAGGCACGATTCCTGAAGAAGGCCTTTGTGGAGAGAGGTTACCCTGTAGCGGTGGTGGAAAGGGCCTATAAGCGTGCGCTATATAATGATAGGGGTTGGTTGCTGGCCCCTAAAGAGAAGTCGATGTATAAAGAGGATTGTGTGAACTTCATTTCTAGATACTCCCCCCTAAGTATGCAGATTCAATGAATTTTGCACCGGCATAGTAATGTATTACAACCCTTGCCTGGTCTTGATGATAAGAGTCTTAGGTGTGTTTGGCTGCGAGATCGGAATTTTAAAGAGATCTTGAGCCCGTCCCGGCTACCGAGTGCTGAGCGGTCTGAACGACGGGGTCGGCATGTCCGCTGTGGTGAGTGTACTTGCTGTGCTGTCTGTTGGGAGACTGATCGTTTTGTGTATGCTGGTAAGGAATTCTTTTTACGATCTTTTACCTCCTGTAAATCTGCTTATATGGTGTATGGCATCCTCTGTCCTTGTCGTCTATTATATATAGGTAAGACGATTCGTCCTTTGTTTATACGTTTAGGGGAACATCGTAGTAGGTTGCGTTGTAAGAGACGGGAGGTGCCATTGGTCAGTCATTGTTTGGAGTTGGGGCATGTGTTTACAGATCTGCAATGTTTTGGGATTGAACGGGTGCTTCAGGGTTCTAGAGATTTGTCCCGTGAGCAATTTCTGATATGTCGGGAGCAGCGGTGGATATTTATGCTCCGCACTGTGACCTCGGGAGGGTTAAATTCTACTATCGATTGGCAGGCTTGTATATGATCGCTGCTTTGTGTGGGCAGGTTGATGTGATTGGTGACTAGGTCTGCGTAAGATTGTTGCTTTGAGTAGGAAATTTGGCGTTTTTTTCTGGCTGGGACGAGGTTGTGATGTCAGACGCCAGTTTTTGGTTATTTAGCTCGGGGCTAGTCTGTAGGGAGGAGTGTCATTTGAGCTATGAAATGAGTGTGTGGTGATAGCGTGGGCTAGGTGAGAATCTCAGGTTTTGTTCTGCTCTGAGGTAGGAGTATGTATATATTTGTGGCAGGAATATTTAGCACTTTTTTATTGTTTTATTTATTTTATAGTATACCCCGCTGAAGCAGCGTCTGCGAAACGCTAAGAGGGACGTCTGACTGTGGCGTCGGGGTTGATACTGCACTGATCGTCTTGAAGCTGAGGACTGCTGTTTTTGCTGATGGGTTCTTTTTTCGTTTTCTGGGAACCCTCTTTTGTTTTGAGAAGTAGTTAAATATGGATCTATAGTATATAATATGTTTCTTTATAGAGGATTGCAAGATAAATTGCTTTGATATATAGTTATGCTGTGCTGGTAAAGTTTTAGAGCCGGTATCTGTTAAAGCAGTTTCTAGTTTTTCCCATCAGTATATTGTGATATAAGCTTTTTTGTGCTGATTGACGAACGGTGGGAGCTGGTAACAGACCGTTGATGTCAAATCTCCCTTTGTTAGATTACTGAAATCCGGTTTTCCGGTTTTGAAGTTTTCAATGGATATCTGGGGATAATTCTGAGGTCTGTGCTCCCCCGTCGTCACGGTACTGAAAGCTTTTATAGTGCAAAGTTACTAATGCTACAATTGGTTAATTTGTGGAGTTGTTTACTGTTCTGATCTAAGCAAGGGCAGTTACGTCTCCACTAGAACAGGCGCAACTGATGTGACTAAACTCAGGCATTTCCATACACCCCATTTCTATAAAGTAAAGCCTACGTTTGCTTTATTTTATAGAATAGGCCGAAATACACACATGGCAGTGCACTTTGCCTGCACGAGATTATAAAATCACCCTCGTAAAGTTCTAATAAGGACTATAAGGATCATCCATTCTTCCCAGAGCCAGCTTAACCATTAAGCATGACTAGGCAGTCACCTAGGGTATCAGAATCTGAGGGACAACTAAGAGAAGCAGCAGTCAAAGCAAAACAGTAGATCTGACAACCATCAGTGAATTATTTTACGTGCAGAGAGAGCGGACACACGCATACATACCTCGTACAAAGCAAAGTTGAAAATTTAAAAGTATGATATCCAGTTGTACATGTTTAAAGGATTGTTGTGGGAGGCTGGAATGATTATAATGAGTTTAATTATTTTTTATTTATTTATTTTATTTATTTAACATTTATATACCGCATCTTCCAAAGTTCAGTTGCGGTGTACAATTAACAACAATTAACAAAGCGCAGTTTGTTTTACATAGAACGTCATAACTTTTACATAGAACATCATAAATTAAACAAACACAGTTTTATAAACAAACAGTATATTTAAGCTAGAACCGTGAGTATCAAGTTAACTAACGTATTGTAGTGTCGAACAGCGTAAAAAAGAACATAACATATGCAACTATATACATGTGGAGGTATTTGGGCATAAGAGCTTGGATCGTCAAAATCTTTGCAGGAGGAATGGCAGATGTAAGTCTGAAGACTTGCCTAGGGCAGCCGATCTCCTTGTGCCAGCCCTTGAGACTGCTCAGTTGCATTCCTAGAGAACTGCAATAGCCCCAGTTGATCTCTGGCATTCCTTTCACTTCTTCACAACTAGAGCTCCTCTGTGCCTATCTGAGGCTTTCTTGAATTTCATTATAATTTTTGTCTCCGCCACCTCTCCCAGAATGCTTTTCTGTTCCATTCCTTATCCATCAACTTTTCAGTTAAGAAATATTTTCTGATGTTGCTCCCGAGTTTATCCTGTTGCTCTTTTTTGCTAGAACAGACATATCCAACTCCAGTTCTCAATGACCACAAACCGGGGCATCACTAATGAATATGTTTGACAAGCATTTGTATAGCAATGTGACAAGGCAGTGGGCAAAGCCAAAACAGTGGATCTAAGCAGAATTATGCTAGGCTGCATAGAGAGGGGCATAAGCAAAAACAAATAAGTTGTATACCCCTGTACAACTCATTGGTGAGGTTTTACTTGGAATACTGGGTTCAGTTTTTGAGGTCAAATTTCACTGAAAATATGGAAATACTTGACGTTCCTCAGAGGAAAGTGACCAAAATGGTTCACAGTCTGTACCAGAAGACATATGAGAAGAAATTTGAAGGCTGAATATCTATTAGGTGTGCGCAGGCATACAAATTTCATTTTGTTTCATTTCCTGAGTTGTTTGAAAGTTTGTTTTGTTTTATTTTAATACATTTTCATTTTGTATTGTTTTGTTTTTATACATTCTCATTTCAGGGAAATTTTGTTAATTATAAAGGTCACTGTGGCTGCTGCCCAAACAAAAAATATAGCTGAGAAGTTACTAGAGGTTTCAGACAAATAAAAAGCTGAACTGGATTTTTTCTTATGGTCAGAGACTTTCCTTGAACTAGTGACCTTTGGGTTAAAATGCAAGCATCTTGCAGGAAATTTGGAAGACATCATGTCCAACTAACTGAAAAAGATCTGTTTTCATACCAATACTAAGGGGCTTGTTTACAAAGCCGCGGTAGCGGTTTCCGATCGTTATGGGGCTGTGGCTTCGATAACGATCGGAAACCGCTAGCGCGGCTTTGTAAACAAGCCCCTAAAGAAAGGTGATCCAACTGACTGTAGAAATTATCAAACAATTGTTCTGATCCCACATACCAGCAAGATTCTACTCAAGATCATTCAGTGGAGACTACAACCATGCCTGGAACAAGAATTGCCTGAAATGCAAGTAGAGTTCAGGAAAAGGTAAGGAACAAGAGACATCATTGCAGAGATGATATGGATCCTTGACAAGACAAAATAATATCAAAAGGGCATTTATAAGTGTTTTATTGACTACAGCAAAGCCTTTGATTGTGTAAATCATGAAAAACTCTGGGCCACAATAAGAAGTGTGGATATACCAAAACACCTGATAGCTCTCATGCACAACTTTTACATTGATCAAGAAGCACCAGTTCAAACAGAACAAGAAGAAACAGAATGGTTTAAAATCAGCAAAGCTATATGACAAGACTACATGCTTTCTCCATACCTGTTTAATTTATAAGCAGAACAAATTATCAGAGAAACAGGACTGTGTGAAGACATCCCAGGTGCGAAGATTTGTGAAACTCATCAACAAACTTTGCTACACTTGGTAAATGTCTCTGGTAGAATTTCTGGGACAAGAACACGGCATAGAAAAAGGTTTGGGTTAAGTCTATAGAAAAGCAAGAATCAATAGATTCACAAGGCAAAAAATGCAGGAAGGTTTTTACCCTGTAGGGAAGCATCTTCACTAGGCACATCTCATCACTTAAGAAATTAGGCAGTTAAAAATGAACAAAAAAATCATATTTGAGCACTGCCACTATGGCTCTAAGTGGTATGTGCTATATACCCCAAGGGGCCTCAATCACCCCTTTTGTAGATGAGGGTGTGGTGGGACAGGTGTCTGCACCCTCAGCAACCACAGTCCTGCTGACAGATGACAGCCCTCCAGGGCTGCTGGGCCAGTACTATATCTATGACCATTGCAAACCAGCAGTGATGCTTGGGGTAGGCAGGGGAAGGCTCAACTGCCCCATGCCATGGTCTGCCATTCATCAACAGACAGCACAGTCAGACTGCACCTGCACAGGTGAACTGCAGACAGCCCACAAACCAGTCCATAGTGCATGCTCACATGGGAACTCTGCACACCCAGAGTTGGGATGCTCAGCACAGACACCAAGCAGGTATCCCTGCAATTTGGCCCCAGAACTGGGAACACACAGGTAGCACTGAAAACAAATAATAAGTGGCACTATGGGGGAACATAGACATGCCATGATCACTGCTCGGTCAGAGTGAGAGTGCCGTGCCCCCCCCCCCCCCAGCATGACATGCTGTGGCCACCCTGTCCATGCAGGTGGTGGTCGTGCACTACAGTGTCTCAGCCATTGCCCTCCACCCTGTGCATATGCATCCTGGCCAATCCGCCCTATCTGGGCCATACCCACAATACCTTGCTCCTCATTATGCACATTTGCAGGCTAACGCTGGAAGCAGTGTGAGCAATGTGGACTCAGTGAGGTGTTGGCAGACACAAAACAATGGAGAGACATATGCATACTCCCACACCTATCTCAGCATTGTGCAGAAATGAAGGTGGTTGACAACCCTACCCGCCACACTGATCCTGATCACAGTGACAACATTGCTAATCTGTGCAGGGGGTAGTAGTAGTAGTGCTCTGGTGATAACTGCAGCTCTGTGCTGGGGCTAACAGCCTGACACTCCATGAAGCTGTGGATAGTGGAGCCCTTGTGAGTGGGTGTCCGTACCCCTGTGCACCACTGTGTTGGGGTTTGCCCATGTTGTTGTTGTGGCTGCATTGTGGGCTAAAACTTTGGGGAGATGCTCTGCAGGATTCACAGATGGGACCTGAACCTCTGACCCTCTGCTCTTGGACATGCTAGCTGGGTGTACTGCACCACACTGTTGACACAGCAGCATAGTTGTCCCTGGGGCTACCCTTACGTTCCTCGTCCAGACCTCTTCTGTTGCACTACACACCACGTACTGGTACAGGGCATGGCCTAGGTCCACAGCAGGCGGGTGCCACTGCTCCCTCCAGCACAATAACCCACCCCCTCTTCCATGCCACCATGACCATATGCTGTCGGTGCTGGTGGTGCGCCATCCAAGGCCATCCAGGGGGCAGGTAGGCGGCTGCCTAAGGTGTGGGTTCTGGGGTAGGGGTGCCTACATAGATGTCCACACTTCCCCCCGGCACCGCCTGTCAATGTTATGTGCCCCTTGTGATACCTGCTGGGTAATGTCTCTTGGATGGGACACTGTGGGACACAGACTCATGGGCATGTCTGACCCTGGTCAGTTGCTGTCTTGTTGGTTTCCATTTTCTGCGTTCCTATATGCCACCTCGGCAACCGCCTAGTCCACCCTGTGCCCCAGTAGCCCCCACTGCATGTCCCGCCTGCAGCCCCCATGCCCCATTTGCACCATCACCATAGTGGCCTTTCATACCTGGGCATTATGCTGTTGTTGCAAATGGAGCACTACTATCACCTTACTTGGGCTCCCTGCCTGTATTGTACATTGCTGACACTTAAATAGTTTCTTTCTCTTGCAAATGTGTGCTAATGCCAGGTTTTCAGTTGCGTTAGGATTCAGCCCTTAATTTCTCCAGATTAGTGTGAAAGGGGCCTCTCTCCGCCCACTCCCTGCCCATTGACCCCTTCTCTCCACCCTCTCTCCACCCTTTTCTGGATTTACCGCGGCCGGTACTACGTTACCGCAGTTTAGTAAACATACCCCTAAATCATGATCTCACTCAAAAACAAAATTCACATTTAAAGTGATGTCGACAGCAATCTCTCTAGAAGACTCCAGGAACTCTGTAAGTTCCAAGCTATCAGAAAATATATCTAATAGGTCTATCTGATTCTCTAGTAAAGTCTCTTTCTTAGACTCGGAAACATAAACCACTCTCACAGTAGGTGGCAATGACTGAGGTGACAACTTCTTTAATATTTATCCAAATGAGATTAATTGAACCTTGAGAGAATTAATGAAATACAAAGTTTTCCTTCTAAGAGCATTGTCCAAATTTTCCAAAGTCCAGGGTAGGGCTAAGTCAACTCTAACCAATGATGTCTTATCAGATACCAGTTTCTCAATCTTATTCTACAAAACCTGCCTGCATTTCTTGCAAGAAGAAATTGCTGTTCCCTGTTGAGAAGCCATGTTAATCAGACCAGATAAGTGAAAGGAAGCCTGTTGAATCTGATCTGAAGGAGTCTTATCCAGACCTTCAGTAGCATTCTTGGAGTTTCAGTTAAATTGCTGCCCACATATCACTATCTCTAGTGGTCCCTTGCTCTGTATTTGTCTGTGTATTGCAGATGCAGTATTCTGCTAGTGTTAGCTTTCTGTGTAGTGGTCTGAAGCAGTCCTGCTTATTCTGTTTTCCTAATAGGAGGAGTAGTGCTGTTCTAGGGCAAAATTAATATGTAGTGCTGCCTTTTCATAAGTTAGGTTGGTCCTGTGTATGTCCTAACAGTGCTGTTAGGACATACACAGAAGGTTTGCTATAGGCTTTGCATGAGAAGGATTTTGTAGTACTTCATAATGTACATGGCAGTTGGCACCGGAGAGAAGTCGTGTAGACACTCGGTAACCACCTTGTAACATCACTATATATGTAAATGATGTTCAGACACTTAGGAACACATTTTCATAAAAAAAGAGAAGCATGTTAAGGGCTCCACTAGAATTCTCTGGTGGGGGGGGGGGGGGACGCGGGTAAGAGGGGCAGCCCAATAATCACTTGTAGAGGGCAGCAAAATAGGTAATACCGGCCCTGGGAAGGGAAATAACTTGCTTAAAGGTCAGGTTTGGAAAAGTAAGTAGTCAAATGTAAAAAATCAGTTCTTGGAATGCATCGAAGCTCTGTGAAAAGCTGCATTATCTGGAAATTTCATTACTGGCTTTTTACCTATACTTTGCCCTCAGTCTGTAAAATCCTGATACATGACCCTTATGGTTTTAATACCACTTTACACCAATATAGTGTGTGAAGGAATAAATTCTAAGCGTGGTGTTTTGGCATTTCTGAAATTACCTTGAAAGGCTTGGAACACAGACATAACTGGGCAGTTAAACAGAGACCGCCTCTGATCCACCCTTCTTTGAATTAAGTGCCCAATTTGAACTGCACACCTAATTAGTGGCCTTTGAATATCCCAGCTGTACAGTTAATCAAATGTAAGTATGTAATTTGGTTGTCTGCATGTGTGCAGTTTAATGATTAGGCACAATTATGTAGGTCTTTTGGCTGAAGGTCCTACTGTATTTCTGCTCTCCTCAGGAACAGTTAAATAAGTGGCCTGGGAAAAGGTGGCTGAGAAATCATTTTTCATGGACTATGGTACTATGTTAAGCAGAGAGCATGTAACCCTCTCATTTTGGAAGCCTGAGCATCCAAGGCAGGAGTGAAGGGGGACTGCTCCGGGGACATCCCCAGTAGACACCAAGTAAGTCCCTGGGGTGGAGGGAGGATGGGGGATGGCTGGGGGGAGGGGCAGTCAGGAGGGTTCTTGTTTTCATAGGGCATCTTCTGGAAAGGGGGTGTCTGGTACAGACTCTGTTAATGCTATGTGCCGCTGTCTGGTTAGCGAATTCTCAAAGGGGGGGGGGGGAGGCTGTCAGGGCAGTGGAATGATTGGTGGGATCAGACTGGCGGGTTTACTGTGTGTTTGGTTAGGGATCGGATTGGAGGGTGTAATGGGAAGTAAGCTATTGGAGGGGGTGGGAAGGTCTGGGATCATCAAGGCTACATTTGAGCACGTTCTTCCCTTGGCAAGTAGTGCAGTGGCTCCAGTGCGGGGTAAGTATGCCCTATGTACTAAATGCAGGGCAGATGCTGGGCATGCACGGTGCATTTACTGCACATGCTTTGCACTTATGGCACCTTAACTTTAAGTAGGCAGGACCCTCAGTGAAAGACCTTCGCAACATGCTAGTGGATAAGCAGGTATAAAAAGCAACATTTTTCACTTTCCCATAGAATTTCTGCATGAAATCAAAAAGCCCTCCTAGGCTGTTTCCCCCCAAACAAATGAAAAGGAGCAACTTTTAAATCTCGTAAGAAGAACAAGTTTAGGACAAGTGGAGCCCAATTCCGAAAAGGGCACGTCTGGGCCGTCCAGATGTCCCCATGCAGGGTACACAAATTGGGCTCGAGGATGGCCCAGCGTGCCCCTGCCTCCTGCGGGGACATCTTCCTCGCAGGCTCCCTTGGCTGCCGTGGCTCGGCCCCCCTTTTCCACACCACTCAACCCATGGCTGGCTAGCTGGGGCCTGGATCGGGCAGCAGGGACATCCCCTGCACCCAACTCCAGCCCCTGGGCCCAATCACCGGGTTGGTGCTACTTATTCCACCTTTGATGTGGAATAAGCAGCACGTCCCCTTTGATCAGGCAGGACATACGGGGCCATGACCTGAATTGGCCCTGTATGTCCTGCGGGGCTGGCCCATCCCCCACCGGCTCTCCCCATCCTGTGGCTCAGGATGAGTGGGGAGAGCTGGAGGGGGAATTGTGCCTAGATGGCTTGCGGGGATGCACCCTCAACCAGCATCTCTGCATCGGGCTCATAGGGTAGAAAACATAAAAGCACCACTGAAAAGACTGGGAACTTTGTTTCAGAGGCTAAATTGAAAACCTGTTCACTTTTTCAATGAATTAAGGCACACTAAATCAATTAGTGCATTTAAAATCAATTCAGGGTGCAGTAAACGTTTTAAGGTGCACTAACAAACTGAGGGACATGTTTACTAAATCGTGCACAGAGTTAGTGAAGTTTTGGTACCAGGCTAAAAAGTAATGCAGGGCCTCTGTGCTACCCTGAAAGTGCTCATCAGGGCAGGGACTGGGTAGGACATGGCCAATTGTTGACTTTCCTGACGCAATGTGGCTAATATAGGCATTAGTAGCCACGCTAATCATTCTTGACCCTGGTCTCTGTGGTACTGTGTGCATTCCTGGACATACATACCCTCTCTGCAGTTAGCGATGAGTCCGGCATTGGTAACAAGGCCCACATGCACGTTACCAGTGCTGGGCTTGAATGCGCACAAATAAATATACTCCACTACCCTTTTCATCTCACTTAAAACCTCAACAAACTGAACGGCAGAGAGCAAATGTAAGTAAGTCTAATTTTCTACTTGGAGCCCTGTGGGCGAACATCCTTTTATTTTCACCCCCAGCAAGCCATACTATGAAATGAACTAGCATCCACCACCACACGAAGGGGCAAGTTTATAAGGAACTGCTTAGATTTATGCGGCAGATATGATTGGAAACATTAGCATTTTAGTCATTTACATGCATAAATTACTTCTTTATAAATCAATGACTAGTGCAACAGCATGTGCATTGTTTGCATCACGCGTGCAAAGATTATAACATTCCTTCATTTACATGCATACTTGCAAAAAGTAAGCATGGCCGATTACAGCAGCTCTAGGCCTGGGGTAAGTGACTGCGCCTTAATGTGTGCATATTCTTTTGCACTTACGCCTTATTTTGTAAAGTCAAGTCTACGCATACTTAACTTTATAAATCAGGTGGAAAACAGGCGCCGGCTTATAAAATTACCCTCAAAATGCTTAACCCTGGCGCTATGTGCTGCTGGCTTAAGGAAACTGATAAGAATTCAGGAGAAAGAGAACCATCTCCTTTGCTGCCTCTTACCTGAGTTTCTGGAATGATTCCTCCTCATTAAGAGAGCAGCCACTTGGAACGCTCCTCTCCTCCCAGCCAGCACACCTTGGAGAGCTTGATGTTAATACAAGGAGACACCAACTTACCTATTGCAGCGTTTCACTCTGACTGCTGACGTAGCACAGGGACCGGAGAAAATGCTGTAAATTAATTAACATCAGACCTCTTGTAAACAAACATTTTCATATGCAGTAATTAATTAAATCTACCATAGTATTTGCCCCTCCCGCCTCCCATTGATCTGTCTTCAGAGTTTCATCAATTTTGCCTTACCTTTTTCTTATTAAGTAAGAGTTTCTCATTAAAGACTTCTCTCACTCTCCTTTCATCCTTTCTGTTTTTACTATTGTCTTCATATCTCATGTTTGTGTCCTCATTTAGCAATCTGACACCTAGTGATAACACCACAAGACTACTGCTAGGGGGCAACCTGTGACATTTGGAAGCCAGCAGCCTATGTGGAAGGAGTGAATGAGAATTGCTCCTGCCCCCATCATCCCCAAACTCCTGGAGGTGAGAAGGAGAGCCAGAATGCTGGGGATTGCCTGTGAGGGGGGGGGGGGGAGGGAGGGGGAGGATGCAGTGAGGGAATTTAAACTTTTAATCCTGCATCAAACCAGGAAGTTGAGGATCCCCCAGGGGAGGGGGCTGGGGACCTCTAATTTGGGCTGGAGGGCACTTTAAATTTTTGCACTGTCACATGTGGAGTGCTTTCCTTTGGCAACTTGGAAAAAATAACTGAAAATGGGCCCACGAAGCATTTTTCACATGCTTGCTTTTGCGTTTTTATGCATTAATGAGCTGCTTTGCATGATTTTGAATCTCAGCAGCTCATTAATGCCAAACGCGTAGAAATTTTCATGCAAGGTGGAATTCGTGTGACAGTTTACTACTGTGAAATGCGCTTTGCGGGTGACCTCACAAAAGTGCATGTCATGCAAAAAATAGTAGAAAACAGTCAAACTTTGGAATTTTTGCATGTTTCCAGGCATTTTGTACTATTTTTCACAAAAAATGCAATTGTACAAAGCCACTTCACAGAAGGACGTTTCATAAAAGATCCACAGCCATGTTGCTTCTCCTAGGTCTTATTTCTGTTATTGTTATGATTGTTTATACACAGATGGTGGCCTTGAAATTAGTGGATGTGGATCATATCTTGCAAAGTTACCCATATCCCTATATTGTACTGGCTTTATTTAGACCAGTGTTTCTCAAGTTGGTCCTAGTGTACCCCATAGCCAGTCTAGTGTTTAGGATCCTCACAATGAATATGCATGAAACAAATCTGCATTCAGTGGAGGCATTGCATGCAAATTTCTCTCATGCATATTGATTGTGGGTACACGAAAAACAGACTGGTTAGAAGGTACACAAGGACCAGCTTGAGAAACATTAAAACGCATACTAGTCAAGGCTGGCCCAACCACTAAGCAAACTAGGAGGCCGCCTAGGGTGCATCTACTGGAGAGGGTGGCAAAGAGCAAAGCATTCAAACCTAAACAGTAGATTCTGACAGCCAGGAGGGGAGGGGTCCTAGGTTTAGGGTTTGCTTAGGGCCCAGCACCTTGAACCAACTCTGGGGCTGGCCCTGAAGCTAGTGCTCATGGGTATGAGGTGCCCTGCCAGTGGGCATGTGGAGGTATGTGCACTGTCAGCGCTCTTAGCAGACTTGTTACTTCCCCAGTGCTCTTGAATGCTCCTAATAGGTATGGGTACTGTGGTGGTACATGTGAATGTAGATACTTCGTGTATTCTGATGAGTGCTGGTGCTCTATTGGTGTCTGTGAATGAGGGTTCTCCATCAAAAAGAAGGGAAATCTCATTAATTCAGGGCTGTCACTTCCATTAGGTAACTAGGTGGTTGCCAAGAGTATCAAAGTTATGGGGGCAGCAAATGAGCAGTGGCAGATCCCCAGCTTCATGGCCTGCAGGAGGAAAGGCGCTTAAGAGTTCATCAGTTTTGACTACAGGCGCGGGGAACCGGAGGACAGCTGCAGAAGCAAACACGCAAGCAATTCAACCTTCCATCCCATGGCCAGCACAAAAAGGGGTATTTCAGTTTCTTCTGCAGCGTGGGATCAATCTCACTGATCATCTGGCGTCACAGAGGAAACTGGCACGCTCTTCAGTGCCCTGTCTCAAGCCAGCCACAGGGTGGGAGGTTAAACTGCTGGGATGTTTTCTTGTGCGGCTTCCCTGTGCTGCAGAGGAAACCGAGCTACATGTCACTGGATTCAGTACATAGGTCGGGGAGGGGTGGGGGGAGGAGCATAGAAGCTCCAGAAGGAAGTGTCATCTAGGGCACCTGATAACCTTATACCAATCCTGCATTAGCCCCATTTATTTATTTTTAGCTCACATCTTAGGTATTGTAGGCATTTATCTATCCACAGAGAACTTACAATCTAAGTTTGTACCTGAGACAATGGAGGGTTAAGAGAAGAGGCAGCAGAACTCTGTTTTCGTTGGGGCCAAGCTCCACCCCTCGGTGAGCCACACTGAGTGTGGCTGCGATCACCAACCTTCCCCTCCTTTCTGCCTCCCGAGGAGTGTTTGCCACAATCGCAGCACTCTTCTGCCTGCGGTGGATGAGATCCATGTGGATAGCCCACTGCCTGCTGTTTCACAATCACGCCATTTCTCCCCCTCTGTCTGCCTATGGGAAACTGGATCCCTGCAGGCAGACAGGAGGCGAAGGCTGGCAATCACAGCAGCAAGGTTTCGTTGGGGCCAGGACCCATGTGTCCCACCCCCTTCTGACGCCTCTGGATAAGAGACTTGCTTAAGGCCATATGGAGCACCAGTGGAATTTGAACACTGGTCTTTCTGGTTCCAAGCTGCTGCCCTAAACACTAGGGGCCCGATTCTGAAAAAGATGTGCAGGGCGGATGTGTACGTCCAAAACATGTACGTCTGAAATGTAGATGCGATTCTGTGCCCGCGTGGTTAAACATGCAGCCGCACGAAAAAATACGAAGTTATACATCAAGCTGCAAAACGTGCCACTCACGCATAGTGGGGTCCCATTTACGTGCACATAACATGTGTAACCCACGACATGCCACGGGCATGTAGTTCTGAAAACATGTCACCTGCACAGTTGTCCAGGAGCGACAGGAAACAGGATACAGTGGCGGAGCTAGCCACTGAACAGAATGGACGCCTGAATTTTTGCTCCCGTTGCTGCCCAAGAATCCTGAACATATCCCGGTATTCCATTGAAGTTTGTACCCCCTACCTACATCAATAACACCGCAATACAGCTGGATGGCATCCCTGAAGCCTGCCCGGCTGGAATTTCCACAGGGATCCGGCTCAGCAGCGAAACGATCCAAACCCGAAGTGGGTTCCCCGCAGAAAATGGCCGCGGGAGAGAAGGAGGGAGTGACTGCCGGTGGCCTACGTGAAGTGCTACAGGAATTGAAATGCGTTAAAGAAATGATTGCAGCCAATTCTAGTTCACTGAACATGATTCAAGAAGACTTGCTGGAGGTAAAAGAGAAACTCCTCACCATCACCACTCGACTTAATGCAGTTGAATTACAAACCCAGAAGCATGGCGTTGCATTAGAACAGCTGGGCCCTTTGGCCAAACGAGTCCGGCACATAGAAAATCTGATTGAAGATCAAAATAACCATTCCCGTAGAAATAATATCCGCCTTGTTGGAGTCCCTGAAGGCGCTGAAGGTACCGATCCGATTGGATTTCTGGAAAAAACCATACCGGAGATGCTACAGCTTGTCTTTGCAAGGCCTTTTGAACTAGAACGGGCCCATCGAATCCCAGCGCACAAAGCTGAAAACACACGATACCCGCGCCCACTCATAATGAAGGTACTGAGATACCCACAGGTCCTACAGATCTTTCAAGCTGCACGGAAGGCCGGATCACTGCAAATCCAGGGACACAAAGTAACACTTTATCCGGATTTGAGCAAGCAAACGGTAGATCGGAGAAAAGCGTTGCTGGCCTGTAGACCCATGCTACAAAGTGCACAGGCAAGATACGGGCTATACTACCCAGGAACCATGCGGGTCACGCTGCATAATGAAACGAGGAATTTTGTTGATGCTGAAAAACTGAAAACTTTCCTACAAGAAAAATGCGGTATGGAAACCTGAGGTCAATATTCTGATCTCTCACGCAGTGTAGAGAACTCAGCATATACTCAGGGGGTGCGGCCGTGCGTTCTCACAAATTTTAGAACGCCTTAAGCCTTGTTAAACACCTCATTGATTGTATTTCTGTTGTTCTAAATAGTTTTAATTAAACAGATATTTCTGCTTGAAATGTAGGGGTGGCAACGGGAGGTCGGGGTTGGTTACTGTTTCAGTGGATTGTGTTCACCTTAGCGATACAATGTTTGCCAGTTATGCAGTTGTTTGTGTCAGTCCAGTCCAGTACAAAACCCTCCACATACACGCAAATGCAAGTACGCGGCAGGCCTATCCATAGGATAGCTTTCACCTATAAGACAGCTTATCCCAACGTTGATGTCTAGTGATCTTTTAATGCTTTCGTTAAATGTAAAAGGTATTACTGGCCCTGTCAAGCGAAAGAAGATTTTAGCGTACTGCCAGCAAAAAAAAGCGGATATTGCCCTCTTACAAGAGACACATTTAACAGATACTGAATCGCAGAAAGTAACCTCTAAATACTTCCTGGTGGCGGCCTCGGCCTCTGCCACTCAACGCAAAGGGGGGGTAATAATATTAGTGCGCAAATTCCTGCAATCCGCCATTACCGACACACGGATTGATCCGCTAGGTCGATGGGCCAGAGTGACGATGAAAATAAATCAACAGCTTTACACATTCTTCAATATTTACGCGCCCAACCTCGATGACCCTAACTTTTTCAAACTGATAGCTAAAGAAGTTACAGCCGCGGCTCACACCAATATCATATTAGGGGACGATTTCAATGTCATCTTGGATCCACTGTTAGATCGCACGCCCTATCAGGCTGTAGACAAAGTCAAATCGCAGGCGATTCTTAAAGGCATCATAACAGAGCTACACTTGGTAGACCCCTGGCGCCTACTTCATCCCCAAGAAAGAGACTACACATTTTATTCCATCCCACATAATACCCAAACAAGGATCGATTTCTTCCTACTGTCCACAGAGCTGATGCCCCAAGTGTTGTCCGCAGAGATATATGCTACAACGGTATCGGACCACGCCGCTGTCTCCCTAGTGTTGAATACCAACGTTACACAGCATGTTCCACCAAGATGGACATTTGATAAATCCCTACTAGCAGATGACTCCTTTGTACAGCTACTGTCAGGGGAAATTGAGACCTATTTTAAATATAATACACCCACTGATACCTCCATCTGGAGCTGGTGGGAAGGTTTTAAAGCGACCATACGAGCTCATATTACCACCTACACCATTAGACGGCGTAAAGCCAGGAAAAAAGAAAAAGATGAATTGGAACTCCAAATAAAAGCTGGGGAAAGGTTACTAGCCAAAAGAGCTGACTCAATGATATTGATTAGACTCCAAAAATTGCGATACCAATATAATGCTCTCCTCAACAAAGAAGCACTGAGTAGCATCCAGCTACAACGTAGTATATACTACTATGACAGCAACCGCTCAGGATCCCTCTTAGCTCGGCAGCTCAGACCAAAAACCAGCAAGACCGCTATAGCGGCGTTGCAGGACAATTCCGGGGGCCTTCTCCTGAGATCTGACAAATACTAGACCGCTGCAAAGAATTCTATGAGGAACTATATCGCTCAGATACCCAATGTAGTGACAGAGCCTTTGAAGATTTTGTCTCCAAGATAGTAGGACCCACATTAACCAGTCATCAAAGTCGAACGCTGGAACAAGAGATCTCAGTAACTGAAATACAAGATGCGATCAAACAGATGGCTCGTGGCAAAGCCGCCGGTCCAGATGGTATCCCGTTGGAATTCTATAATAAATATTGCATTCAATTGGCTCCCATGCTACAGATCTACTACAGTGGCCTGCAAGATGAATCTCCAGAGATTGGAGCCCTGGCAGAGGCTGTGGTGGTAATTCACCCGAAACCGGGCAGGGATACACAAAAGATAGAGAATTACAGACCCATCTCTCTCCTAAACTCTGATTATAAAATCTATGCTAAAGTGCTTGCTAAGCGATTAGGACGGATCTTAAAAGATTTGATACATGAGGATCAATGTGGATTTATACAAAACAGATCCACTACAGATAATGGAAGATTATTGGCACATGTACTGGCATCTGCCAAGACCAAGGCCGAGCCCCTGATAGGGCTAGCATTGGATGCCGAAAAAGCCTTCGATCGACTGGAATGGTCCTTTCTATTTCGATCCCTACGGTGGTTTGGGATAGGAGAAAAGTTCCTAAAACGCGTTGAATTGTTATATACCAAACCCACAGCTCGAATAGCGGTCAACTCACACCTCTCAGCCCCTTTTCAGTTGCAAAGAGGGACCAGACAGGGTTGCCCCCTGTCACCGATGCTTTTTAATTTAGCCCTGGAACCCTTATTAATAGCGCTCCGACAGAAGGAAAACATAAAAGGAATTGAGTTAGCTGATGGTCCCTGTAAATTGTCAGCATATGCCGATGACCTGCTCATTTTTCTACAACCATCAGACCTTCCTGAAACACTGCAACTCATAGATGCATACTCAGCGATATCCGGATATAAAGTAAATTTGAATAAAACAACAATTATTCCTCTGAATGAACAGGTCAGCGAAGAAATGATGCGTGGATACCCCTTTCAATATGAGAAGTCATCCTTTAGATACCTGGGCGTGACCTATGGCACCACCTTGGAAGAGACTGTCGCAATCAACATTAAGATGTGTCAAGAAATTGTACATGATAACATCTGCAAGTGGACCCCCCTTCATTTGAGCTGGTGGGGCAGGCTAGAAACGATAAAAATGATGTTGGTACCAAAACTCAGCTATATATTAAGTATGATACCCTTACGTTTCCCGACAGCCTTCTATAAGACAATGAATAGTCAACTGATAGCCTTTCTATGGAACAACCGAGTACCCCGAATAGCTGCCTGGAAACTGAAGTTACCTAATACACAAGGAGGTGTCCATTTCCCAGATCTCGGCTGGCTACACACTGCCTCTCTTTTAAAGCAGGGTGCTCAATGGGTCGACTCTGACGACACGGATAAAGGACCTAGATGGCTGAGTGTGGAGCGGGCCCTACATTCCCCCCTGCCCACATGGCTACTGGTAGGCACAGTAGTAGACCAGACTGCACCACATAATGCTATTATCATGTCTCGATGGAGGGGATGACTTTGCCGCAGATATGCCCATATGGCTGAACCCGCGCCTTATCATCGGAGGGAAGCCTGTCTTATGGAAAAAATGGGTGGAACATGATCTTATCACCATTGGACAACTGATCAATGGAAGTGCATTTAAAACCTTTGACAGATTAAGAACGGAATTCCGATTGCCTAATACATGCTATTTCCAATGGTGTCAGCTCCGATCCTGCATGAGCAAAGCGGGTGTGTCACCTGTCTTGATACGTACAGGATGGCCACTGCGACAGAAACTTCAAGAATTACAAACAGATGCTAAAGCTGTTTCAAGATGTGTTGCGATTCTCCGATCCAAAAGTGACAAGACATGTTCTAAGATACAGTCGGTGTGGGCTACTGAAACCGGTCAAGATCTACCTCCGGAAAATTGGGACACTTTTTGGGGAACTCAAATACGTGCCACGAGAGCAGCGTCTCTCACACAATCGATGTACTTTATAGCACATCGAGCGCATATTACACCGACTAAGAAAATGAAATGGACACTACAGGAGGGAAATCGATGTTGGTCCTGTAACATGGAAATTGGGACACTGGCACATATGTTGTTCCATTGTAAATCCCTGGGAATATATTGGAACAGAGTTTGGGAACGCATATCACAGATCCTCAACTTACAAACTCCTATCACTTATCGGATAGTGATATATAAATCCATAGCTCTGGAACCTACTCTGATGAAATGGGATGGTAAACTGCTGGACTTAATGCTCGGGATAGCGCTTAAAATAGTTCTAATACACTGGAAGAATCTCGACAAAGCTTGTTTCGAGCATTGGTGGAGTCTCTTAATCCTACATAAGACCTACGAAGAGATCTATATAGCCAAGAACCCATGGTCTGGTAAACTAAGTAAGAAATGGTCAGCTTTACAAAATTATGTTTGATGAAAATGATTGCTGGAGGCTGCCTTGTGGAATGGTCTCTGCTGTAACCACATTGAACGGAGAGAGGGAGGGTGGCGTGCTGGCATGGACTGATACTAGTTCTTGTTAACGTTATTGTACTGTCTTGTTCAAGTTATTATATTCTTTTGCTATTTTGATCAATAACATCTGCTTGTATCCTGCTATATCACGATCGTTTGTATTGTTATTTTATATGTTAAAACTGAATAAAAACTACTATTAAAAAAAAAAAAGGAAACAGGATACAGTAAATCACCACCGCCACCACCAGAGCTGAAAATGGCCACCCGCCAAGTAAATTTTTCTGAAGCGGAGATCCACCTGCTCTGCAGGCTCGTAATAGAAAATGAGAGAGACCTGCTCCCCATGGGACACAGAAGGCCAGCCCTAGCTGCAGCACTCAGGGGCTGGGAAAGTATCCGGACCACCCTGACGCAGTAAGTAGGGCAGAGCAGGAAAGGGAGGAGGCAGAGGAAAGCATGTGGTGGGTCAAGAATAGTGCAAAGAGCCAGGAAGTAGCTTCAAAGTACATAAGAACATAAGAACATAAGATATGCCATACTGGGTCAGACCAAGGTCCATCAAGCCCAGTATTCTGTTTCCAACAGTGGCCAATCTAGGTCATACGTACCTAGCAGTTTCCCCAAGGGACACAGGTTCCACAATGCTTGTATTGGTTCAAGCATTGATATCCTGGGTCCCTTCTTAATAATGGTTTATGGACCTTTCCTCCAGGAACTTGTCCAAACCTTTTTTAAACCCAGCTACACTAACAGCCTTTACTACATCCTCCGGTAACAAATTCCAGAGTTTGATTACACGTTGAGTGAAAAAATATTTTCTTTTATTAGTCTTAAATAGTTTACCCTGTAGCTTCATTGCATGTCCCCTAGTCTTTCTATATTCTGATAAGGTAAACAATCGATCTACGTTTACCCATTCCACTCCGTTCATTAATTTATAGACTTCTATCATATCTCCCCTCAGCCGTCTCTTTTCCAGGTTAAAGAGCCCCAACCTTTTTAGCCTTTCTTCATAGGAGTAGCCTTCCATCCCCTTTACCATTTTGGTGGCTCTTCTCTGAACCTTTTCTAAAATTGCTATATCCTTTTTAAGATATGGCGACCAGAATTGCACACAATATTCAAGGTGCGGTCTCACCATGGAACGATATAGAGGCATTATAATATCTTTTGTTTTATTTTCCATTCCTTTCCTTATCATACCTAGCATTCTATTTGCTCTCTTGGCCGCCGCTGCACACTGGGCCGAGGGTTTTAACATGGTATCCACAAGGACGCCTAAATCTTTTTCTTGGGTGGTGGTTCCTAATGTGGAACCTTGCATCGTGTAACCATAGTTTGGGTTGTTCTTCCCTAGGTGCATAACCTTGCACTTCTCCACATTAAATTTCATCTGCCACTTTGATGCCCAGTCTTCCAATTTATCAAGATCCTCTTGCAATTTTCCACAATCCTCCTGGGTTTTAACAACTTTAAATAGTTTTGTGTCATCAGCAAATTTGATAACCTCACTCGTTATTCCACTTTCCAGGTCATTTATGAATATGTCAAAAAGCAGCGGACCCAGCACAGATCCCTGGGGTACACCACTATTCACCTTTCTCCATTGGGAAAATTGGCCATTTAGCCCTACCCTCTGCTTTCTATCTTTTAACCAGTTCCTGATCCACAGTAGTACACTGCCTCCTATCCCATGACTCTTTAGTTTTGCCAAAAGTCTCTCATGAGGGACCTTGTCAAAGGCTTTCTGAAAGTCCAGATACACAATATCAACCGACTCACCTTTGTCCACCTGTTTATTCACTCCTTCAAAAAAACATAACAGATTAGTAAGACAAGATCTTCCTTGTCTAAAGCCATGTTGGCTGTCTCCCATTAGGTCATGACTATCTATATGCTGAGTAATTTTATTCTTTATGATGGTTTCTACCATTTTTCCCGGTACTGATGTCAGGCTCACCGGTCTGTAGTTTCCCGGATCACCCCTCGAACCCTTTTTAAAAATTGGTGTTACATTGGCGATCCTCCAATCCTCAGGTATTAGAGATGATTTTAATGATAGTTCACAGATTACTGATAGCAGGTCTGCAATCTCAAATTTCAGTTCTTTCAACACCCTTGGATGTATACCATCCGGCCCAGGTGATTTGCTACTCTTCAGTTTATCTAATAGTTGTAGGACATCTTCCCGATGTATCGATATTTCCTTCAATTCTTCCACACCTTTAAATACCACTTCAGTCGTGGGTAACATCCCTACATCTTCCTCAGTAAAGACCGAAGCAAAGAATTCATTCAGTCTCTCCGCTATCGCCTTGTCGCCTCTTAGTGCTCCTTTAACCCCTTTATCATCTAATGGACCAACTGACTCTCTCACGGGTTTTTTGCTACGAATGTACTTGAAAAGGTCTTTATTTCGCGTTTTTGCTTCCGCAGCAAGCTTCTTCTCAAATTCTCTCTTTGCCTGCCTTATCAATGCCTTGCATTTGACTTGCCAGTGCTTGTGCTGTTTCCAGGTTTCATCATTTGGCTCTTTTTTCCATTTCTTGAAAGATGCTTTTTTGGCAACAACAGCCTCTCTGACCTCAGCTTTAAACCATGCTGGCAATTTTTTGGACTTCCTTCCACTTTTCTTAAAGCGTGGAATACAGCTGGTCTGGGCTTCCAAGATAGTATTTTTCAACAACACCCAAGCTTGATGTACGTCTTTAACCTTTGCAACTGCTCCTTATTAAAAAAGGGCTGCTACACAGTACCTTGTCCTGTGCTGCTGAGGAAAACTATATTCTGATTTGATTTAAATTATAGCTCTTTGCTGCTACTAGGCTCTAACCTATTATGAAATTTAAACTACAAGCTCTCTGCTGGATTCTAAATTTAACCAGAAAGCTCTCTTCTGTGTTTTAATTTGAAACTAAAAGTACTTTGCTGATGCTAGGCCCTGAGTGACTATGAAATTTAAACTACAGCTGTCTACTGGGTATGAAAGGTAACCAGAAAGTTCTCTTCTGTGTTTTTAAATTGAATCTTAAACTGTTGCTACTAGGCCCTGACTGATTTAACAAAAAAAATAGTGGGTTCACAGATTAATTAGCTTTAAAAGAAAAAAAAATTCCTTTCAGAAAAATTCCCAGAAGTATATACTCACAATTTCAGATTTCTCTCCAGAAGTAACAGCCCCCCTTTCCAGTCCTTCAAGACCATGTAAAAGGGCAAAAGAAGCAGAGCTAATGGACACCTCACACAACCAAATGACAGTAAACACAGAAAACAGGGCCCACACAAGAAACAAGCAAACAGAAACACAACGGCCAAGAGGAAAGCGAGATGGAAAAAATGGACAAAAGGAAAAACACATATGGAAAGGAAACCTGAACACAGTGAAAAAAATCGACTGTGTGTAACAGTGCAGGAACATGGCCCAGTGCTGTCAGCCAAAACACAGTACAGTGGAAACATAGAGACATGATGCTAGTAAAGGACAACACATGGCTGATCTAGGCTGCCCCCCACTACAAATAACCACACCAGTCCCCTGAGAGAACCCTGTGTCTACCCCCTGCCCATGAATTCTTGCACATAGTTTACAAAATGTTTTAACTGTAAGTTTGATTTTCTTGTTATCGCCCACTGTTATATGTAAAAACAGCATTGCTTGTTTAACTGTTGTTCCATGTAAACCGCAACTGATCATAGGAAGATGCGGTATATAAAAACGCACAAATTAAATTAAATTAAATTAAGTCTGAGACTGTCCACAATAGCACTGCCTCCAATGGGAAACTGCCCCATGCAGCTACCACAGTCCAAAAAGAAACATCCCTGCATATGACACTTGAGTATAACCCCTTCCACCTCTATCCCATGACACTGTTCAGCACAGCATGCACAAGTCCAAAAAGGTCAACTCCAGAATGTAAAGCATACTGCAAGGTATATCACTCTACAATTTGTCAGGAAAACATTGGATACGGAAGGAGAAAAGAACCGCAGGATCTAAGGAGGTAGGGGCAATGGTAAAAGTTAACGTCAAACTAGGCCCAGTCCTCCTCACATCAACGGTTCTAAAATACTCCTACCAATCGCCTATTCAATGTAATTCCAGTTTTTTTCTAAATAGTGATGCCAAATCAACATTATCAGTAATGGCTGCCCCCTGCAAACTCTCAGAGTATGACACATGCTAGAAAAACCACAAAAAGGAACACCTACTTCCCAAGCTATGCCATCTACAGGCTTCCAGTCACCGCTGAAACTCCTGCTGCTGGAGTATCAGTGGCAGGATTTTCAGCAGCACATATTCTCAGCGGTGACTGGGAGCCTGTAGACAGTGGTGGTTTGGGAAGATAGGTGTCCCTTTTTGTGGTTTTTCTAGCATGTGTCATGCTCTGAGAGTTTGCAGGGAGCAGCCACTACTGATAATGGTGATTTGGAATCACTATTCTAATAAAATAGAATTATATTGAACAGGTGATTAGTAGGAGTATTTCTGAGCCATTGATGTGAAGAGGATCGGGCCAGGTTCAAAGTTAACCTTTACCATTACCCGTACTTCTGTGAATTTGGAGGCTCTTTTCCCCTTCCGTATCCAGTGTTTACCTGATGTGATGTTACAGGCATGAAAATGATCTGAGTAGCACAGTCACAAAAAGAACAAGTGGAAATTGAGCCTCTGTCCCCTGCATATGGAGGCATTGTACCAACCAGTAGGCCACACCTCTATACCTCACTACACAGCAATGGCTGGATACAAAGAAACTACAGGTCACTGCCTAGAACATCTGCTGTGTGTGCCGGCATAGGGTAGCCCCCCACTAGTACCCATGATTCAGTGTGCATGCCCAACAGCAGTCTACAGCTGATCCCCAAATGGAGAATGCACATAACCAGCATCTCAGGCGATATGTAAGATGCACTGACAGTGTGTGATACAAGCACCGAGAAGTTACTGTGGTTACCCTGAGGGTGAGGATGGGTGCCCATCACCAGGTCCCCAGTACCATGCAATGCTAGACATGGTTTCTGCTGCCCATGCTGCAGATCCCCAGCACTGCCAGGGTGTAGCAGGCATTGTCTTCAGTGTGATATGCCAGTCGCATCTGGCCCTGCGCTCTGCCCCCTGTCTGACTGGGACCCACCTAGATTCTCAACTTGCATGGGGTTGTCACCATGACCCTACCAATACAACTTGAGTAGGCCTCGAACATCCCACATCCCAACCACCTAAGTCTAACATTCATCCACAGCAAGTACAGTCACGCTACACCTGCTGCCCACCACTGGGTTTACCAGCCAGGCACATACCAACTGCAGACAATCCGCTGGTCAGTGCACATTGCATGTGCACAGAGTGATCTTGTGCACCCAGCAGTTGATTCACTGATCGGGGCCCCAGGACTGAACATGCACCCACATCACTAGAACTAGACACTTTATAGCACTATGTGGATACATAGCCATGCCATGGCCACTGCTTAGTCAGAGTGAGAGTGTCCTCTCAGCATGACATACTGTGGCCACCTGGTCCATGCAGGTGACAGGCACAGCAATATCCCAGCCATTGCTTTACCCCTGATGTAAACACATCCAAGATGCTTTCAAGATCAATGTATTTAATCAACATGCTTTGCTCCCTGTATATAGTTACTGCTTAAATCAGCAGATTGCTGTGTTAAGTTGTTTCTTCCCTTAATCCCCTTTACTCCTTGTTCACAATGTTACATGTTTTATTTTGTTAAATGTACTTTTCATATCTTTGAGTTCATTGTAAACTGCTTTGATTCACGAAAGGTGGTAAATAAGCACAAATTAAATAAATAAATAAGCCTGCCCTGTCTCAGGCCATACCCACAATACCTTGCTCCTCATCATGCAAATTTGCAGGCTAAAGCTGAGATAGCTTAGCGCCGGGAAAGGGGGGGGGGGGCAACTCCAGTCCTGATGTACCACAATCCTGCCTGGTTTTCATGATGTCTTTAATGAATATCCATGGTATGTTTGCATACAAGGGGAGGTGGTGGATGCAAATATATCTTATGAATATTCATTAGGGACATCACAAAAATCAGGCTAGATTGTGGTGCACCAGGACTGGAGTTGACTACCCCTGGGTTAGGCACTGCAAGGCTCAGTGAGGTGTAGAAAGCCTCAAAACAAGGGATAGGCATACGCACAGACACACACACACACACATATTGATGCAATGTGCAATGATGAGGATGGTTGGCATTCCTGCCTGCCACTCTGGTCCCAATCTCAGCTCATATTGCAGGCAGCACTGTCCCTGTGTCCCCCTCAGTCCACGGCCTCACCAGTCAGCAATGCAGGCATACAGGAGGCCTGACAGACCAGGGCAAGCCCTGGACCGGAGTGTGGCAGCACTGGAAATATGGCAGCAGGATAAGACAGGGTCCAGTGTATGCAGGTGGTGTCATGGCAAGCAGGCAGGCAGGCAGCTGCAGTAACAGAACTGGGGGGGAGAAAGAAACATACATATGTATGACACCTTCCTGCCTCTACAGACGATTCCATGCCCTGCGGGAGATAGAAACGTACAGGGTGCGCTTCCGCACCATGCGGCGTAATAGGCCGCGGCTCCTGCAATGTTACAGCAGCAGCTGCAGTGGTAGAGAGGTGAGTGTTGGGGGAATGGCACAGGAATGGGTCCATGACATGCAACATGCCACAGGGCTGGAGTGGCTGGGCATCCCAGAGGCAACAGCAGACAGAACATGAGGAGGCATCTGACAATGGGGACATGGCAGCCGGACATCACCACCCACTAAAACTAACAGCCACCTCTCTACATCCATTCCACAGCCATCCCACTTGAGGATAGCCCCCCCCCCCCCCCCCGTGACAGAGGTGGAGGAAGATGATGAGGAGGAGGGCCATGGTAAGATGGTGGCTGAGGAGGGAGAGGAGGAGCAGTAGCCTGCACCAGCTGCAGCAAGGAGCCCTGCCACCAACCCAGCAGACCGCACACCAATGCCCAGCCCCATAGTATTATCCAGCATCTTCCCATCAGGGGAGATTGTGGATGAGGTGTTCACCCTGAACCTCATGGAGGTGCCCCACTCCCCTGAAAGGGAGTGGCCGGACAGTGCTATGGCAGCTGGCCAGGGTACCCCTGAGTGGGTGGCCCTGAGGAGCAGGTGGTGGAGGAGGAGAAGGAGATCCTGAAGGAGGGGGAACTCAGGACCACGCCATCCAGGGACACCCAGTAGGTTAATTGTTGCAGCAAATGCATTGACTGTTGGTGCCAAGCAGGGTGAAGTTTAAAGAGCTAATGATGAGTTTTAGAGCTGCAAGTGAGAGTAAATCCAAATATTTCACAATGAGGCTACAATGGTGTATGTTCCAGCTAAAGACCTGCAATCAGGTTTTGATTTTCAATTCAAGGTGCCAATGCGGAAGGAGGTGAAAAGTGCTAGGCGTCAAGTCAGAATGTTTTCTGTCAGCGCACCCGCATGGCAGAATGATCTCTGCAGAGAGATTAGGATGAAACCAGATTATAGCAAATTTAGAAAGTTATGTATTTATTTTATTTATTGAAATATTTGCTATACCGCCTTAGGCGCAGTGACATCAAGACGGTTTACATACAAGAGTAAAACTGCAAGGATCATTATCCGATATAAAACATTAAACAAAGATACACGCTGACATGAGATGAAA
Organism: Ichthyophis bannanicus; assembly: GCA_033557465.1. Taxonomy (NCBI): domain Eukaryota; kingdom Metazoa; phylum Chordata; class Amphibia; order Gymnophiona; family Ichthyophiidae; genus Ichthyophis; species Ichthyophis bannanicus. The sequence goes on along the minus strand of CM066034.1, from coordinate 525,749,800 downwards.
GGGGATGGAATAGCACAGCAATAGTTACCCAATACTTTAGTTTGAGGAGCACATTAAACAAGTGAAACGTTCTTACTGAGTGATTTTACCGCCTGGCAAAGTTTGCTCAAAAAGTCAGGTTTTCAACCCTGATTTAAATGTAGCAGTAGAATTTCCAGCACAGGTGTATTCAGGTAGGGAACACCATGATAAATTTTGAAAGATAGTGAAAACGTATCAATTTTCAGCAGTTGAAGAAGTAGAAGTGAGGGCAATCAGGTCAAATGCAGGAGAGAAGGACTGTTAAGATCTTGGCTAGACAGGCAATATTTGATTGTTGTTAAGAGAAACATACATCCTTGGAGTGAGAACAAGGGGCTGTTGAGGAAATATAGACTAGATGTTAGAAAATATTAGCTGGGAAAAAAATTTGATTGAATGCAGGGAGGGATAAATGTGAGGGGTAATATGGAAGAAAACAAGAAAGAGGAAAAGAGATAGAGGAGGACAGGTAGGAAGATAGGTGAGAAGGTGGGCAAGACTCTTGATGAGACTCTTGGAAAAGGACTGAAAGAAATAGAAAAGGGAAAGAGGAGAGCATGGGCCATAAAAGTGAAATATGGACAAGAGAAAGGGGAGTGTTGCTCCTTGTGGGGACGTATTTAAGTGGGGATGGCATGTCTGGGTGAGATATCTACGAGAGGAGAGAGAAACCCAAAGAGCAAAGGGAAGTTGGAGAAAAGATAAAGTGAATGAAATGTGGTAGGAAAAAAACCAAGAAAATGGAATGGAAAATAAACCAAAAGGGATGAGAAAGAGAAGAAGCAGGAATTGATAAAACATCTTCCAACTTGGTTGGAGCTAGGTGGCAGCTGTCAAAATGTATTTGGATTGGAGGCCGTCACAAGATGTGCTTGATGTTCCCAGGAGTCTAGCAGAACAGCTCCAGAAATCTCAGCTGGGTCGGATTGTGGTCATGAATGACGTATCCATGCAGGCCACCCCACTGTGTACTCTCGATATCTTGGTGTGGCAGAAAACACCAGTTGGTGAAAAGTCCTGCCAAGTACTTTTTCAGCTGTGCAAGAAATTGGATTCAGCTCACACCTTTCTCAGACGTTCAAGGCGAGTTGCATTCTGAGATCTTCCCCCATTTTCCTACCTCATGGTTTCTGATTTTGGCAGAACAGTATTGCCACCAGCAAGGGCACCATGGCTAAAACCAGGGGAACTGACTCACTTCTGGCAGCCTGCATTTCCTTAGCTGTAATGACGCCTTTACTGAACAGAATGGAAATGCAGATGTATATATACAAGGGGATATTTTTCACTCCTACTCTCTCTCTCTCTCTCCCCCATCTGCCAGAGAATAGATTTTAATCTTTAATCCATGAGCAATCAGCGAACACGAGTGAATTGCAAATTACAGATGTTTTACTGTCTTTTGGCATTCGTAGCTTCCTTGCATCCCACTGTCACTCAGTGTCTTTCTCGGATTCGCTCCTTTTCTGCATTCAGTCCATGCCGCAGCCGTCACCCAGACCATACGACACTGTCATCATTTGGTAATTAAACGTTTACTCACTTTAACTACGCAAAGCTGGCTGAATTAACAGCATTTAACCCTTTCTCTCCACATGTACTAGGTGCTGGTATGTCTATGTCAGAGCCCATGTGCATCTATCGATGAGTTTTAGCTGTGACGTTTTGTCTGAACTGTGTTTGTGGGCTGAGCTCTGTGTGCCAGGTTTGGTGTTGGTGAATGATGTGAGTCTGTACTTGAATGTATTGAAATCTCCATGAGTCATCTGCTTCTGGTAGGCTATGATTGGTGACTGCATGTTCCATGTCTTTGAGTGCATGTGAGGAGCCTTTTGTAAAATACATAGAAGGATGTGCACGACCACATGCACAGTGGGAGCAGCCACTTTACGGAAAACACATACCAAACAAATTCTAACTTCATTTGGGGTGCTACACATGGCAATATATTAAGAACATAAGATATGCCATACTGGGTCAGACCAACATCCATCAAGCCCAGTATTCTGTTTCCAACAGTGGCCAATCCAGGTCACAAGTACCTAGCAGTTTCCCCAAAGGACACAGGATCCACAATGCTTGTAATGGGGCAAGCAGAGGATTTCCCGGGTCCCCTTTAATAATGGTTTATGGACCTTTCCTCCAGGAACTCATCCAAACCTTTTTTTTAAACCCGGCTACATTAACAGTTTTTACTACACCCTCCAGTAGCAAATTCCAGAGTGTGATTACGTGATGAGTGAAAAAATATTTTCTCTTATTAGTCTTAAATAGGTTACCCTGTAGATTCATTGCATATCCCCTAGTCTTTCTATATTTTGATGGTGTAAACAATCGATCTACAATTACCCGTTCCACTCCATTCATTAGAAACATAGAACATAGAAATATGACGACAGAAAAAGACCACATGGCCTATCTCGTCTGTCCTTCCATATCAGCAACTACATCAGTCCCCTTTTTACCTTTAGAGATCCTCTGTGTTTGTCCCATACTTTTTTGAATTCAGTTACTGTCCTCATTTCTACCACCTCCACTGGGAGACTATTCCATGGATCCACTACTCTTTCTGTAAAGAAATATTTCCACATATCACTCCTGAATCTATCCCCCTTCACCCTCATCCCATGTCCCCTCGTAGCAGAACTTGCTTTCAATTGAAAGAGGCTCTCTCCCTGAACATTTATGCCACGGAGATATTTAAACATCTCAATCATATCACCTCCATCCCACCTTTCCTCTAAGGTGTACATATTAAGATCCTTAAGTCTGTCCTCATATGCTTTATAATGAAGACCACTAACCATTTTAGTAGCCACCCTCTGCATCGACTCCATCCTGTTCACATCCTTTTGAAGGTGGGGTCTCCAGAATTGCACACTATACTCCAAATGAGGTCGCACCAAAGACTTATACAGAGGCACTATCACCTCCTTTTTTCTGCTAGCCATTCCTCTCTGTATGCACCCAAGCATCCTTCTAGCTTTTGCCGTCACCTTTTCTACCTGTTTAGTTACTTTAAGATCATCAGATACAATCACGCCTAGGTCCCACTCTTCTTTAGTGGGCAAAAGTACTTCACCCCCTATACTATATTGTTCCCTTGGATTGCTGCAGCCCAAATGCATGACCTTGCATTTTTTAACATTAAGGGGTATGTTTACTAAACTGCGTTAGTGCAATTCGCGTTAGGAGCCGCGGTAGTGACAGAAACCCCAAATAAGGACATGGGCGGTACATCGTTACCACTAACGCGCGTTCCAAAAACTAACGAGCGTTACAGGGCGCCGTGGCGCATTACTGCGCGTTAATCGTAAGAAGGCATACAGACACAAAGCACTGAAACAGAGCTGTAGCACAATGGTTATGGTACTGACCGCTGTTATAGGCAGCATGGGTTCGAGTCCCCAGTGTGCCTAACGCAGAAGGCTGGCCAAGGCATCACCCTGTACATTACATAGGGAATGAGGAGGCATGTTTTTCTTTACGTTGAGTAGTGGTGTCAGAAACACACCCTCGGAGTGTGCCTAGCCACGTACGTTGGTGCGTGCGAGGCTGCGTGCGTGGCTGCGTGCGTTGGTGCGTGCGTAGCTGCGTGCGTTGGTGCGTGCGTAGCTGCGTGCGTTGGTGCGTGCATACAATCGTGCGTGGGTACGTGTGTTTTTACCAGTGTGGGCACCTTATATTACAGACTCTTTAGGGTGTCTTGCACCTATGCATTATGCTAACAGATGTACGTGTGATGGCCTATGGTTTATCAGAGCCTGTGAGCAGGTGCTGGATTTTCACAGGGTTGGATTGGGCCAGTCACACCCATGATGCACTGCACATGCAAATCAGCTGTCCACAGATACACACCATGGGGAATGCACCCCCACAGCACCTCGGCCTGGTACGGGGGTACTGACCGTGTGTTGTACTGGCACAGAGTAGCTACACACTGTCACATTGTGCGGGTACTGTGCTCACCCTGAGGGTGCAGTGAGGCGCCCAGCACCAGGTCCACAGCACCGTCCATGGCAGAAAGAGGCCATGCTGGAGGTCCAAAGCAGTGTTAATGTGTGAGATAGGTAGTTTCTGCACAAACACATTGGATATCTCTGTCTGTTTCAGTCAGGTGTAGCCCCCATCCCCCTCCCCCAGGGCCAAAGGTGACAAACAGGGTCTCCTAACAATAGATCCACATTCTACCTCCCTGCAAAGGTGGCAGTAGAGGGGAACATCAACCCCGGTCCTGCTGAGAAACAGACACCCCACAGGGCAGTCAATGCAGTTCTGTACACATCCATAACACAATAGCAGACAGACATTAGGCCTGGATATGCTAAGCTGCACCCCACCACTATCTGATATTCTCCTGCTGCAAGCCATCAGCCACTGCACCCTGCAAACCACTCCATCAAGACACATACCAGCTGCAAACAGTCTGCTAGTTAGTCAATAGTGCATGTGCCCAGTGGAGATGCAGGCACCCAGAACTGGGATATCAGCATACACAGCAAGCAGATAAATCAGTGACTGGGCCCCAAAAGGAAACCCATATCTATCACATAAGAGAAATACTATATAGCACTATGGGGGTGCCTAGCCATGCTGTGGTCACTGCACAGTCAGTGTGAGAGTGATCTCTCAGCAGGACATACTGAGGTCACCCTGTCTGTGTAGGTGGTGGCCGGGCACTAAAATGTCCCAGTCAGTGCCCTATGCCCTGTGCAGATGCACCCTGGCCAGGCCACCCTGTCCGGCCTATACCCATGGTACCTTGCTCCTCATTATGCACATTGGCAGGCCAATACTGGCAACATTGCTGGCAGTGTGGGCTGTGGAAGGTGTTTGCAGCCACCACACACTGGATAGACAGACAGCCACCCCCACACCTATGCCAGCATTGTGCTACTATAGGGGTGTTCAGCAGCCATACCCACCACACCAGTCCTGGGCACAGTACAGGCATGGATATGGTACGCAATACTGTTGGGGGTCACTCCCCAGGGTGGTAAACACTATCAGAGACCAGACCTGCAGCACACACCACAGACATCAGAATGATTGTTATGGTGGGGCTCAATGAGCAAAATGTGCTTAACGTAGGAATTGATATCTGCCAGTTATCATAGGAAACGTTTGATAGCTGTGTACCATATACCCAGGTGTAGGGTGGCATTGCTAAGGTATGCAACTGCTAGTATTGGGAGATACAGGCAGGGCCCAATGTCCTGCCTCTCCAGGAGGCATTGGCCAATGGGGCCTGTGTGTGTGTGTGTCTGCCCCTGTTGGCTGCTGCTTTACGGCAGAGTTTCCCAACTCCAGTCCTGGTGTTCCAAACACTGTTCGTGTTTTCATGCTGTCCCTCATAAATATGCATGAGCTACATCTGCATACCATGGGGGTGGTGCATAGATATGCAGCACAGGCATCTTTATTAGAGGCAGCATGGAACCTGAATGGTGTGGGGCCCTCCAGGACTGCATTTGCGGGACTCTGCTCTAGGTCATGCGCCTGTTTATGGTGTCTGTGTTTGGTGTGGTAAAATATAGGCGTATTAACCATGCGTATGTTCTCTGCAATAAAGGAGTGTCTTTACTATCACTGTTTAGTGGTGTGTAAAACTATGGGGACTGGGTTGGCAGGAGCCCCAGCTGGGATTTGAACCTGTGACCCTCTGGTCTTACAGGCACTGGCTGTGTCCGTTGCACCACACTGTGGCCCCAGAGACTGTGTAGTCCCTGGAGATAGGAAAACTGGCCTGACGAGTCAGAAACCCTGCTCTGCACAATTGTACTGTGGGCTCATTTACCTTGTATGGAGACAAAAGGGCACATAAACCTCAAAAAAGACCTCGAAAAAAGAGGCACACACCCATAGCCAAGCTGGGCAACAATGATATCATTGGGCAACATTAAGAAACACTCCCAGGAAAGCTCCAATAAACTGAAATGATTTTTTAAAGGGTCTACGGAGTGTAGACCCTTCCACACATCATTTCTTTTTTTTGGAGCTTTCCTGGGAGTATTTTTTATTGTTTCCCATTGCTATCACTGTTGCTCAGCTGAATTATAATTTTTACACTGTTTCTTGAGGTCATTCTAGAGTTTTATTTGCAATTTTGTTCTGTGCACATGTATCACACTGCTCACGTTTTGTCGGTTTCCCCGGTTTTGCTGTACATTGCTGACGGAAATGGTTTCTCTTCCCTTTAATATGCCTTTAACTACAGGTTTTCATTCGCGTTGGAATTGAGCTCTGCACTTCAGCGCGTTAGTGTGAGTGTAGCCTCTCCCCACCCACTCTCCGCCCATTGACCCCTTCTCTCCACCCACTCTCCACTTTCTGCGCTGTTTTAACGCGCCGCGGGGCTTTACGATCATTAACTACGGTTAACGCGCGTAGTATGACGTTAACGGTCGTTGGCGCATGATTACGCGCGTTATACTGCACTTACGATCGTTAATGTCGTACAACACGCGTTATTCACGTTTACCGCACTTTAGTAAACATACCCCTAAATCCCAGCTGCCAAATTCTAGACCAGGGGTGGGCACCTCCGGTCCTGGAGGGCCGCAGACCAGTCAGGTTTTCGGGATATCCCTAATGAACATGCATGAGATATATATGCATTAGAGATATCCTGCCAACCTGACTGGTTTGTGGCCCTCCAGGGCTGGATTTGGAGACCCCTGCCTTACACCTCTGTCATTTAAGATCGTGAGTGGGCAAGGTACAGATGTCCTAGACATCAAAAGGGTATATAGAATGTGTCACATTCCTCCTCGATTCTCACCACCACCAAAAAGTTGTCTAATAGACAATTTTTTGGTGGTGGTGAGAAGTGAGGAGGACTGTGACAAATTCTATCTAACCTTTTTGATGTCTTGGACATCTGCACCTTGTCCACTCACAATCTTAAATGACAGAGGTGTAAGGCAGGGGTCTCCAGATCCAGCCCTGGAGGGCCACAAACCAGTCAGGTTGGCAGGATATCTCTAATGCATATATATCTCATGCATATTCATTAGAGATATCCCGAAAACCTGACTGGTCTGCGGCCCTCCAGGACCAGGTTTGCCCACCCCTGTTCTAGACCATTCTTCAAGCTTACCTAGATCCCTTCTCATGTTATCTACACCTTCCTGGGTGTCTACTCTATTGCAGATTTTGGTATCATCCGCAAAGAGGCAAACCTTACCCAACAGTCCTTCTGATATATCACTAACAAAGATGTTAAAAAGAATCGGACTAAAGACAGATCCCTGGGGCACACCAATGGTAACATCCTTCTCCTCAGAGTGAGCTCCATTTACCTGTATTCTTTGTCGCCTCCCACCCAATCAATTTCTAATCCAGTAACTTTAGGGTCCATCTCTAGGGTGCTCAGTTTGTTTATTTGTTGCCTGTGAGGAACAGTGTCAAAGGCTTTACTGAAATCCAAATACACCACATCTAGGGCTCTCCCTCGGTCCAACTCCCTGGTCACCCAGTCAAAGAAATCAATCGGATTTGTCTGACAAGACCTGCATCTGGTGAATGTATAGACCTCTATCATATCTCCCCTCAGCTGTCTCTTTTCCTGGTTAAAGAGCCCTAACCTAGCCTCGCTTCATAGGGGTATCCTTCCATCCCCTTTACCATTTTGGTGGCTCTTCTCTGTACCTGTTCTAATAACGCTATATCCTTTTTAAGATATGGTGACCAGAATTACACACAATATTCAAGGTGCAGTAGCACCATGAAACGATACAGAGGCATTATAATATCCTTTGTTTTATTCTCCATTCCTTTCCTTATAATTCCTAGCATTCTATTTGCTCTCTTGGCCGCCTCTACACACTGGGAAGAGGGTTTCAACATATTATCCACGATGATGCCTAAATCTTTTTCCTGGGTGGTGGTTCATAATGTGGAACCTTGCATTGTGTAACCATAGTTTAGGTTGTTCTTTCCTTGGTGCATACTTTGCACTTGTCCACATTAAATTTCATCTGCCATTTCGATGCCCAGTTTTCCACAACCTGATGGGTTTTACCAACTTTGAATAATTTTGTGTCATCTGCAAATTTGATAATCTCACTCATTATTCCCATTTCCCAGTCATTTATGAATATGTTAAAAAGCAGCGGATCCAGCACAGATCCCTGGGGTACTCCACTATTCACCTTTCTCCATTTGGAAAATTGGCCATTTAGCCCTACCCTCTGCTTTCTATCTTTTAACCAGTCCCTGATCCACAATAGTACACTGCCTATTATCCCGTGACTTTTTAATTTTGCCAAAAGTCTCTCATGAGGGACCTTGTCAAAGACTTTCTGAAAGTCCAGATACACTATATCAAGTGACTCTCCTTTATCTGCACCTGTTTATTCGCATCTTCAAAAAAACATAGCAGAATAGCAAGACAAGACTTTCTTTGGCTAAAGCCATGTTGGCTGTCTCCCCTTAAGCCACTACTATCTACATGTTCAGTAATTTTGTTCTTTATGATGGTTTCTACTCTTTTTCCCAGATGGCAGGCTCACTGGACTATAGTTTCCCGGATCACCCCTGGAACCCTTTTTAAAAATTGGTGTTACATTGGCCATCCTCTAATCTTCAGGTATTACTGATGATTTTAATGATAGTTCACAGATTACTAATAGTAGGTCTGCAATCTCATATTTCAGTTCTTTCAACACCCTTGGATGTATACCATGCGGTCCAGGTGATTTGTTACTTTTCAGTTTATCAAATAGTTGTAATACATCTTCCGGGTGTATCGATATTTCTTTCAATTCTTTCACAGAATCTCCTTTAAATACCATTTCAGTCATGGGTAACATTCCTACATCTTCCTCAGTAAAGACCGAAGCAAAGAATTCATTCAGTCTCTCCGCTATGGCCTTGTCCCCTCTTAGTGCCCCTTTTACCCCTCTGTCATCTAATGGTCCAACTGACTCTCTCACAGGTTTTTGCTACAAATGTACTTGAAAAAGTCTTTATTATGCATTTTTGCTTCCACAGCAAGTTTCTTCTCAAATTCTCTCTGTCTGACTTATCAATGCCTTGCATCTAACTTGTCAGTGCTTGTGTTGTTTCCAGTTTTCGTCATTTGGCTCATTTTTCCATTTCCTGAAAGATGCTTTTTTGGCAACAACAGCCTCACTGACCTCACCTTTAAACCATGCTGTCAGTTTTTTGGACTTCCTTCCACTTTTCTTAAAGCATGGAATACTGCTGGTCTGGGCTTCCAAAATAGTATTTTTAAGCAACACCCAAGCTTGATGTAAATCTTTAACCTTTGCAACTGTTCCTTTTAGTTTTTTCTTAACTATTTGCTCATTTTATCATAGTCTCCCTTTTGAAAGTTAAAAGGTAGTACTGTGGATTTCCTTACCCTCCCTCCTCCATTTATTAAATGAAATGCTATCATGCTATGATCATTATTGTCAAGTGGCCCCAACACTCTTATCTCTTGTACCTGATCTTGTGTTCCACTAAGGACTAGGTCCAAAATGGCTTCCCCTCTTGTTGGTTCATGAACCAGCTGCTCGAAGAAGCAGTTATTTAGTTCATCGAGAAACTTTATCTCCCTAGCATGTCCTGCCGTGATACTGACCCAGTCGATACCGGGGTAATTGAAATCATCCATTATTATTACTGTGTTGTAACTTTTGTTAGATTCTCTGATTTCTTTGAGCATTTCATCATCCATTTGTTCATTCAAATCAGCACTGACACATTCATGTGTCAGTGCTGATTTTGCAAAACTCCTTGTCCAAGAAGAGCTGATAAAGGAGAACAGTTACAACCCTCACATTTTGGGCTTTTTGAAGTCATATTTAAGGTCAAAGAGATAAACACAATTGTCTGCTCACTCACTCCTGAAACCCTCTGGTCCAAATGCCTGATTCAGAGTTGTCACTGTGGAATTTTTTTTAAATGCATGCTCATTCCCCTTGTAAAATAGGAAATATGGCAAATATCAGAAATGATGACAGAAAAAGACCAGTAAGGTTGTTAGGATTGTACTATGGCTCCATGCAAATTACCTTCTCTTTTGTTTAGTGTTGTAACTACCACTCCATGCATGTATATTTTAAGAGGGTAATTTTATACGGAGGTATCTACATTTCTTTATAAAATACAAGTATAAGCAGCTGAAAACACGTTAATAGAAAACGCAGTCGCTTACACCAGCCCTAGAGCTGAGGTAAATGCCTGCACCTTGATTTCAACCAAATACGCATAAATTATAGTATTATATAATTTACCTGTGTAACTTTACACCTCGCTCACGCCCCATCCAAACTCCACCCCTGTGGACACCCACAGTGAAAGTATGCACCATTGCGTTTATGTGCATACATATAGAATGAAGGACATATTTAAGTGGCCCAGTTATGCACATGCATGACTAATATAACTCTATTTGAAAGTGTTTGTGCCACCTAAATCGAAGCAGCTCCTTCCTGAATTATCCCCCAATAATTTAGAGAAGCAGGATTGTATGAAGACAACAGAGGTGTGAAGATTGGTGGAAGAGTCATCAACAACCTTCGCTATGCTGATGATACCACATTACTGGCTGAAAGTGAAGATGATCTGAAACATTTGCTTCTCACAATCAAAGAACATAGTCTCAAAATGGGCCTGCACCTTAATGTAAAGAAGACAAAGATCATGACAACTGGCATAATCAACAGGTTCATCGTTGAAGGAGAAGAAATTGAAATTGTGAACAACTTTAACCTACTTGGATCAACTATCAATAAAGAAGCAACAAGCAGTCAAGAAATCAGACGATGCATTGCTCTTGGCAGAATGGCTATGAAAGACATAGATAAGATTCTCAAGAGCAGAGATGTCTCTCTCCATACAAAGATTCGACTTGTTCAAGCCATGGTATTTTCAATAACATCATATGGATGTGAAAGCTGGACAGTGAAAAAGATAAACAGGAAGAAAATTGATGCCTTTGAATTATGGTGCTGGTGGCGAATACTGTGTATACCATGGACTGCCAGAAGAACAAACCAGTCGGTACTAGAGGAGATCAAACCTAAGCTTTCTTTAGAAGCTCAGATGACAAGACTTCGACTTTCATACTTTGGACACATCATGCGAAGAGAGAGATCATTAGAGAAAGACATTATGCTTGGCAAGATAGAAGGTCAATGCAAAAGAGGAAGGCCAGCAATGAGATGGATCGATACAATAACAGCAGCTACGGGTACCAGTCTGTCAACAATGAGCCGCCTGACTGGAGACCGAACACAATTTAGGATAGCTATCCAGAGGGTCGCCATGAGTCGACTCCGACTCGACGGCACTTAACAACAACAACAATTTCAATGCATATTGTCACGCTCGTATTTCACACCTGTTCTATAAAGCAAGATATGCGCTTTTTAGAATAGGGACGTAATCCAAATCTATGCACAACCACTAGCATCAATGCAGGGCCGGCCCAACCATTAGGCCAACTAGGCAGTTGCTTCGGGTGGCAGATTTTTGGGGTGGCAGAGAGCAGGGCATTCAAGGTTAATCAGTAGATTCTGACAGCCAGGGGGGGCATAAGGCTTCAGGTTTGTCTAGAGCACCTATACCATGAACCAACTCTGGGGTCGGTTTTTTGCCAACTCTAGACTAGATTTGTCACAAATTTTCACTCTGTCCAAGCTCAGCCCTTGTGCTCGCCCATCCCAAAACTACATGCCATCATCCTGGCACGCGTACTTACAGATTAGCAACTGCCTACACTCTATGCATAAGTGCCCACCCCTGAATGTAAGTCATTTAAGATAGTTGATTTCCGCACGTTGATACTGCACAAATGTACACGCTCATTACAGAATTACCTCCTATACCCACACCATGCCCAGAACATGCCTATGTGTTATCAAACATAGTCTTCCTTCAAGTTCCTCCACAACATTATGAATAAATATGCTTAAAAGTACCAGCCCAGCTTAACGCTCAACCTTGAGGCACATTGCTTCCCCATAATGGCCTCCATTCATCACTATTTGATAAGTTCAGTTGCTTAATTAACTCTTCAACAAATTAAGAACTTTCCACCCTAGACCCATCCTGACTGCTATGTTTATCCGCCCCCTGCGCAGAACAGTGTCATAGGCCTTACGGAAGTCCAAGTAGTCCACATCTGGAATACTCATTCATTATTTTGGTCAACTCATGAGAGAACTCGATTAAGTTTCCTTGGACAAATCTGCCTGCGAAAACACGTCATCTTTGCTTCTCTAATGAAGTTGCTCCAAGGTGTTTACCTATTCTTTCTTCATCAGTCTTTCCAGAACTTTGCCAGCTGCTGAAGTTAGACTGACAGGCTTGAGTGTACTATTGTATATACTTTTGAAAATTCAAATGTCTGATCGTAAATTAAGCCTGAGAAAATGTACACCCCACAGAACAGGTGTCAACATCAGTGTATTGTTTTCCTGGGATAAGATTCCAAGTGGAAATACATGCCTTCTTTCACTTTGGGTACCAGCCAAGTCCCCACAGGCAAAACTACTTTGGGTCAGTATTGAGCCATGGTGCTCAGTAGGTTTTTTAAAATACCATTTGCCGTGGCTAAAAGAAAAAAGGATCTTCATCACCGGTATCTGGATTGTGAGCAGCTGTGTAGCGGCAATGTCCAGCATTACTATATGGATATGTTATCTGGATAGACTTAGGACAAGATTTTTGCTATGCTAAGTTCTCCAGATTGTTATCCATGTAGTGGTGCTGAATGTTGCCGTTACAGGGATAATTTCTGGCTCCACCCCAAATCTATTGATGGACGGCCCTGGCGCTATTTGGATGGTGCTGATCCTGGTCAGTGCCACTTATCCGGATAGAAGGTGCTACTGAATATCAAGCCCCATGCATACTTTTAACACGTGTGTGCAGAGATAAAATCATGCTGGAGTAAGCATGTGTTACTATGTACCTTCAGATGTCTTTTTGTGGAAATAGTATTTTCGTGCCCATACATTCATGTGTAGACCTTCTTTCTATTTGCTTTTTGTCACTTATTTGCTATCACATTCTGTTATTTAAGTATGTGGAAATGAGACGTGGTCTATATTGGAGCAAAGGGGAAAAGAGGTGCTAAGATACACAAATAATGCAATGATTTCTTTACATAAGAACAGAGCAGAGGAGTAACCTAATGGTTAGAGCACTGGCTTGGGAACCAAAAGACCAAGGTTAGATTCACACTAGCACTCCTTGTGGCCATGGTCAAGTCACTTAACCCTCCATTGCCTCAGAAAAATCCAAGTTATCAATGTCCCTGTTCAATGTACATTACCAAATTTAAGTTACAATATAAACTGCTTTGACTGAAATGATATCTTGGACCTGAAACAGACATCTCTCAATAACTGTTCACCCAAACCCTCTGACCTACCCCCTCCCCCCCCCCCCCCCCAGCAACCATCTAAGAGACTTCTGAAAAATGTCAACTGTCTAGTACTGTCACTTTCTGTGAAGATCAACTATGTTATCCCCCCTGGTGACGACCCCCTCCCTCTCTTTGTCAACTTGATTATTGTCCCCTCCCCCCTTTTTATGTTAAACCCCTTTGACCCGGTGAAAAGCGGGCTATAAATGCAGTTTAATAAATAAATAAAAATTTAAAAACCTGTTAAATAAATAAGATATGCCATACTGGGTCAGACCTAGGGTCTATCAAGCCCAGTACCCTGTTTCCAACAGTGGCCATTCCAGGTCTCAAGTACCTGTCAGGTCTCCAAAGGTATATACATTCATTGCTGCTTGTCCCAGGGTTAAGCAGTGGATTTCCCTGGTCCTCTTTAATAATGGTTTATGGACGTTTCCTCCAGGAACTCATCCAAACCTGTTTTTGAACCCAGCTGCAATAACAGCGTTTATTACATCCACCGGTAACGAATTCCAGAGTTTGATTACTCGCTGAGTGAAAAAATATTTTTTTCCAATTAGTTTTAAATAGGCCACTTTGTAGCTTCATCTGGTATCCCCTAGTATTTCTACTTTTTGAAAAAGTAAACAGCCAATCTACATTTACTCATTCCGCTCCATTCATGATTTTATAGACCTCTATCATATCTCCTCAGCTGTCTCTTTTCCAAGATGGAGAGCCCTAACCTTTTAAGTCTTTCCTCATAGGGGTAACCTTCCATCCCTTTTACTATTTTGGTTGCTCTTCTCTTTACCTTTTCCAATTCTGCTTCATTCTTTTAGGATATGGTGATCAGAATTGCACACAATATTCAAGGTACAGTCACATCATGGAGCGATACAGAAGAATTATACTATCCTTGGTTTGATTGAGACCTAGTTGCAGATAGCCCAGATCCCTAAAGGGAAAAAAGAGACTATAGTAGTTGATATGAAAGGGAAACTAGATAGGCCATATGATCTTTTTCTGCCATCATATTTCTATGTTTCTAGACATACCCCTGTGGGCACAATGGCACTTAATGTGCATTAACTTCATTAACGCGTGTTCACTTCATTAACTTGTGCTAACCTTTAGTAAAAGGGCCCTTAAGAGTACTAGGCTACATGAGTTTAAAATCAAAAGGGGGGATATTCAAAGGGATTAATGCCCCTGTCTGGGATATTCAGCTGAATATCTGTGAGTGCTGCCACTGCATGCCCCAATGCCAACCAGTTAGCACTGGGACATGCAGTGGCACTTCAGGGTTGGCACTCATCACCAAGTGCATGAGCTTTCTAAATATAAAACTGGGTGAGACCCAGTGCCAGTCTTCCCTGACTGACACCCAGTGAAGCTGGACTGGAAGGAGCTCTTCTGGAGAGAAGGAGTGTAAAGGCTGACAGTTCGCTCTGCTGGAAGACACTGGCATTATTTTGGGGGACCATAAATAACATGTGACAGGAGAGGCACCTCAGAGACAGGTAGTAATTGTTTCACCTCCTGAGAAACCGTCTCGCAGCTTTAGCTTTGGGGCAGCAGCTCAGGATCCCTCTGTCTGTTCACAGCCAGAGTCTTAATCGTTTTCTGCAAGTTTGTCAATTTAACAAGTGTTTGCCCCTAGGGTCTCTTTTTGTTCTGGAGGTTTAAGGTGCATGTCTTTTCTCCCCACTGAGGGCATGAGAGGTGGCAGTGACACAGTCAGGATGTGTAAGCCAGGTACTGATAATGAGTCCAAGCAGGTATTGCATTACAGGTCTGTATTTATCTTGCATGTAGCACTCTGAGCTGTGAAAGGGAACCCTCCCTCCCACCGGCATATATCCATCAATCACTAAAAGCCTGCACCCTAGTTCCGGAAGATGTGTGTTTATATGTCAACATTTCCTATTATATCTCTCCCTACCACCAGCTTCCTCGTTCACCCCCAGACAGGGAAGCTTCTAGTCTCCTTTAGCAATTATTGCTCTATTTTGGATTTAGCTCATGCCTTCTCAGTAGTAGCTCAAAGGGAGTTTCATCTGGGTACAGTGGGTATTTTCCTGCCCTTAGAGTCTGTATGTAAGGGAAGTGACTTATCCATGTTTTCAAGGGACAGAAGTGGGATTTGAACCCAGGCTTTGTAACCTGCTGTTCTATAAGGCCACTTCTCTGCTCCTTGTGACATCCTGACAGGAAAACGTCATCCTCTTAATCGCAACATTTACTTGCATAACCCTCCAAATATCAGAAGGTTACAGAGGTTTTCTGCCAAATTGACTTAACCGTAGAGATAATATGGAGTCTCCTGCAGGTATAGTGACTATGGAGACTCCCATAGTCTCTGCAGGAACATAATCTTCCTAAACACACACCCATTGTTCCTGTACTGCTGCCAGAAACATTTACTACAAGGTCGTTGGGAACAGGCTGCTATTCTTCTATCCCAACACATACAGGCAGTTACTCAGTGAATTCAGATCTTTGAGACATTTTGATGCTAGCAAAGACCGAATATTTTAGAAAATATATTTTATGGAAAAAACAAATAACCCAATATTCAAAAGCACTTATCTGTATAAAGGCACACATTATGCAGGTACTGTATGTGCCCTATCCGTGAATTTTCAGTGACACTACTGACCTTTCTGGCACGTCCACCAGACAAGCTAGGCAATTGCCTAGGGTGGCACAATTTTAGGGACAATAGAAGACAGCCAGCTTAGCCATCACCACTGCTGCAACCCCCTCCTCCAAACCTTCCAGAAGCTCATAGCCCTTGCCAGTGTTGCCCCCATAATCTGATTATGGCAGCACTTGAAACAGGGTTATCGACCCGAAACGTGCACATCGTGCCTGAGCGTGCCTGAGTAGTCTGCGACTTGTTAATCCAGCTAAGTAGAGTTTTTCATGGTTTTTAAGAAATTGATTAAAATGGATGTAACTGAGTGGTGGACATAGTATTTTTACTTGTTCCTTTCCTGCAACATCCGACAAAAATATTTATTTGGTAAATTTTCCTGGGGGGTTGT
This sequence comes from Ichthyophis bannanicus, assembly GCA_033557465.1. NCBI lineage: Eukaryota > Metazoa > Chordata > Amphibia > Gymnophiona > Ichthyophiidae > Ichthyophis > Ichthyophis bannanicus. The sequence continues at coordinate 525,733,366 of CM066034.1, read as the reverse complement.
TTGGTGATTTTTTTTATTTTGTTAGTGTTGCCCCCAGGGCATCAGGAAGTGTGTGTCTGAGGGGGCGGGACTGGCAGGGGCTTCCAGCATGCTTGAACACAAGGTTCTGCAGTGGCTTCATTTAGAAAGTGGCTTTCATGCAAAAAGAAGGGAGCTGCTCCTGGAAGGTTTGCCTGGTGGGGGTGGTAATGACTGAAGGTTTGCAGGGGAAGGGGGGGCGGAAATGGCTGAAGGCTTGCTTAGGGCAGTTGATATCTTTGGGCCAGTGCTGCTGGGACAAGTGATGGCCAAGCATGGGCATTCGTCCTAACTCTATGGATAACCAACAATATTCAACCACTCTCCTTATAGCTATGTCATTAAAGTGTTCTTAAAGCACATAGTAGCTGAGTGGCACCGCTATCCCTAGAGCTGGCAACGGTCACTGCTGTCCGTGTATATTCAACACCACTTGCTATCTGGATGGCAGCACTTGAATACATGTAAAATATTGAAATGCTGCAGCTGGCTTTGAAAAAAAATGCTCACCATGGTGTTTGAATATGGAACCAAAAATGTTTGTATACCTACAGTATATGTTAATGAAGCAAGGAGATGAGACATAGTAACATAGCATATGACGACAGATAAAGACCAATATGGTCCATCTAGTCTGCCCAGCAAGGTGGCTAGAGTGGTTGCAACTGCAGTTCCAAGCAGATCACCCACCTCCATGCCTGTGTCCAGCATTGCACCTGCTGTTCTGTGCAGGTCGGCCCCCCTCTATTAAAAGATATTTAAGTTTGCTTTGATTTTATCCTGTTGCTATAAAGAGATCCACTGTGTCTGCCCATGCCATTTTGAATTCTGTCACTGTCTTTGCCCCCGCCACTTCCATCAGGAGGGCATTCCAAGCATCCACCACCCTTTCAGTGAAAAAGTATTTCCTGACATTGCCTTTACCACCAGACACAATGGACTGTGCTTTACCTAGTGGGTCAATATCAGCATTCTGATGTTCAAGCCTTGTGATCTGCTTTCCCCATCCAGTTGGGAAGTGCCAATATCCCATCACAGTGTGCACACCAGAGACTATATCCACTCAGTCTTTAGCAAAATAAAGACTGCTTGCAAGAATTTCTAGAAAGTCTGTTGCAAGCATGACTAGTTTCACAATATCTGGGCCATTGGGCTAATTTTATAAATAAAGCAACCACATGAAGATGCTTGCACTGTATTGACTGTACTGTGGTGGTAGGGATGGAAGCGTGATAAAAAAAAAAACAAGGCCAGCCACTTGCTCACCCATAGCTTGACTCTCCTTCCCTTGAACCTCTGTTGAGTCACCTCAGATGTGTCGGAAAGCAGAAACTGTGCACGGTTAAGCTATATCCGGTTCCTCTGCAGTTCAGCAGCACTCAGGATCTATCACTTGCTCACTGTCACCATGACTTCCCACCTAAAAATAGGGGTCAATATTCACTCCTCGGAGGCCAATATTTTTTTTTAAATATCAGCCGCCATGAGTAAAAAAACATGGATATTCAGTGGCAATATCTTGATAGTGGTTGCCACTGAATTTCTGAATTTAGAGGTCAGCCGTGGCACTATCCAGGTAGCCAATCCACATAGCACTTAGGACAGCTTTTTTGCTTTTTTTGTTATCTGGAAAGCAGTGCTGAAAATTTGCCGTGATTTAGATAAATCCTGGCTCTGTCCTCACTCCTCCTAGAGCTGGATTTAAGATTTCAGCGCCCACAGGCAGGAATCCTCCTTTGCAGTTCGGCAAGACAGGAGAGGATCCCTTAGAAACTGGAAATCAGGAATGGCGATATTGACCAGAGTGCATAGTGTTGTCTCTTTGAAGAGATACTGGTAGACTTCCCTAAAGTAAGTGGGGGAAAGCTCCTTTTTTGGGCTGGCTACTTGGTGCCTTCTACATTTTATGACCTAGGCAGTCGCCTGCAGTCTATGCCTACATTCAGGTCAGGCTTGGCCTTCGGACTGTTCCAGCACTATCTGAATAGTGTCGAGGTGGTCAGAGATAATATTCAGCAGCACCATCTGAACACCATCATTGAATATTAGCTCAGTGGCACTCATCCATTTAGCAGGTGCTGTGAATGGGTTAAGTGCCTTTGAATATAAGCCCAATAATGTTTATCATTTTTATAGTACGACTGGAAATACACAGTGCTGTGCAGTGGTGATAAGTAATTGGCTGTGATATGTCCCTCCCTCAAAGAGCTTACAATCTAAGTGCACACCTGAGGCAATGCGAGACCAAGAGGGTAATTTTATAACCAGGCACCTGGTTTTAGGCACTCAGAATGTGCCTATCTTAAGCTTATTTTATAAAGGAAAGCGGGTGCCTACTTTTCTTTATAAAATATGGGGGTAAGTGGTCAAAAATGCATGTTAAATCTAGGCACAAGCACTACTACCAGCCCTAGGATTGGTGTAAATGTCCATGCCTAGATTTTTAAAGAATACAAATAAGTTATAGTATTTTATAAATTATATATGTAAATTTTGCGCGCTATTGTGTGTACCTGCAAAATAGAGAATGGATATAGCACACATGCAAAAACCCATCCACACACATATGTCCTTGAAAATGCATAGCTTACATACATTGATGGTGTGTAAATTTCCATGGCTCCTTAGAAAATTACCTCCAAAGCAATTTTCCCAATATTTATTTATTTAACAGGTTTTATGTACCGCTTTATCATTTCAATCAAAGCGGTTTACATTGAAACTTAAGATCACAAAGAGCGCCAGTGGGATTTGAACACTGGTTTCCCTCATGCTCAACACTCTGCTCTAACTAGTAGGTCATCTCCTTGCTCTCTTCAGCTTGCCTTCTCTTCTTGCATGCGTTTTCTTTGGGGGTCATTCTGAACAGCAAATAGCAGGGGATGTACATCTGGTTTGAACGTACAACCTCCATTTGCTTGCACCACATTCTGACCTCCAGTCTCGCTGCATGCACGGAGTACTTGTGCGTGGAGCACTGGACAGGGTCGGGAGGGGGAGGGCTGGGGGCAGAGAGTGGGCAGAGCAGGGGCAGGCTACACAACCTGGACATACATGGCCTATTCCCATCACGGCCCTGTATGTCTAATGTTTGCAAGATGGACATGGTCTTATTCTACCACAGAGGTGGGAATAAGCCCCAGGGGCTGCAGCGATCGGGGCACGCAGACACACCAAATTCACAGGGAAGGTAGAGGTAAGCCCCCACCATCCGATCCCAGCCCTGGCTGCCCACACCGAAGACCGGGCGGTGGGAAAAGAAGAGCGGGACCGGTGTCGGGCTGACTATGCTCCTGCTTGGCACCCCGATGCCATGGCAATGGGACGCCATAGTACTGGCGCTCCAGCAGAAGAATAGGGCAGGCGGACAGGCAGGTTGTTGGACATCCCATGCTGTGGAATTGGGGCATGTGCAGGCCATCAAAATGCACGATTCTGCATCTGCAGGAACGTTTAGCTCCCACGGTTGCAGAATCAGGTACAAGTCTGGGCCATCCATTTTTCAGCCGCCCAAACAGCCCGGACATGCCCCGATTAGAACTGGCCTCCACACGAACGGGAAGGTGCGAGATGGAGTGTGGTGGGGAATGAGAGCGCACACCGACTCATCGTCCCTGTGCTCCATGACGGAGTGCTGCTGATGTGCTGAGGAGACGTTGGGAAAGGAAGGCTGAAAGAGACAGGAAAGGAGAAGAGACATGTTAAAAGAGCCGTGGTGGCAGGCAGTTGGCAGCTTATAGACAGTTATAATACTGGTATAAAAATCTGGCTGGTTGCTGGCCTCTCTTTGTGCTGCAGCAGTATGTGATGATTCTTCTGCTGTTCTGTGGTAGGAAGAAAGCACAGCTGCTCTCAGAACTTCACCTCTTCAGTGTAGAGTTCCTGTTTCCAGGGCAATCAGTCTAAAAAGATGAAGAAAAAAGCATGTTTTTGCCACAGGCTCAGAATATGAGAAATTCTTTTTAAACTATGGATTGCATCGTTCATTTAATGTCTTGCCACATTTTTGGCCAATATAGCAAATGCTGCATATACTTATAAGTCTTGGCAATGCCCATATGCTCTGTTAATGGACAACGATGAATCTTGGAGTTCTCTTTTGAGCACATCAACCCTTGGGAAACAAAGTCTAATCTGACTATCTAGAACCAAAAGGTTCAAGCCTTATCAATCACTGCTCTCATGTTGGCTGAGCAGAGCAATTCATCATTTCTACCTGTATCAGCACAACCAAAGCACCTCAAGAAAGTTTTGAATGTTTCAAACTAGAATGAACACATGTAGCCTTTTGACAGCATGCTGGCCATTGTGCTGATCTTATCTGATTGGAATTTATCCCGGAATCATGTGCATGGAGCCAGGACTGTACCAAGATAGAAATGCACCCTGTGTGGCTAACAAATCTGGTGCTTCCTCCACCCAGCCACATTCAGTGGCTCATTCTTTTTTAGCTTCCTGGAAGCCCAGTGATTATCGCAGTGCCCCCCTTCTGTGCTTGCGCCATGTGCGGCTGCACTGCTCACACAGTCCTTGGGACAGCCCTACACGGAACAGTGTTAACTTTGTCATACAATAAAGTGGAAATTCAGGCATTTTAATGTATTTCATGATCAGTTCGTACAGTGAACCACATTCTTCAGCCAGAGCTATGGTGACTTTGCTCTGAATCCCCTAAAGAACTGGAGTAGATCCTGCAGAAAGGGTCCGTTTTGCTGATCTTCTGCATATCCAACATTCAGAATACCAAGAGCTTCCTTTTCTAGCTGCTTCTCTGTGCTTCTGTGATTCAAATCTCATTGCCCAACAAGCTGGGCATGTAGAAAGCAGATCTCAGTAGGGGTGTGCAGCAAAGAAATGTCATTTTCTTTCATTTCCTGTGTTCTTTGAAGCTTGTTTCATTTTATTTTGCTCTGTTTTAATCAATTTTCATTTTGTTTCATTTTGTTTTTATACATTTTCATTTCAGGGCAATTTTGTTAATTAAAGAGGTAACTGGCTGCTGCCCAAATGTAAAACATAGCTGAAAGGTTACTAGAGGTTTCAGGCAAATATAAAATCCAACTTTTTTTTTTTTTTAGCTCAGCTAGAAGTTGGCCTCCACTAGTTACCTGTAAGTCCAAGGCAAGAAACTTGCAAAAGAGCCACCATGTCTCCATGGGGGCTAGTTCTAGCCAGCCTGCTGTTAACTCATGTATTGCTGATGATCTTCCTTCCTGTTTCCTGATTGGCCTCAAGTTTGTCTGGTCTACAGATCTATGGAAAATACTAATTTTTTGTCTTGTGAATTTATTGACTCCTGCTGTGGAGATTTACTCCATAGATTTTTCTTTTGCCATCTTCTTGTGCCAGAAATTCTGTGAAACCATATCTAAATATACTATCAGAGACATTTACCAAGCCTAATTCAGATTCTATTTGATCATCACTAACTGGACAACATGATCTAGATTAGGCTTGTTAAATGTCTCTGATATGGTACTTAAAGATGTTTTCAAAGAATTTCTGATATAAGAACATGGAAAAAGAAAAATCTCTAGAGTAAATCTCTACAGGAGACCGTAGATTCACAAGGTAAAAAAAAACTCCAGTGAGCATTTTCCATAGAGCTCCATACCAGACAAACTTTGGGCCAATCAGGAAACAGGAAGCTCAATCATCGGTAGATTTAAGAGCAAAATAGAAAGAACCAGCCCTCATTAAGAACAGAAGCGAGGGACATCTTGAACAATTTACAGAAGACTGTGTTTGTGAGAAACTAGCTCAACTCAAAGTAGACAAAGCGATGGGACCGGATGGGATACACCCTAGAATACTGAAGGAACTTGGGGACGTTCTAGCAACTCCACTGACTGACCTTTTCAATGCCTCGTTGGAGTCAGGAGTGGTGCCAAAGGACTGGAGAGAGGCTCATGTGGTGCCTTTACACAAAAGCGGAAGTAAGGATGTGGTTGAAAACTACAGGCCAGTTAGTTTAACTTCGGTGGTGAGTAAATTATTGGAAACGCTGCTGAAAGAGAAAATAGTGAGGTTTCTGGAGTCCAGCGGATTACAGGATCCGAGGCAGCATGGATTCACCAGAGGCAGGTCTTGTCAGACAAATCTGATTGATTTCTTTGACTGGGTGACCAGGGAGTTGGACCGAGGGAGAGCTCTAGATGTGGTGTATTTAGATTTCAGTAAAGCCTTTGATACTGTTCCTCACAGGCGACTTATAAACAAACTGAGCACCCTAGGGATGGACCCTAAAGTTACTGCTTGGGTTAGAAATTGGTTGGGTGGGAGGCGACAAAGAGTACAAATAAATGGAGCTCACTCTGAGGAGAAGGATGTTACCAGTGGTGTGCCCCAGGGATCTGTCCTTGGTCCGATTCTTTTTAACATCTTTGTTAGTGATATAGCGGAAGGGCTGTCGGGTAAGGTTTGCCTCTTTGCAGATGATACCAAAATCTGCAATAGAGTAGACACCCAGGAAGGTGTAGATAACATGAGGAGGGATCTAGCTAAGCTTGAAGAATGGTCTAGAATTTGGCAGCTGGGATTTAATGTTAAAAAATGTAAGGTCATGCATTTGGGCTGCAGCAATCCAAGGGAGCAATACAGTATAGGAGGTGAAGTACTTTTGTCCACTAAAGAAGAGCGGGACCTAGGCGTGGTTGTGTCTGATGATCTTAAAGTAGCTAAACAGGTAGAAAAGGCGACGGCAAAAGCTAGAAGGATGCTTGGGTGCATACGTTGAGGAATGGCTAGCAGAAAAAAGGAGGTGATAATGCCTCTGTATAAGTCTTTGGTGCGACCTCATTTGGAGTATGGTGTGCAATTCTGGAGACCGCACCTTCAAAAGGATGTGAACAGGATGGAGTCGGTGCAGAGGGTGTCTACTAAAATGATTAGTGGGCTTCATTATAAAGCATATGAGGACAGACTTAAGGATCTTAATATGTACACCTTAGAGGAAAGGCAGGATAGAGGTGATATGATTGAGATGTTTAAATACCTCTGTGGCATAAATGTTCAGGGAGAGAGCCTCTTTCAATTGAAAGCAAGTTCTGCTACGAGGGGACATGGGATGAGGGTGAAGGGAGATAGATTCAGGAGTGATATGCGGAAATATTTCTTTACAGAAAGAGTAGTGGATCCATGGAATAGTCTCCCAGTGGAGGTGGTAGAGATGAGGACAGTAACTGAATTCAAAAAAGCATGGGACCAACACAGAGGATCTCTAATGGTAAAAAGTGGACTGTTGTAGTTGTTGTTATGGAAGGACAGACTAGATAGGCCATGTGGTCTTTTTCTGTCATCATGTTTCTATGTTTCTATGTTTCTATGATGGCTTTTCTGTAAGATGCTTGCCTTCCAACCCCAAGTGTCCTTTTCAGATTAAAAATGATCAAACAAACACAATAATATTGTTGCTATTTCCCATGTGGTTTCAAATGAATGCATATCCCTATATCTTAGTAGCTCACTGAAGCATCTGTTCTGATAGCACATGTTAGGTCTGGCACAGCTTATCCCATGCAGAAGAGATCCTACACTTTTCTCTTATGAAAAAGTGAAGCATCTTGTTCTACTTTTACTGGCTTTCAATCAGCGGTAGAAACCCAGACTACTCACAGTATCCGTTAGCTTGCTTTTTGGTTTTATTCTTAGGTTTCCTTTCATTTTTTTCCTAGTACATGTGAAGGCACATCTTAGAAAATCCATTTAGGATGTCCACATCAAAGTGTCCGAAATTTTGTGGGAGGAAAAGAAGTGAAGATGAACACATGTAAATGTCATCTAAAATCGGCCTATCTCCACCCCAAAAGATAAACATGTCCACTGCAATAAAGAGTGGGATAGGGATGTGCAGAATAAAAGGCCAAGTATATTCAGAAAACTGATGATGTTGGATTGTTCTCCGAGCTTGATAGTTTGATTGCAGATGCTTTGTCACAATTCAAAGGGACATAATCAGTGTGGGGTTCCAGATGGTAATGTGCCTGAATGTTTGTGTTTGTACTTATATTGGGGTTGGTGGTGACTCAGCACTTTGGTTCACAGGGATTGATTGGTTGGTTTCTCTGAGGGTTGCTGGGGTGTGGTTGCTGTTTCTGAGCCTTGTTGGTGATGACTCATCTCTTTGGTCCTCAGGGATTGATTGATTGGTTTCCCTGAGGGTTGCTGGGGTTTGGTTGCTGTTTCTGAGCCTTGTTGGTGATGATGTTGCTCTTTGGTCCACAGGAATTGATTGGTTAGTTTCCCTGAGGATTAGCGGGGAGCAGTTGCTGTTCTTAGGCATTGTTGGTGGTGCCTCAGCTCTTTGGTCCACAGGGATTGGTAGATCAGGTCTATGTCAATATGTCTGCTTCTGATGGATAACCAGGTTTCTAGAAATTCTCTTTCTCTTTTTGTTTGTGCTCATGCTAGGATTTCAGTTGTGTTCCAGTTGAATTTGTGTCCTTCTGAATCTTCATGGATTGAGACCAGGAAGAGTGAGTCATATCTTTTGCTGGCTAGTTGATGTTTATGTAGTCTGGTGGATAGTTTTCTTCCTGTTTGGCTGACGTAGTCCTGGTCAGTCACCACATTGAATTTTGTACACGACGTTTGTCCTTTATCTTTCTCTGGTTGTCTTTGGTTTTGACAGAATTCTTCTCAGGGTCATGGTTGGTTTGTGGACTATTGTAATGCTGTGGTCTCTTAGTAGTCTTGCAGTCATTTTGGAGGTGTTCTGGATGTAAGGGAGGGTGAATCGTCGGGGTGCACTTTCAATCTGGCGGTTCAGGCTTTTTGGTTGCAGGCATGTGCAGATGAAGTTCTGTGGGTATTCGCTCCTTGTTAACTCCTTGTATATATGTTTCTCTTCTTCCATTTTGGCTTCTGTTGTGTTCCAGTGAGATTCTACTTTTCTGAATAGCGTTTTTATGCAGCTTTTTTTGTGGCACTTCAGGTGGTTGCTGAAGAAGTTCAGGATTTTGTGAAAGGGATGCTCTGATCCATCCCTCCTGGACAATTCCCTTTAGGGAATAGTAGCTGTCTTGGGGGGGAGGATATGTGGTGAGGGGAGGGGGAGGCTGACCTATTTACTATTGTCAGAGTCATAAATCATGCAGTGGAATTGGTAATGTTTACATGTTGGGGGGGGGGCCAAGCTGGGCCAAGGGTAGGGGGATTAGGTCTTGCCATGGCAACCATTGTTGATCAGCAGTGGCTGCAATGTGGCCCAATCAAGATTGACTGTAGGTAATGCTACCTCAAGAAGTGGCGTTAACTGCAGCCCCCATCAGGTCAATTTGAGCAGCCATTGCACGACCATTGTTCATGCGGTAGCTGCCTAACATCGGCACGCCTTCTCCCCATCCTGATCCTGACTCTACTGCAGGAAATGCAGATAGTGAAGAAAATTGCCTGTGATCAGGACCATACCTAGCCCTGTGCAAGTGGTGCAGCCGCACGTAAAGGCTTAAGGGGGCACATTTCAACTGTCTGCTGCTGCCACTTTTTCTTCTCTCAGCAGCGGAAGACAACTTAAATGCACCTCTTAAGACTTCTTGTGACATGCTAAGCAGGTCTGGTCTCTCCCTCCTCTGATGTGACATCAGAGCAGGGAGGGACAGATCTGCTTAGCATGCCAGCAACTGCACATCAGGCACATCTCTTCTGCCACCATCCAGAAGGTGGCTGGATGGAGGTGCTGGGGGGGCATGTGCCCAATGTGCAAGTTGCACAGGGTGCAATTCATGCTTGGTACAGCCCTGCCTGTGGTATCTACATTTTGACTGTGTTAGCTGTCAGCAAGGCAATAACATTCCCACATTACTGTCACTTTATTTACATTCTCTTATATACCACACTATTCTGAATCAGTGTGATTTACATTGAACAGGGGGCATTATAACTTGGAGATAACTATTTTATAGGGAACATGGGCTATGGAGGGTTAAGTGGCTTGTCCAAGACCACAAGGAGCACCTGTGGGACTAGGAACCCCAGTCCTTCCGGCCCAAGGTTGCTGTTCTCTAGTGGGATTTGAACCCCTGACCTTCTGGTCTGAAGTACCTTCCCCCAACCACTAGGCCACTCCTCCACTCCACAGCCATGATGGCAGTTAGCAGAGTGTAGTAAACATGCCCATAAGAGCCAGACAAAAGACTGAAGTAAAATCAGAGAACAGGAAGAGCAAAAAGAGCTTGTACAATTTTTCCTAAGAATTTAATCGCCTATAACTTCTCAAAGGCAAAAAAATTCCAAATAAAAAAAAGTATAAGGGAAATCTTGCATATAAAGCACTGCTGAGTTTTAGCCAGTCCTTAAATTTATCCCCATTTTATCACTTTTTCCCTCCAAACCTTGTTTATATCCATAGGAGATTAAGGCAATTCCAGCATTTTCCCTCCCAAATCTCTCAATGAAGAACATATGTTGGCCCATATGGTCACAGAAAACACTTTGCACAATGCATAGACCTAAAGTAAGAGAGAAAATGAACCTGATATTCTTCCTCAATGCTTTTGTACTGAATATTCTCTTGTGATACAAAGCTTCTAATGTTATTTAGGGAAAGAGCTCTCCAGGTAATTTGTTCCATTTCTCTCCCATCTTCCTTCCTGTTCCAATCTCACACCCTAGACAGCATGCCTGGGTGGCCACACCTGAAAGCTAGGAGGACGTTTCTTCCAAGGCAACTCCTCAGCACTGCTCTTCATGTCTAATAGGTGCTACCACAGCAATGTGATTGAGGAGGTTGCCTCTACAGCAGGGATGGCGAACCTCAGTCCTGGAGTACCACAATCCAGTCTGGCTGTCAGGATGTCCCTAATGAATATTCATGAGATATATTTGCATCCACTGCCTCCCGTTGTATGCAAATATATATATATATATATATATATATCATGAATATTCATTAGGGACAAAAAACAGGCTGGATTGCGACACTCAAGGACTGGAGTTTTCCATCTCTGCTCTATTGGGTACCCAGCCCCAGCTTGCCCCAACAGACAAGAGACTTTGACCTGAGGTGACTTTTTTTGGTACTACAGCTTGAGTCATAGAACCAGCCCCCCTTTAGGGGGATTATTCGGAAGCCCTATTTGTGCTTTGGACATCTGAAAACAGACATAAAAATGTCCAAAGCACAGAGATGTCAGCCATGATGAAGGAACTGCTGGGGTGTTCCCAGGAACCTGGATGTCCCCAGTCACGTATTTTAGACTTGCTCCAGGCAGGAATAAGCATTGGGAAAGCGCTTGTTTTGGCTGAAAAGCATCTAAGGTGGTGTAGAGAAGATAGCATGCCTTCAGTTGCAGTACAATCACAATGATATTAACAGGGGTATTTGAACTTTGGCTTCGCTGGTCCTAGCCCACTGCTCTACACATTGAGCTCCTCTTAGATGCCTAGCTACTGAAATCCTATTCTGGGGATTTGTATGAAGACATCCATATCAGGCACATCCATGTTTGTGAAATCATGTCTGCACCTGGATGTGCCTGCTTTTTTATCAGATGTTCTGGCTTAGATGTGCCAGATTGCACTTGGATGTCCTTTCTAAAATGCCCCTCTAGGAGTTTTACGCTATGCTATTTGGTTCTGTAAACTCCATCTTTCAACTGACATTTACATAACAGTATGAAGGTATGTCATCCCATCTTTAACCTTTTTCTCCTCCACACAGTTAACATCTGCAGTCTTTCTAGATAAAGGTATGTTAAATGACTTACTCCCCATCCCCCCATTTATGTTTTATTTTTCTTTGAACTCACCTGATCTTTCTCCTACCATGGAGATTAAAATCATATCCTATTGCCCAGGTGAAGCTTTCACAAGGCTTTAGAGAATGGTTTTATCCAGTGGCGGCATGAGGGTTTCTGCCACCCTAGACCCTCTGATCACTGGAGGCTGTATAATATCAGAAGCCTCCCCACACCCATTACTCTCTGAAGCCCTACCTCCTCCATTAATGAAGGTCAAGTGGTCCCCTATCCTGGGACCTCGACTCACTCTAAAAGCTCCACGGGGTGATGAGGGCAGAAGTCATCCACATTTGGCCCTGCCCACTGTTCCCTCTAAGCTGTGCACGTGTGCGCGCGCACACACCTCGCCGAGCGAGCGCACATACTTTACAACAGAGCGCACAAAAATTACGGCTCTGATTCTGATAGAAAACAACACAGACGTCTTAAAATGTTGTAATTACTAGAAATTTCCCGCTTCATTTAGTAATCGTCTATTTTCATTTAATTTGATTAAAATCAATGTGGTGTACATACTGTATTCTGACGTGTAGTCAAATTTTAAAGTATATAACTCCGAGTGTCGTTATGTGGCGCACAAAAATTTTACCTTCCTTCAAAAGCTGCACACAGCTGATATTTTATGCGCACACAGCCTACAGAAAATTAGAGGGAACATTGGCCCTGCCCCATTGGTACTGCTGACACCTATCAGAAGTCTCATCTACTTGGGTTCAGATTGCCAAATAAGGGAGAATGATCTTATTTGGCAAGCTGACCCCTAACAATAGCAACAGGAGACTACTATTTTGAAGAAGACAGTCACTGGGGTAGCAGTGGCTCTTTGAGGTAAGTTGGGGTCCCAGGTGAGATGAGGGATTGACCAGGAAATGAAAGCAGGGCTGACTCAGCCATCATTTATGAAGATCGCAGGGTTTTTTTGGTGACTTTGGTAGCTTCTGACATTTTAGCCCTACATCAGGACTGTGGATGGGAGCATTGCCCATTGGGTCAACAAGGATTGGAGGTCCCCTGTGGAAAGGGGACCAGTTGGCATCCCATTTGGCTAGTGGGCCCTTTAATTATGGCATTTCACTATGGTGAGGGCTGTTTTTTCCTAGCACTATTTTAAAAACTAACAGCTCTTGATCAGTAGTTATTTTCTCTGCAAAAATGAGCCCATAAAGCCTTTTTCACATGCTAATGTTCACACTTTTTTGCATTAATGAGAAGTTTTTCATGATTTGGCATAGCATCAGCTCTTTAATGCTAAATTTCCATAAATGTTCATGCAAAAAGGCACATTTTAGATAGGACATGGAGAGGGGACTTTTCATAGCAGTTTACAAGAGGATCTGCCAAACGTAGATCCTCTTGTAAAACAGATGCAAGCTTGCACAGGTATGACTCCCCACGTCAAGCAAGAGCAGTGATTTTAAGAAGCTGTAAATGACTGGAAAAATATAAAATTATCCACCACATATGCATTGAGAGCAGCTTCTTATATTTTTTGTTCTTGCTTTGCACTCGCACTTGTTTCAGCACCACTGGCTATTCCCCCCCCCCTGACCCCCCCCCCCCCCCGGCCTCCCCCTGACCACAATCCTCCCACCACATCTGATCCTCTCTACACTCCCGTCCAAAAGCAAAAGATCCTCTTTACATCCCTTCCCCCAAAGCACTGGATCTTCTGTAAAAGCAATCTTTCTCCCCTGGCATTATCCTACGATCTAAGCTTCCTGGCAACAACAACCCCCCCCCCTTCCAAAGCCCCCATAAGCAGTGTCCCCCACTCCCTATCCACCACTCCTTCTCCTCAGCCTTACCAGGCCCCGTAGTGTCTAGCGGGAGCAGGAGTGACACCTACTTTCTTCTGCTGTTACTGCACCCTGATCCAAAACGGCACCAGTAATCTGACAATACTGCCCACTGCCAGGGTCCAGGCATTTCCCTTAGGAATGCCTGTACTTTCAAAGACATGGTGGATAAAAAGAGACCCTTGCCTTATGAGGGGTTTTATATTCCATTTCCCACCACTGACATTCTCCTTGGATGTAGTCATTAACATAGCGCATCTCTTTAAATGCATAGTACAAGCAGAGCTTATAAACAATCTGAAGCACACAATTACAAAAAAAAAAGGATAATTTAGTGAACTTCATCACATATTTATAACATTTTGCAAACTGCTCGGTTAGCTTCTGTGATGAAAGTTAGGAGAGCCTTTGCTGCATCTTACTTTTGCTGCTTTGTCATAACTGGGCAGTGGTTCAGTGTCTCTGCTGCCTGGTTATGGCTGGGTAGCTCCCCTGGAAAGCCCCGATGCTAACCGGTTAGCATTTGAGCACCCCGGGATATTCAGTGGCACTAACCGTGTTAGTGCCGCTGAATATCCTGGATAGAGGATTAATGCAGTTAGTTGTGCTAATAACGTTAATCCCTTTGAATATCTCTCATGCTGTCAATGAAGGGCTGGCCCTTCCACTAGGCAAGTTAGGCAGCTGCCTAGGGCATCCGGCCTGGGTGGGTGGGCTGCTAACCAAGGTGGACAGCTTTATGCTGCCATTTTGTTGCCCGCAGCAGGCCATGTGCTTTGGTACACATGAACTGCCACTTCTGATCCCCCTCTGATGCAACATACTGTCGGAGGGAGGCCAGAAGACGCAGGTATTGTGTGTTGAAGCACATGACCTGCCGTGTGGCAACAAAGTGGCGGCACAATGCTACTGATTTTAAAATACTGCCACCGCCACCCACCTCTCCCCAAGATGGAATCATCAGTGCTGCACGGCGGGGGAGGAGAGAGGTGGCAGCAGAAACCCTTGGGCCGGATTTTTGCTTATGTTTCATAAAAAGTAATCGCCTGTTAGTTTAAAAAGGGAAACTTGGGGAAAGAAGAGATTTCCCAAACTGTGATGTAATTTTGAATGATGTGGCTGCCTATCTCCAAGAGCAGAGGCAGTATATAAAAGTGACTCACTGAGTCATGGGGAAGAAGAAGCTGTAAAAGGACATGGTTCAAAGAGCTGGGGAGGCAGCATGGGGCTACAGCTCATCGACTCCTGGGAGCTGAGGGGCAACTATGGGCTGTGGCTTCTAGTTCCTACTGAGGAGACAAAGAGCTTACTTCCAGGGATGTACAATTATTTGAAACAACATAGGAAATGTCAGTGACATGTTGTTTCATGTCATTTTCAAATGAAAATAGAAAAAAAAAAAACCCTGAAATTTCATCACCTTCCATTTGATGTTAATAGTAGGCACGATTGCTCAATAGTGCATGCTATGGAACAGTGCATGCTATTGAGCAATAAGGCTCTTTATTCACACATGCGCAAATAGTTAACACTTTTCCACCATAGTGTACACTATCACTCAATAGCACACACTAAATAAATTTCCCTCCAAAACAAAACTTAAAAAAATAAGAAATGGAATGAAATGTGCCGTTGAGTCAATGCAATGAAAAATCCCGCAAAATATATGGGAAAATAAACTAAATTAAAAGTGTTGGCCTGCATGTCCCTACACAGTGATGTAGCCATCCCTCTCGGCATCCGGGGCAAGCCCCCCCCCATGTTGTCAGCACCCCCTCCCCCCCACCATGAGGTGTCTTGGGAGACAAGACTGGCCAACCCTGAATCGCAAAGCACCGCAGCAGGCCAGCTTCCTCCATGAGCCTGGTGGGTGGTGTGTATCACGATTCACACTCTTCCCTTACAACCCCGACAATCTCATCTAGCACCATTCAACCAACTCCTCAAATGTGTTAATCAATGCACACCCTGCCTGCAATAAACATCCCCATACTAGTGGACTATATCAATGACATTTTTATTGATATCATGTTTATAACAGAATCTTGGCTCAACAATACTGATAATGTCTTGCTCAACCAGCTTGCTATACCCTCTTACAATGTATTTAACTGCCACAGTTCAAAGAGGGGAGGAAGGGTGCTAATTATTGCAAAAGACCATCTCCAGGTCAAAACTATTAAAACCATCTCTACAGGCGACCTAAACTTTCTCATTATATCAAGCACGTGCCTATCAATTCGCCTAGCATATCAAACACTCAAAAGTTCCAAGGACTTATCACCCTTGATCAGAGAAGCATGTACCAACAGTTCTGGCAATAAACGGTTCATATTACTAGGTGACCTTAACTTACCCTCCAAAACCACACAAGAAGCTACCTCTTTCCGAATGCTATGGAAGCCCTCCACCTGAAACAGATCATTACGGACCCAACCCACAGAAAAGTAGGAATTCTAGAACTTATATTCACTTCATCCAATTGGCCATATCAAAACCTCCTCCCAGCTCCTCAAACTATTCCACCTTCTCCTTACCACACTCCTCCTCTTCTGACAATACCCATAACTTATCACACAACACACACAGATTTAACCACTTTGATAAGGACTCATTCCTAAACAAAAGTCTTCCAGTCACACTCTCAAGCCCAAAAGATCTGAATTCCCTTATATACAACTAGAACAACACCATATTAACTTATGCCACAAAATCTCATTCAACAAACTCATGCAGGTGACAGCGCCAATCCCCATGGTACTCGCATGATCTGAAAGAGCTTAAGAGCCAGCTACAAAGAGCACAGATGGAGACAGTCCAAGAACCCAATCCACCATGCAGCTTAAGTCACAGCCCAAGTCAAGTACTGCTCTTTAACTAATTCACACAAAAAAAAGAGTACCATACAAAGCTTATTAAATTCTCCTTAAATCGCCCCAGAGAGCTATTCAGTATTGCACAGCAGCTATTAAGAATCCCCAGCTCAAATAAAACAGACAATACCTCATGCCCTCATGACATGGCCAAGTTCCTCCAAACCAAATTAAGTACAACCACCATCGGATCAATGATACAACACGGGAATCAAAATGGATTATCTTTAACACTATCTCGGCAGAACAATTAGAAAATATCATCTCAAATCTTAATACTGCAATCTCCCCTCTTGATCCATGCCCAGTATCATGGATCAAACTCACCAAACAGGAGTTATCTCCAGTATTACTCAAGATAGTGCAATCTTCACTGTCTCTAGGCCACATGCCCAAAAGCCTTAAGTGTGCCTCAAACAGGCCTCTCCTAAAGAATCCTGAACTAGACCCAAACTCCCCAACCTCCTACAGACCATGTCCAGTATTTCCTTCATTGCCAAACTCATTGAAAAAGCAACAACTCAAGATGCAGGATCGCATAGATGCCCATGCGCCTTACATACATAGATGCCCAGACCATTTCACAGTGTCAAGACTCCACTTGCATCACTGCTTGACAATCTAATTAAGGGAATAGAAAAAACAATGCAAGGATTTGTAATCTTCCTAGACAACTCTTGAGCATTTGATTCAATAAGCCATCATAGCCTTTTATCACAACTCTATTCAATAGGCCTACAACACAAGAAGCTCAAGTGGTTCCAGTCTTACCTGGAGGACTGGCAACAACAAGTGAAAGTAGGATTGATTAACTCCCACCACTATAAATAGCAACAAGGTCTTCCGCAAGGATCTGCCCTTTCCTCCCTACTCTTTAATATCTTTATACAGCCGCTATGTTCAATCATACAGAAATGCAAAATGCTCTATCACCAGTATGCTGATGAGTCTATACGACATTCTCTATCAATAACCCAGAATACTCAACAATAAGAAGATGCTTTAAAGCAATGTCCAACTGGCTCTCTGAACACAATCTAACCATCAATTACAGTAAAATGGAAGTCCTCCATATAACAAAACCCCCAACATTCACCCCACCATCCTCTATCATCCTACCGGACGCAGTTCTTGAAGTTAAAAAGGAGGTTAAATATCTTGAAATAACACTCAACCAAAGTTTAACCTTTCACTCTCACATCAAAAAAGTCACAAAAACAGCTTACCACAAAATGAGAATAATACATCTCTGACCCTTGCTGAACAAACTAATTTCAGAGACATATGTCAGGCACTTTTAACTCCAATACGGAACACTGCAATATCATATATCAAGGACTTCCAAAGGCCACTATACATCCTTTGCAAATAGCGCAAAACACAACTGCCAGGATTATATCAAATGCACCATGAAGATACCACATTACCCTTCATTGTCTCCCACCTGCATTTGTTCCTAGTTCACATGAGAATCAAATATAAAGTTCTGGGTCCTGATTTTCATCTGTGCAGGGCTAAGCTCCATAGCCGCTTAGTCCTGCCCGCCAACTCCTTAATCCCGGATTTTCATTTCCGTCAATCTGGGTCATACTGTACAGGCCAGCAGCCACTGAGGCTGCCCATTTAGCCCCACCATTTTAAAGATAGCTGAGGGCTTTCCCACCTATTTTTAAGGCACAGAACACTAAGCGGGCAGCATCAAAAATCACTGCTACCCGCTTAGTGCCATTCCCCACCTCTGCTCCGTCCCAGAATGCCCCCAACATGCCCCAGCGCTAAGCATCTGGGCATGTTAGGGACTTAACCTGGATTTTCCAAAGGCCCTACTCGTGTAGTTGCCTTTGGAAAATCCCAGTTAAGGCATTTACATGGGTGACATGGGCTATTACCCATGTGACTGCCTTCGAAAATCAGGCACCTACTAACTACATGCAAGATACCCATCAATCTCTCAGCACAGAATCTTCAGTCTCTAATTCAGAAGCCTCGTGACACTAGGATAAGACAGAAAACCACACAGGACCTTCTAGTGATATCAGCTTTCCAAACCAAATGTAACCAATCAACCTCCAAATAGGCCTTTTCGCTGTTTGCACTTCCCATGTGGAACTCATTCCCTCTCGAAATACGAGTATCCAATACCATTGCAGAGTTCCATTGTAGAATAAAAATGCTCCTCTTTACAGAGCACTCTGGATCCTACACATAAAAGCACACATGAATCACTGCAAAATTATCCTTGTTAATATCAACAGTCTTTCCCCCCGTGGACAAATCTCCTTGAATAACCCCTCCCACCTTTAGATCTAATATCCCCTTCATCCCAATTACTTCTATTGTATTTCTATTGTTATCAACCTAAATTAAACACCTTGTGAAGGAACCCAATGTTAACATCCAAGTTAAACTCCGTTATAATGTATGTTATGCAAGTTAAAACACAAACTGTTACAATGTATGTTTTAGTTGCGTTGCAATGTAAACTGCTTTGAAACTATGATAAGGCAGTATAGAAAACACAATAAATATGTTGCTATTTAAGTTATTTACAACGTTGTCAATATAGCTTCTATTTAAATTAATCACTTGCTTTTATTCTGATCTCTATAAAACGTTATAAGTTAATTGTACACCGCTATGACTTATAGATAAGTGGTATAAAAAAGTTAAATACGAGACTGTGTAAGATATAAAGGGACATGCTTACTAAGGTGCGTTAGCTGCTAATGTGGCGATAACGTGGGATTATCACCGGGCGGTAGCAACTGACGTGAGTAAATGCAGATAGCACAGGGCTTTCCTGCGTTATCTGCAGATTGTGTATTGACTGAGCACGTGGGCAGAGAATGGAAGTACTGTAGCATGTCATTACTGTGGAGGTCGACAGCACACAGTAACCGCACGTTGGGTAGACATCGCGGGTGAAGTAAACGCCACCTCAATGGGTGGTGTTTGCTGCATTTGCAGTACTGCTGCTCCATGATCCCTGTTTGGTGGCATCATCTGCTGGGTACATGCGCCCCCAGCAGATAACACACAGCTTTAGCAGCTAACGCAGCGCTAGCAGCACTAAAGCATGTTGTTAGCTGCAGAAGCCTAACTCACCTTAGTAAACATGCCCCAAAGACAGCGCATAGTCCGATCACTAAATTAGGAATAAAATTATTTTGTTCTACCTTTGTTGTTTGATCATTGCATTCTCTCATCATGCTGATCCCAATCTGAGGTTTCTGTTTATTAGCTCTCTTTCTATGGTCTCTAGTCCATCTGCTATTTCTCATCACTCCTTTTGTTTTCTTTACTTCTTTCCATCTTGGATATTGATCTTTTCCTTTTTCTCTGTCCACTAAGACTTCACCACTCCTTCTTACTATCCAGTTTTCAGTCCTCTTTTTTACTCCATCTGCCTACCACTTTTCAACCCCCACCCCATTCCTCCCATTCACCACCTTCTCTTCCCTGGTCCATTCTTCCCCAACCACCCCCTCCCTATTACTTCCATATCCAGCATCTCTCTGTTTCTTTCTCACCCTACTTACCTCATGTCAATCTTCTTCCCTTTCTCTCCTTATCACCTCCATGTCCAGCATCTTCCCTTGGTCTCCCTTTAACCCCCATGTCCAGTATCCCCACTGCAGCTCAAAAATCTTCACTCCTTGCTTGTCCCTGTGTCCATTGTCTCTATGTCCACTTCCCTTGTCAAATATCTCCCCTCATGTTTAGCATGTCCCTTCTGCCTCCCTATTCCACCTTGGCATCTAGCATTCCCCTCCGTCTGCCCCTGCACCACCACGTCCAGCATCTCCCCTCCATCTACCAATGTCCCCCTTATCCAGTATCTCCCCTGTTTTCCTGTGATCCTTCCTTATCCTGCATCTCCATCTAATTTCCAGTGATACCCCCAGCCCCGAACATTTTATCTCCATCTTCCTTTCCCCCTCCATCTCCCTATGCCTCCTCTGTGTCCAGTATCTCCCTTTATCTCTGTAGCCCTCCATCCCCAAGTCCAGTATCTTCCCTCCACTCTCCTGCCCCTCTCCTGCTGCCTCCCAATTCCCTATTCCCCTTCCCATACTCTGTCCCTTTCTCACTTCCCCTTTGCACTCTCACCCTCTGCCCTCCATTCACCCCGCCCCCATAATGTTTCTATCAATCACTGCCCTTTTAAATTTATTCACAACTTCTCTGCCCCTCTCTCTCTAGCCCCCAGCAACTGCCCTTGCACTCCCTCCTCAGGACCTGTAACAGGTGATCTGGCTGGCAGTTCTTTTGCCAGTAGGACTTGTTGCTCCCGCAGTCACGGTCTTCCCTTCATGCAGAGCTCTGCTGCCATGGGCACTTACTGCTCCAGTGGGCACAATTTTCCTTTCTAGGCTGCAGAGGCAATTGCAGCCCAGAAAGGAAGATTATGTGTGTGGGAGCAGCAAGTCCTGCTGGCAGCAGAGCTCTTCCTTTCTGGACTCAGCAGGAAGTGGGGGTCAACTAGGGCTGGTTCCCCCCTGCAGCGCTTACCCTGCTTACTGGGCAGCGCCGGTGTTGAATAGGGCCAAGAGTGAGATGAAGTGGGAGAAGGAAGGTATATGCTGAATGCTGAGTTTAGGAAAAGCAATAGCTATCCTAAATTTCAAGGCCTCAGTTTTACAAGGGCCTAAGAGGCCGTTTTACGAACGCGCTCTATGGTTTTGCACCTAATGTTTCAATAGAATAAAAATTCATGTGCATTTAATGCAAAGCCTTCATATTAGTTGTCCGGAGTGTGTGTTCCCAGCAGTTAACATGTGGTTCTGTAGCCGAACCACAAGGCAATATTACCATGGGTGCACTTAATTCTGCCTACTGAAATGGATGCAATTGCACCCATGCTAACTGCAATGGTGACAGCATGTGGCATTTACCCCTGCGCTGACTACAATGAACTCAGCACACCCACTCTCTGCCCCTAACCTGCCCATTCACCGCTTTAACATATGAGTCGCAGTTAGTGTGCGAATCAGCGTGCGGTAAAAATCCTGCCCCCATGCTGACACTTACTGCGTCCAAGCATGCCATTATTGCGTGCCTAAACACAGGCTAACTGCATAGTGCACTTTAGTGAAAGGCCTCTATATTTGAATTTAGGTGCTTAGGGGTATGTTTACTAAACCGTCTTAACGTAGCAGCAGCGACGTTATCACATAATAATGTAACGATATTGCCCGATAACATCACGTATCGTGCGATAACATCTCCAGCGACGGTGAGGTGCGCAGAGGGAGGAGAAAGACACCCCCGGGGGTGGAGTAAGGCTCTCCAGGGGTGGAGAGAAGGGGTCAATGGGCGGAGAGTGGGCGGGGAGTGGATCCATGCACGCTAACGCCATGAAATAAAGCTCTGAAAACTAGTGCCAGTGAAAACCTCGTGCTAGGCACATTTGCAGGACAGAGAAACCATTTCATTCAGCAATGTACAGCAAAGGCAGGGAAACCCAGAAAAGTGATAGTAGTGATACATGTGCAGGAACCAAAAAGGCAAATAAATATAGAAAATGACCAGAACCACATCTGAAATCACAATAACCAAGCTGGCCAATAGTGATATTAATGATAAACATAAAGCAACACTACTGACAAAGCATAAAAAGGAAGATATCATGTTTGGAAGGGCCTATGCTCTGTCCCCCTACAAAGTGAATGATCCCACATTGAAATAGCGGTGATCAGGGTTGTTGTCATTTAAATTGGACAGGTTTGTTATGGCATGCACATGTGCAGCAACAGCAGAGTGGGCACGTAGGAAACGGCAACTGTACTGATGCTATAAATAGGATACAGGGGGCTGCAGGCGGCACATGCTGTGGTCCAGCTGGGGCACAGTGCAGACTAGGCAGATGCCTAGGTGGCACATAGGAATGCCAAAACTGTAAAGCAGCAAAACAGCAACTGATGAGGGTCCAACATGGGCACGAGTGTGTGTCCCACAGTGTCACAGGGGATATTATCCAGCAGGTACCCCCAAGGGCACATAACATTGGCAGGCGGTGCCGGGGGGGAAACGCGCATGTCCATGTAGGCACACCTACCCGACAAGCCACACCATAGGCAGCTGCCTACCGGCACACTGGATGGCCTGGGACTGCGCACCACCAACACCACCGGCATACGGGCATGTCAGCATGGTGGCGGAGGGGTGCTGGTGGCGGAGGGGGCAGTGGCATCTGCCCACACCAGACCATGGCCAAGCCCCCTTTAGGTGGGTGCCGTGCACTGCAATAGACAAGGTCTGCCTGACAAACAGTCATGGTATCCACAGGGAATGACCTACCCCTGTAGCAAATGTTTAGTGCAGTACACACAGCCAGCGTGTTCAGGGGCAGAAGGTCACAGGTTCAAGTCCCAGCTGTGGCTCCTGCCAACCTTGTCCCCGTATTTTACTCAGTACTAAACTGTGGTAATAAAGATGGAACCTTTATTGCAGATAGAATAAACATGCCTGCAATGCCTATATTTTACCCTACAGAGCACAGACACCATAAACATGTGCAATCCCTAGAGCAGAGTTTCCCAACTGCAGTCCTGGAGGGCCAAACACCATTCAGGTTTCATGCTGTCCTTAATAAATATGCCTGTGCTGTATTTGTATGCACCACCCCCATTGTATGCAAATGTACCTCATACATATTCATTAGGGACAGCATGAAAACCTGAACAGTGTTTGGCCCACCAGGACTGGAGTTGGGAGCCTCTGCCCTAGAGCAGTGGCCAACAGGGGCACACACACCCACACCCACAGGCTCCACTATCCAAAGCCTCATGGAGAGTCAGGCTGTTGGGCCCTGTGCATCTCCCAATATGGGCACTTGCATACCTTAGCAATGCCGTCCTAAACTTGGAACACGTTCCACATATATCAAAAGGTTACTGTGATTAATGTCAGCTAACAATCCTAAGTTAAACACGATTTGTTGATAGAGATTCATCATAGCAACCTTTCTGATATCTGTGGAGTGTGTTTCAGTTATTGCTTTTGACAGTGTTTACCACTCTGGGAAGTGACCCCAACACTATTGTATACCATAGCAATGCCCGCACTGTGCCCAGGACTAGTGAGGCGACCAGGGCTGCCACAAACCTCCATATCTGCACAATGCTGGCATAGGTGTGGGAGTGTGTGTATGTCTATCCAGTGTGTTGTGGCTGCCCACACCTTACTGAGCCCACACTGCTTGCACTGTTTCCAGTGTTAGCCTACCAATGTGCATAATGAGGAGCAAGGTACTGTGGGTATGGCCCGGACAGTGTGGCCTGGGCAGGATGCATCTGCAGAGGGTATAGGGCAATGGCTGGGACATTGTAGTGCCCGACCACCACCACCTTCATGGACAGGGTGGCCACAGCATGTCATGCTGGGAGGTCACTCTCACCCTGACTGATCAGTGACCACGGTATGGCTAGGTTCCCCGATAGTGCTATGTCACATTTCTTTTAAGTGGTATTTATGGGTTCTCTTTTCTGGGGCCCAGTCACTAACACACCTGCTTTGGTGTGTATGTTCATATCCCATTTTTGGGTGCACACAGTTCATCCAGGACCAAGCACTATGTACTAGCTAGCAGACTGTCTTCAGTTAGTATGTGGATGGCTGGAACACCATGCAGGTTGAAGTGGGTGGAGACTGACTGTGCCCTCTGCTGGTGCATGTCAGATAGTGTTGGGGGGTAGCTGAGCTTCTACAGCATTATGCCTGTCTGCCATTGCCTTATGTAATGCGTACAGATCTGCATTGACTGCCCTGTAGGGTGCCTGTTCCTCAGCAGGACTGGTGTTGATGGTCCTCTCTACTGCCACCATTGCAGAGATGTACAATGTGGCTCTGCTTGGTGGGAGATCCTGTCCCCCACCCTGAGCCACAGAGGGCGGTTTGGGTGGTACTACATAATCTGCTTTTGGATACTAACACCCCCCCTTCACCTATAACATGTGACTATGGCACTCACACAGGATATGCACTATTCTGGGTGCATCATAGTCCACAAGGGCTAGACGTGACTGGGAAATACAGATGGATACAGGTGTATCCTAGGTGTGACTGCAAGGACTACCTATCACACACTGGCACTGATGGAGACCTGCCAAGCCAGGTGCTGTGGACCTGGTGCTGGGTGCCCCACCTCACCCTCAGGGTGAGCACAGGACCTGCACAATGTCATGGTCTGTAGCTACTCTGTGCCAGTAACATACACGGTCGGTTCCCCCTACCAGGCCTAGGTGCTATGGGGGTGCATACCCCATTATGTGATCTGCTGTAGACTGCTGATGTGCATGTGCAGTGCATCGTGGGTATGGGTGGATTTGCCCTATCCTGGTAACCAGAGCAAACAGTTTGTGTGGTGACCTGCAGTCTTTCTGTAGCCAGCCAGCAGTGTGGTCACAGCTATAGGGATGTAGCCTACTGATTATGTTAATGACTGTGGAGGCAGAGGTCATGGGTTCTATTCTGCAGTGGTGTAATCTAAAAAGGCTATCTGAGGCATTTCCTTTTAATTTAAATCAGTGCTTCCATCAGAAACACCCTCACAGTGGGTGCCTCAGGTGAGGTGAGGTGGGTGCCACAGTGGGTGCCTCAGGTGAGGCCTAAGGTGCCTCATAGGCACCCTATAAGGTGCCTTGTAAAGCACCCTATACAGCACCCTTTAGGGCACATTATAGGGTGCCTTGGCAGACAGGGCACTTTATAATGTGACCTATGGGGCACCTTATAGGGCGCCTTATGAGGCACCTTAGGTTACGGCACTGTGAGAGTGTTTTTGCTGACAGCACTGATTTAAATTAAAAGAAGATGCCTCAGACAGCCTTTTTAGAGTACACCACTGCAGGATCAAACCCATGACCTCTGCCTCACAGTCATTGCAGTAACCAGTGAGCTACATCGTTATAGCTTCTAACACTGCACTGGCATGTACTTAGGGTTAACACACGTTAACGTGCCACGGCGCCCACTATCGCGCGATACATATTCTTGCTACCTTTGGACTGGAACGCCCACTCCTTATATGGCATTCTTCACATTATCGCTGCAACTAGCGCCAGTAACATTAGGACGGTTTAGTAAACATACCCCTTAGTTTCAACCTGCACTGTAGGAATCTAAGATCAGATGAGAACAAATGTCTCATCTAAAATATAGTTGTGGTACTCAGCTATCTTTCAATAGGAAGCTCTAGGTAGCTTTTTTTCAGGCCTGGTAATGATTAGAGATTACAGTAGATCAGTAGTTCTCTACCCAGTCCTTGAGGCACATCCAGCTATTCAGGTTTTGAGGATTTCCACAAATAATACGCAGGAGACAGATTTGCATACAATAGAGGCAATGCACGGAAATCTATCTCATGCATATTCATTGTGGGAATCCTAAAAACCTGACTAGCTGGGTGTGCCTTGAAGACGGGGTTGCGAAGCCCTGCAATAGAGCATTGCGTCTCTTTTCAGTCACATTCTTTGTTTCTCTGATTTATCAGTTTTGTTGGCCAATGACTAAACTGTTGAGTCAATGAGTGTGAGACTGCAGTTAACTGGCAGAGAGAGAGAGAACAGATCCCAGTAGGAATGCATTGAACCAGGTTATCCCAAACGTGCATATCATGCCAAACCCTTAAAGACTGTAGGGAAGCTATGTGTGCCCAAGAGTCCGAACTGACTGCCTGTGTCTGATTTATTTAATGGAGTCTGAAAAGGGTTCATTCGTTTTTCACTCAGCCTCTCCCTGATGGAAAGTCTCCTTCCCACCCTATTCCTCCAGATATCAAGACATCAGCGTTACTGTTCATTAATTTCTTCCTCACTTCCTTGAGTTGGATGTGAGCTAGGGAACTACATCCTTGCCATGATCTGCCTGAGGATGCCTGTCAAGAAATGTTTTTGTCTGCCAGTGTGTGATTACAGATCCAGTAAGTATTAATCACAACTTGTAGAGTCTCCTAGCAATCCGTTGTTGTTGTTTTTTGTCTGTATGTTGAAAAACTGGGAACTTTCCACAGCAGAAAGAGTTCTTCTTCTGTGAGATTTTATAGAGATAAGTGCTGCCCATCCCAAAAAGTGGAAAAGTGGTATAAAGAGGTTTTAAGGAGTCCTGAGGAGTATTATCAACCAGCAATGGTGTAAATTCTGCTCAAGCAGCCCACAGGAAGGGGCCCACATGGCAGTGCAGCAACTTATTTTGATATGTTTGCTGTGCTGCCTCTGCTGTTACCTCCCAGGCTGAAATCTCATGATATTTACTGTACTGTGAGACTTCGGCCCGGGAGGAACACCCGCTTGGCCTGAAGCAGAGTCAGCATGGCAAACAAATTAAAGTAAGCTTGCCACACAGTGGGAGGGAGGGGGACAACAATAAGTGGTCACCGCGGAGGGGTGTACGACAATAGGGGGACCCTCAGTAAAATTTTGCATGGAGGCTCCTCATTAGGACCAGGGGAGGCAGCAGGAGGCTGTGCTGTCTGGTCTTCCAGGGAAGGGAAGAGCAGTGGTTCCTCCTTCCCAGTAGAAAAGTGAATTCTCTCCTCACTTCAACGGTGGCATCTTGAGGAAGGATTCATATGTGCAATGCCAAGAGAATGCATATTCCCTGATCATGAACCTTGCTCCCTGAAGCAGTGATTCTTGTCTTTCAAAGGGGGAGAGGAAGACTTCTGAAAATTTGCTAAGGATCAAGGGAGAAAAAAAGGTCACTGGAAACTTTTGGAGGCCCAGGTTCCATCCATGGTGCTCAAGAAGGTAGACAATTGAATTTCAAGTAAATTAATGTGTTTTCTTGTCTCCCAAGAAGGCAGTTTTAAAAAGCGTACATGATAAATATGGGCATAGAAACAGCACACAAATGCAATGTGTACCTTTGAGTCAATGCTGACTCCTGGTGACCCAGCTGCTCCTGGGCTTTCTTGGCAGTGTGACCTGGTAAAGGAGAGTTAAGTGACTTGCCCAACGTCACAAGCGGTGCCAGTTACAAGCTAGTGCTTGAACTACTAGGCTACTCTTCAACTCCAAGAAAAAGAATGCATGAGTATATATTGGGAGTTATGTGCTGTACACTATTTATGAAGGGGGTAATATATACGTATATAGACATAACACAGAAAATATCTGTGCTTATAAAAGGGGCACTACCAGGTCAATATTACATAAGAACATAAAAACATAAGATATGCCATACTGGGTCAGACCAAGGTCCATCAAGCCCAGTATTCTGTTTCCAACAGTGGCCAATCTAGGTCATATGTACCTAGCAGTTTCCCCAAGAGACACAAGTTCCACAATGCTTGTACTGGGTCAAGCATTGATATCTTTGGTCACTTCTTAATAATGGTTTATAGACCTTTCCTCCAGGAACTTGTCCAAACCTTTTTTAAACCCAGCTACATTAACAGCCTTTACTACATCCTCCGGTAACAAATTCCAGAGTCTGATTACACGTTGAGTGAAAAAATATTTTCTTTTATTAGTCGTAAATAGTTTACCCTGTAGCTTCATTGCATGTCCCCTAGTCTTTCTATATTCTGATAACGTAAACAATCGATCTACGTTTACCCGTTCCACTCCGTTCATTAATTTATAGACTTCTATCATATCTCCCCTCAGCCGTCTCTTTTCCAGGTTAAAGAGCCCTAACCTTTTTAGCCTTTCTTCATAGGAGTATCCTTCCATCCCCTTTACCATTTTTGTGGCTCTTCTCTGAACCTTTTCTAAAATCGCTATATCCTTTTTAAGATACGGCGACCAGAATTGCACACAATATTCAAGGTGCGGTCTCACCATGGAACGATATAGAGGCATTATAATATATTTTGTTTTATTTTCCGTTCCTTTCCTTATCATACCTAGCATTCTATTTGCTCTCTTGGCCGCCGCTGCACACTGGGCCGAGGGTTTTAACATGGTATCCACAATGACGCCTAAATCTTTTTCCTGGGTGGTGGTTCCTAATGTGGAACCTTGCATCGTGTAACCATAGTTTGGGTTGTTCTTCCCTAGGTGCATAACCTTGCACTTGTCCACATTAAATTTCATCTGCCATTTTGATGCCCAGTCTTCCAATTTATCAAGATCCTCTTGCAATTTTTCACAATCCTCTTGGGTTTTAACAACTTTAAATAGTTTTGTGTCATCTGCAAATTTGATAACCTCACTCGTTATTCCACTTTCCAGGTCATTTATGAATATGTCAAAAAGCAGCGGACCCAGCACAGATCCCTGGGGTACACCACTATTCACCTTTCTCCATTGGGAAAATTGGCCATTTAGCTTAACCCTCTGCTTTCTATCTTTTAACCAGTTCCTGATCCACAATAGTACACTGCCTCCTATCCCATGACTCTTTAGTTTTGCCAAAAGTCTCTGATGAGGGACCTTGTCAAATGCTTTCTGAAAGTCCAGAAACACAATATCAACCGACTCACCTTTGTCCACCTGTTTATTCACTCCTTCAAAAAAACATAACAGATTAGTAAGACAAGATCTTCCTTGTCTAAAGCCATGTTAGCTGTCTCCCATTAGGTTGTGACTATCTACATGCTGAGTAATTTTATTCTTTATGATGGTTTCTACCATTTTTCCCGGTACTGACGTCAGGCTCACCGGTCTGTAGTTTCCCGGATCACCCCTGGAACCCTTTTTAAAAATTGGTGTTACATTGGCGATCCTCCAATCTTCAGGTATTAGAGATGATTTTAATGATAGTTCACAGATTACTGATAGCAGGTCTGCAATCTCATATTTCAGTTCTTTCAACACCCTTGGATGTATACCATCCGGCCCAGGTGATTTGCTACTCTTCAGTTAATCTAATAGTTGTAAGACATCTTCCTGATGTATCGATATTTCCTTCAATTCTTCCGCACCTTTAAATACCACTTCAGTCATGGGTAACATCCCTACATCTTCCTCAGTAAAGACCGAAGCAAAGAATTCATTCAGTCTCTCCGCTATCGCCTTGTCGCCTCTTAGTGCTCCTTTAACCCCTTTATCATCTAATGGACCAACTGACTCTCACAGGTTTTTTGCTACGAATGTACTTGAAAAGGTCTTTATTTCGCGTTTTTGCTTCTGCAGCAAGCTTCTTCTCAAATTCTCTCTTTGCCTGCCTTATCAATTCCTTGCATTTGACTTGCCAGTGCTTGTGCTGTTTCCAGGTTTCGTCGTTTGACTCTTATTTCCATTTCCTGAAAGATGCTTTTTTGGCAACAACAGCCTCTCTGACCTCACCTTTAAACCATGCTGGCAGTTTTTTGGACTTCCTTCCACTTTTCTTAAAGCGTGGAATATAGCTGGTCTGGGCTTCCAAGATAGTATTTTTCAACAACACCCAAGCTTGATGTACGTCTTTAACCTTTGCAACTGCTCCTTTTAGTTTTTTCTTAACTGTTTTCCTCATTTTATCACAGTCTCCCTTTCGAAAGTTAAAAGGTAGTACTGTGGATTTCCTTACTATCCCTCCTCCACTAATTAAATCAAAGGCGATCATGCTATGATCACTATTGCCAAGTGGCCCCAACACCCTTATCTCTTGCACTAGATCTGGTGTTCCACTAAGGACTAGGTCTAATATGGCTTCCCCTCTGGTTGGTTCATGAACCAGCTGCTCCAAGAAGCAGTCATTTATTTCATCTAGGAACTTTATCTCCCTAGCATGTCCTGACGTGACACTGACCCAGTCGATACCGGGGTAATTGAAATCACCCATTATTATTACTGCGCTGTAACTTTTGTTAGCTTCCTTGATTTCTTTGAGCATTTCGTCATCCATTTGGTCATTCTGGCTAGGTGCTCGATAGTACACCCCACTTCCATTGCCTTCCCCCTTTTATATGGAATTTCAATCCATATAGATTCTACAGCAGATTTTGTTTCCTGCAAAACTTTAATCCTTTCTGACTCAATGCCCTCTCTAACATAGAGCGCAACCCCTCCACCAATTTGATCAGCTCTATCATTACGATATAGTTTGTACCCAGGTATCACAGTGTCCCACTGGTTGTCCTCCTTCCACCATGTCTCTAATATTCCAATCATATCTAACCTTTCATTTAGTGCTATATATTCTAACTCTCCCATCTTATTCTTTAGACTTCTAGCATTTGCATACAAGCATTTTAGAGAATGTATTTTATTCATGTTAATTTGGCTATTGTTAGACATGGGTAAATTGGGATCTTTAAGCTCTGTCTGCTCCATACTTGAGGGCATTTGGGCTACTTTACTCTTTTGTGGAACCTCTCTGATTTTGGTAGTATCCTTCAAGGATACATTCTTCCGAACCATCCGCTCTTGGGCGACTGTCGGCTTTCCCCTAATATCTAGTTTAAAAGCTGCTCTATCTCCTTTTTTAAGGGTAATGCCAGCAGCCTGGTTCCATCCCGGTTAAGGTGAAGCCCATCCCTTCAGAAGAGCCCCTCCTTTCCCCAGAATGTTCCCCAGTTCCTAACAAATCCAAAACCCTCATCTCTGCACCATTGTCTCATCCACGCATTGAGACTCCAGAGCTCTGCCTGCCTTTTGGGTCCTGCGCGTGGAACAGGAAGTATTTCGGAGAATGCTACCCTGGAAATTCTGGATTTCAACTTCCTACCTAAAAGCCTAAATTTAGCCTCCAGAACCTCCCTACCACATTTTCCTATGTCATTGGTACCGACATGTACCAAGACAGCAGACTCCTCCCCAGCACTATCTAAGACCTTATCTAGGTGGCGCGTGAGGTCCGCTACCTTCGCACCAGGCAGGCATGTTACCAGGCGATCCTCACGTCCACCAGCCACCCAGCTATCTACATGCCTAATGATCGAATCACCAACTATAATGGCTGTCCTAACCCTTCCCTCATGAGCACATGGCCCTGGAGAAACTTCCTCGGTGCGAGAGGGTTTTACATCACCTGGAGGACAGGTCCTAGTTACAGGATCACTTCCTGCCACAGCAGGGTGATGCTCTCCTGTCACGTTACCTCTCTCCTCCTTGACAACAGGGGTGCTGCCAGACTGGAGGTGGGACTTCAGGACTATATCCCTGTAGGTCTCGTCTATGTACCTCTCTGTCTGTGTTATGTTTTCCAAGTCTGCTACTTTAGCCTCTAGAGAATGGACTTGTTCCCTGAGAGCAAAGAGCTCCTTGCACCTAGTGCACACCTATTGCACACGTAAGACCTCTCACCAACTGGGAGAAAATCATACATGTGACACTCAATGCAAAAGACTGGAAAGCCCCCATCCCGCTGCTGGACTGCTGTCTGCATCTTAGTTTCAACCTTAGTTATGTATTCATAACTTCTGCTGTCATATTCAGAAAACAGCCAGTGTTATCCAGTTTTAAATGGGGAGTGGTTTGGGTTGAGTGAGGGCAGGTAAAAAATGTATACATTCATTAGTGAAATTAGCAATTACATATATAAATCAGTGGTTCTCAACTTTTCTGCCTGGACATCTGATGGACGATGCTTGCATATGTGACACACTGCACACATGACCTCCTGGACCTTTGGTCAGACACAATATAGCAATTCTTATCAGTTAAAAGTAAACATGATCTGCCTTCTACCCCTACCAACAGGTGCAAATCAAATCTAGGGCATTGCTCCGTGGAATTCACCATGCAAAAAAAAATATTCTGATTCTTTTGTCATCTGAGTAACAGCAGTATAAACCTCTTGATTACCTGGAGCAGGGCCGGATTTACCTATACGCCATGTACGCCATGGCGTAGGGCCCACAGCCGGCAGGGGCCCACAAAAAAAGAACCAGGTAATTTTTTTTAAACACAATTTTAAAAAAAAACCTGGTGGCTGCCGCCGCGGGGCCCCCTCTGCTGCCGCGGGGGCCCCGTCTACAAGCTGAAGCCGTCGGGTCGGGTCGGGTCGGGTCGTCTCTCTCTCTCCCTCCCTCCCTCCCTCCCTCGCTGCAGGCTGCGAGAGACGCGAAGATAGAGCGTCTCCTCGCGTCTGTGTTAAGCCCGCAGGGGCTGATGGGATTTCCCATCAGCCCCTGCGGGCTTAACACAGATGCGAGGAGATGCTCTCCCTTCGCGTCTCTCGCAGCCTGCAGCCTGCAGCGAGGGAGGGAGGGAGGGAGGGAGAGAGACCCGACCCGACCCGACCCGACGGCTTCAGCTTGTAGACGGGGCCCCCGAGGCAGCAGAGGGGGCCCCGCGGCAGCAGCCACCAGGTTTTTTTTTTAAATTAAATTTTACTTTAGGCCGGGGGGGGGTAGGACTTGTAATGGGCTATGGGGGGGGGTAGGACGGGTAATGGGCTATTGGGGGGGGGGTGGGACTGGTAATGGGCTATGGGGGGGGTAGGACTGATAATGGGCTATTGGGGGGGGGGTAGGGCTGGTAATGGGCTATGGGGGGGTAGGACTGGTAATGGGCTATTGGGGGTCTGGGCATGGAAAAGCGCTGGGCTGGGATGGGCTGGGCTGCGGCGGGATAAGGCTAGATGGGGGCTGATGGGGTTAGGACTGGTAATGGACTGTGGGCTGTTGGGGGGGCTTAGAACTGGCAATGGGCTTTGGGGGGGTTAAGACTGGTAATGGGCTGTGGGCTGATGGGGGCTGTCTGGTAATGGGCTATGGGGGGGGCTAGGACTGGAAATGGGCTGGGGGGTTAAGACTGGAGGTGGGCTGATGGGGTTAGGACTGGTAATGGGCTGTTGGGGGGGGGTTAGAACTGGTAATGGGCTTTGGGGGGGTTAAGACTGGTAATGGGCTGTGGGCTGATGGGGGTTGTCTGGCAATGGGCTATGGGGGGCTAGGACTGGAAATGGGCTGGGGGGTTAAAACTGGAGGTGGGATGATGGGGTTAGGACTGGTAATGGGCTGTGGGCTGATGGGGGGGGTAGGACTGGCAATGGGCTATGGGGGGCTGACTGGAAATGGGTTGATGGGGTTAGGACTGGAAGTGGGCTGATGGGGGGTTAGGACTGGTAATGGGTTATAGGGGGGGCTTAAACTGAAAATGGGGTGATGGGGGGTTAAGGACTGTAAGTGGGGTGATGGGGGGGCTAGGACTGGTATTGGGTTGGGGGGTTGCTAGGACTGGAAATGGGCTGATGGATGGCTAGGACTGGAAATGGGCTGATG
Organism: Ichthyophis bannanicus; assembly: GCA_033557465.1. Classification (NCBI taxonomy): domain Eukaryota; kingdom Metazoa; phylum Chordata; class Amphibia; order Gymnophiona; family Ichthyophiidae; genus Ichthyophis; species Ichthyophis bannanicus. Next base: position 525,699,846 of record CM066034.1, on the reverse strand, counting down.
CAGGGACTAGAAGGGAATGGATGCTGGGTGAGGCTGGAACTAGAAGGGAGCTGATGTTGGGGGAGGATTAGAATGGGATGGGGCTGGAAGAGTAAAATGGAGAAGGGAAAAATATTTTGTGTGGGAGGGATAAAAAATCTACAATTGGCCGGGTATTGGGAGAGTAAGTGGGGATTGAGGATGGAGGGGTAAAATTTGAGTGGATGAAATAGGAATGAGGAAAGAGCAAAAGGAGAAAGATTAGTATGTTAAAGCAGATGTAGAGAGAGAATGGAAAAAAATCTAGAAGAGAGAAGAAAGGACAAATGGACAGCAGACGATGGAGAGTTAGCAGAAGACACGAAGAAACCAGAAGAAAGTGGCTGGAGCAATTGCAGCTGAAAAAAATGCACAAAAGGTAGAAAAATATCTCTTTATTTTTAATTTATTAATTGGAATATGTCAGCTCTGGTAAATGTGCATCATTAACATCTGCGCTTTGTTTAGTACAAGAGCAAATTAATGTATAGTTTTATTTCTACAGTGTTGTACATTCCAAGTTTGGCTTTTGGGATTCCCAGTTTAATTATTGTCTTCCTATTTCTAAATTGTGATTACTTGTTTGGTGATGGTCTATGTTCTGCATGTGTAACTGAGCTGAGGTGTTCTGTTTATATAATTCCTATTTGACATTGCCACTTGTTCTCTTTCCCCAGTAGGTCATGTATTGTTGTTCTCTGAAATGTATTGGTTTAATATTTGCAGTGTTGCCTTTTGATTGGTAGAGTATGGTGCTTTGTGAGTCCTGGTAGTGCTGTTAGGATACGGCGGGTTTACTATGGGCAGTGTTTGTAGTAGTTCCTAATGTGTCTGGCAGTTGGCACTGGATTATAGTAATGTAGAAATCTTTTAGTCTTTCTTTATCCATACACTCATTAAGAGGCACGTTTACTAAAAGTTAGTATATGGTAACATTATGCAAATATTTATGCAAATGAGGCCCCTTATGCAAATGAGGTCCGCACCCCCCTTGGGCCGCCCCTGCTGGGGGCCCACAATTTTTGTTGGCGTAGGGCCTCACTCAAGGTAAATCCGGCCCTGACCTGGAGCATTGTGAAATAATACAAAACCTGTCCAGTGTGATCACCTTCTTCTTGTTCCATAGTCTTGCAGCCGAGACAGCTGCTATCACTCTTCTGCCCTGCTCCTTTGCCATGCTCTCAATTCCTTCTGAGTTCATGACCTCAGGGTCGGCGTCCTTGGAGTAACAAGTTGAAGTCGATGGCGAACACACCGTAGACAGCCCAGCTGGCATTCTCCCTCTGGGAGATAGAGAAATTGCCTCCAGGGATTCCAAGGACATCTCTGGTTGTCGCACGATCTCCAACGAGGCACCTCCGGGGGTTAACGGCAAGGAAGTCTCCCAAACCACAAAGGAGTAATGGAAGTTTGCACCAGCATAGATGTCACTCTAGCTCCTAAGCCCTTAGATTTGGATGGTGCAGTATGGGTTTTCACCTTCCTCTTGTCCATCTCAGGGTAAGGCAGCTTCCACACACCTGCTTGCAGCCGCCATCCTACCACTGCCTCTATTTTACTAGAGATCATAAAAGTCCTTCTTCCCAAGGGTATTATTAATCATTCATTAGTTTCCAAGGTGGTTTTGAAAAAATGGCTGTAGTGCTCAGGGGTCAACACGGTTAGTCCATTGCCCTTCCCTTTTTGTGGTGAACCATCTCAATGGTTTTAAACAGTATAAATGCCTCTCTGCAGGATATTCACTGGCATTAACATGGTTAGTGCCACTGACTATATACTGGTGCTGCTGGGTGGCACCTATCGCTAATTGTGCAGCCACGATATTGAGCCACTGGCCATTTAATGATACGTGGTGAACATCAGGCACAGGAAACCCTGGCTGAACATTTGCCACGGAAGCTAACCAGGCAGTGGCTGCATATCGCTGCTGCTCAGATAGCTTCGTGGTGATCTCGGCAGCGCGGATATTCAATGCTGCAATCCGGATATGGTCCTGGCATTGAATATCCAGATTTTAGGTTCAGCAGCAGCGGCTAGTCACGTTAGCAGCGCTAGCCACTGGCAATGAATATCAGGCCCTGTATTTTTAAGTGCCAATAGACCAATATCAGATGCAACTTCAAATAGATAAGAAATCTGTTCAAAGTTATATGTGACCATTCAGCAGAAACGCTTAACATTTTTTGTCTCTAAAAAGTATACAACTTTAAACAGATTTCTTATCCCTTATAAAGCTATGCAGCAGCCCTGCTGCTGAAAATGGACCTCTACTTATTTAATAACAACACAGACCTATGTCATCAAAATTGGTGCACCATTTCATACCTGTTATTTAATAGTAACCATATCTGGAACAAGCAGGGTTCAGGAAAGGGCGAGGAATGAGAGACATCATTGCGGATGTGAGATGGATCCTTGAAAAGACTAAAGAATACCAAAAGAATATCTATATGTGTTTTATTGACTACAGCAAGGCTTTTGACTGTGTAAACCATGAGAAACTCTGGTCCACATTAAGAAGCATGGGTATACCAGAACACCTGATCGTTCTCTTGCACAATCTGTACATTGATCAAGAAGCAACAGTTCGAATGGAACAAGGAGAAACAGAATGGTTTAAAATAAGCAAAGGTGTAAGACAAGGCTGCATACTTTCCCCCTACCTCTTTATTTTATATGCAGAACAAATCATCAGAGAAGCAAGATTGTATGAAGACAACAGAGGTGTGAAGATTGATGGAAGACTCATCAACAACCTTTGCTATGCTGATAATACCACATTACCGGCTGAAAGTGAAGATGATCTGAAATATTTGCTTCACACGATCAAAGAACATAGTCTCAAAATGGGCCTGCATCTTAATGTAAAGAAGACAAAGATCATGACAACTGGCAAAATCAACAAGTTCATTGTTGAAGGAGAAGAAATTGAAATTGTGGACAACTTTAACCTACTTGGATCAACTATCAATAAAGAAGCAACAAGCAGTCAAGAAATCTGACAATGTATTGCTTTTGGCAGCATGGCTATAAAAGACCTAGACAAGATTCTCAAGAGCAGAGATGTCCCATACAAAGATTCCACTTTTTCAAGCCATGGTATTTTCAATAACATCATATGGATGTGAAAGCTGGACAGTGAAAAAGATAGACAGGAAGAAAACTGACGCCTTTGAATTATGGTGCTGGCGGCGAATACTGCGTATACCACAGACTGCCCGAAGAACAAACCAGTCAGTACTAGAGGAGATCAAACCTAAGCTTTCTTTAGAAGCGCAGATGACAAGACTTCGATTTTCATAGTTTGGACACATCATGCAAAGAGAGAGATCATTAGAGAAAGACATCATGCTTGGCAAGATAGAAGGTCAACGCAAAAGAGGAAGGCCAGCAATGAGATGGATTGATAAAATAACAGCAGCTACGAGTACCAGTCTGTCAACAATGAGCCGTCTGACTGAAGACCAAACACAATTTAGGACAACTATCCAGAGGGTTACCATGAGTCGACACCGACTCGATGGCACTTAACAACAACAACATTAATAGCACCTTACACAGAAGCAACTAGTTTTATGGGACTTGGTGCTCAAGATTGTGGTCAGTGCTCAAGATTTGCTTGGAGGTTAGTGGGCAGCAGAGCCCACCCAAGGATGTCTGCTGCACCTGCCACCCCCCGCCACCTATTTTGTCTTCTGGGGGAGCTGGTGGTGGAAATTTAAAAGCAGTGGCTTTGGATGCACTGGATGAGATTGTTCCTAATATTGCTAACCTCACCGCTTTTATTGAGGATTCCTCTGACACTATCACTTTGAGATCCACACTGCTAGTTACCTTTCCTTCAGTTTCTATTAAACAGCGTATTCTTAAAGCTTATTTCAAAGTAAAGGCACTTAAGTTTTGTGGACAAGTAGTGCAGGTTTTTCCAGATGTGGCACTTGTTACTCAATTGCGTAGACGGCAGTTTCTAGTGTTAAAACCTCGGGTTTTGGCTCTTGGTGCTTCCTTTTTTCTGAGATTCCCCTGCAAATGTGCTATTGGGATTGATGGCACTTCTTATATTTTCTTGGATGCCTCTCACCTGGAAAGGTTTCTACAGGATAGACAGGGCTTAGGAGGAGACAGCTCTGTTAGATGATAATCACCTTCCATATTTGTGGACCTTAGGGTCTGGGTTTCTATGTTGGTATTTTTATTTACTTTCTTTTGCTTTAAAATGCTCTCTCTTGATGTGGACTAGATCATGTATATTTGTCCTTTCAAGTCTGTTATTGGCTTGCTATATGTATTGTTTATTTGATTGACCTGTTTATCATGTTTTTGATCATGTATTTGATTGAAAATTTAATAAAAAGATATTTGAAAAAAAAAAAAAAGCAGTGGCTTTGTCACTGCTATGTGCCCACAGCAGACCATGTGCTTCAGCACTCATAGCCTGCTGCTTCTGACCCCTCTCTGACAGGAAGTTGTGTCTAAGTGGATCAAAAGCAGGGCCATCCTGCTAGGCAGTTGCCTAAGATAGAAGACCTCTGTAGGTGGCATGGAAAGCCATGTGCTTCAGCACACATTGCCTGCCACTTCTGATCCCCCTGTGTTGGAGGGGGGTCAGAAGCGGCAGGCCATGTGTGCAAAAGCACATGGCTTGCCACAGGCCACTGCACTGAGCTGAGCTGCCCTCACCCTCAACCCCACCTCCAGAATCAGCGGTAGTAGTAGGCAGTGGTGTGGCTCAGCACGGGGGGAGGGGGGATGGGGGCAGCTCAGCATGGGGGAGGGGGCAAGTCCAGGCTTCTGCTTGGGGCTGCAGAAACCCTTGGGCCAGACCTGACCAGAAGCATGAGGTCATGTATTTCAAAGCGCATGGCCAGTGAATGGCACCAAAGGGGCAGCACAAAGCCAACCAGAATGGTTGCTGCCCTGGGCAGCCACCTAGCCCTGGTGGTCAGTCACTATTGCTCGTCATACTTTTTTCTCCTTTGTGCTCTCTTCTCATTTTTTACTCAGACTTATTAGCATTTATCTCAGGCCTTTCCAGTGGTAGTTCAAGGTGAGTTACACTGTGATATATAGGTATTTCCCTGTCCACAGAAGGCATGCAGTCTAAGGGGTATGTTTACTAAACAGCGCTAACGTCGCAGCGGCGATGTTATCGCATGATAAGTGATGTTATCACGTGATAATGGCGCATTACCATGCAATAACGTCACGTATCGCGCGATAACATCTCTGGCGGCGTTAAGGTACGCAGAGGGTGGAGTAAGGCTCCCCAGAGGGCAGAGATAAGGGGTCAATGGGTGGAGAGTGGGCGGGGAGAGGCCCCAGGCACACTAACACTGTGAAATCAGGGTCTGAAAATTAATGCCACTGAAAACCTTGCGTTAGAGGCACATTTGCAGTAGAGAGAAACCAGTTCAGTCAGCAATGTACAGCAAAGGCAGGGAGACCTAGATAAGTGATAGCAGTGATACATGTGCAGTAACAAAACCAGAGAGATAATGACCAGAACCAAAATAGAAATTCAAAACACCGAGCTCGCCAATAGAAAAAACATTGATAAACGGTAATCAACACTACCCATAAAGAATAAAAAGGAAGATGTCACTTTTGGAAGGGTCAATTCTTTTTTTTTTTATATATTTTATTTATGAAGATACTTTTTACAGAGTCATAATAGATAAACAATTACAACCAATAATACAGAAAAATAAAAGAAGAAATATAAACCAAAAACAGGTAATCATCATTAAACTTCCAAACCACGTCTCGGGGAGAGTCTAATCAAACCATGAAATTGTAATAAGAAAATCAAGGCTCAGCCACAAGGGCTACAGCCAACCTAGCCAGGCGAGTTTCCTCACTGCTAACCTGTTATTCAGGGTACACTATGGACCTTTTCCCGCTCATAACCAGTTCTCTAAGTCAGATGAAGAATAAAAGACAAATTTATCGTAACGTAAAGATATGCAGCATTTGCAAGGGTACTTTAAGAAAAACGTAGCTTCCAAAGCCAATACTCTAGGTTTTAACAAAAGAAAAGATTTTCTACGAAGCTGCGTAGCCCGAGAAACATCCGGGAACATAGAAACTTTATCGCCACAAAACTGGAACTCTTTCCTCCTAAAATAAGACTTCAATATCGAAATCTTATCCTCTTCAGAGGAAAGGGTAACCAGTAAGGTGGCTCTAGTAATAATGACATCCTGAGTTTCTTCAAGAAAAGCTGTTAAATTGAAATCTGCCTTATCTGAAATAGGAATCTCTTCTTTATCCTCAGGAGTAGAAGAAGCTCTCGAAGCAAGATAATAACATTTAACCAAAACGCAAGACTCAGCCTGAGGAAAAAGAAGAATATCCTTTAGATACTTTCTAAAGAGTATTGTAGGAGACAACATGGGACATGTGGGAAAATTCAAAACACGAATATTCATTTTGCGAGCTAAGTTTTCCAGGTTTTCCAGCTTCTGATGCAGCAGAAAACTTTCTTTTGCATGAGAAGCCGTAAAATCCGAAAACTTGCCCATTTGAGGCTCTAGTTTCGCCAGAACCGAGTTACAAGCACCGATCTGGGAATCTAGAGCATGAAACTTTTGAATGGAATCCCTTGTAAATAAGCACAATTTGGAAACAGTCTCTGACAACATACGCTCCGTGCGAGAAACTACAGTCCAAACATCTGATAATGATACCGTGGAAGTTGCCGGCGAAGGCGCAGGAGAAAAGGAATGACTCCACACAACTTCTTGAGGACACATTTGTGAATCGGGAACAAAGGAAGCTTCCTTAGAAAGCTCAAGGAAACCAGGAGGAAGCGGTGGGGTACGCTCGATTGAGCTTAAACTCGCACCTTCTGTGACAGGAACCAGAGGCACAGTACCTGGTATGGCGGGCCGTGGTGTAGAAACCAAGTGCTTCTCAATTGCCCCCGCTTGGGATTCATCGGCCACCGGCTTCTTCTTGCGCTTACCACCTGGCATGCCCCAACTCTAGCACCAGGGCTCCAAGATGGCTCAAAAGGGGCTCACAAGGGGCCAGACAACCCCCTTAGAAACGCGCCCCTTTGAAAACGCGCCAACGGCTAGCGCCGTGTGAGATCAAAATAAGAAGGACCCGTTGATGACGTCAGCCGAGTGCCCGCAGAGCCGCCAGCCACAGAACCAGCCTCCTCTCCTGCACTGGATCTGGACACAAGATGGAAACGCTCCCGAGAAGCACAAGTCGGCAAGGGCTTTTACCAGGACCCGGTGGTGACGTCAGCCGAGTGCCCGCAGAGCCGCCAGCCGCAGAACCAGCCTCCTCTCCTGCACTGGATCTGGACACAAGATGGAAACGCTCCCGAGAAGCACAAGTCGGCAAGGGCTTTTACCAGGACCCGGTGGTGACGTCAGCCGAGTGCCCGCAGAGCCGCCAGCCGCAGAACCAGCCTCCTCTCCTACACTGGATCTGGACACAAGATGGAAACGTTCCCGAGAAGCACAAGTCGGCAAGGGCTTTTACCAGGACCCGGTGGTGACGTCAGCCGAGTGCCCGCAGAGCCGCCAGCCGCAGAACCAGCCTCCTCTCCTACACTGGATCTGGACACAAGATGGAAACGCTCCCGAGAAGCACAAGTCGGCAAGGGCTTTTACCAGGACCCGGTGGTGACGTCAGCCAAGTGCCCGCAGAGCCGCCAGCCACAGAACCAGCCTCCTCTCCTGCACTGGATCTGGACACAAGATGGAAACGCTCCCCTTGGAAGGGTCAATTCTGATTCCCCCCACAAAGCGAATGTTCCAACATTGATAGTGCTGATGAGGGTTTGCTGTGGTGTATATTGGGCAGCTTGCTTATGTGGCTTTCACATGTGCAGCAACAGCAGAGTGGCCACGAAGGAAAGGGCACTATGGTGATGGTGTAAATGGGGTACAGGGGGCTGCAGGCGGCACATGCTGTGGGCCAGTTGGGGCACAGGGTGGACTAGGCAGATGCCTAGGTGACACATAGGAATGTAGAAATGGAAAACAAGCAAGACAGCAACTGACCAAGGGCAAACATGCCCACGAGTGTGTGTCCCACAGTGTCCCGGGGACAGTACCCAGCAAGTACCCCAAAGGGCACATAACATTGGCAGGCGGTGCCGGGGGGAAGCATGGATGTCTAGGCAGGCACCCCTACCCCATATCATGCACCATAGGTAGCCACCTACCAGCACACTGGTTGGTCTGGGACTGCGCAGCACCAGCACCACCGACACAAGGGCATGTCAGCATGGTGGCGGAGGGGTGCTGTTGGTGGAGGGAGCAGTGGTATCAGCCCACAGCAGACCAAGGCCAAGCCCTGTTTAGGTGGGTGCCGTGCACTGCAACAGACAAGGTCTGTCTGACGAACAGTCATGGTATCCCCAGGGAATGACCTGCCTCTGTGACAACAGTTTGGTGCAGTACACACAGCCAGAATATTCAGGGGCAGAAGGTCACAGATTCAAATCCCAGCTGTGGCTCCTGCAGACCATGTCCCTATATTTCACCCAGTAATAAACCATGGTAACAAAGATGGAACCTTTATTGCAGATAAATTAAACACACCATAAACGCCTATATTTTACCCCACAGAGAACATACACCATATACATGTGCAATCCCTAGAGCAGAGTTTCCCAACTTCAGTCCTGGAGATCCAAACACCATTCAGGTTTCATGCTGTCCCTCATAAATATGCCTGTGATGCAGATGTATTCACCGCCCCCATTGTATGCAAATGTATCACGCATATTCACGAGGGACAGCATGAAAACCCGAACTGTGTTTGGCCCACCAGGACCGGAGTTGGGAACCTCTGCCCTAGAGCAGCGGCCAACAGTGGCACAAACACCCACACCCACAGGCTCCACTATGCAATGGCTCATGGAGAGTCAGGCTGTTGGGCCCTGCGCGGAGCAGCATCTACCAATACTAGCACCTGCATACCTTAGCAATACCGTCTTAAACTTGGAAACATGTTCCACATATATCAAAAGGTTGCTATGATTAATGTCAGATAACAAATCCTACGTTAAACACAATTTGTTGACAGAGATTCATCATAGCAACCTTTCTGATATCCGTGGAGTGTGTTTCACTGTTTGTTTCGGACAGTGTTTTCCACCCCGGGGAGTGACCCTAACAGTATTGAGTACCATAGCAATGCCTGCACTGTGCCCAGGACTGGTGTGGCGGCCAGGGCTGCCAATCACCTCTGTCTTTGCACAATGCTGAAATGGGTGTGGGAGTGTGTGTATGTCTACCCAGTGTTTTGTGTCTGCCTACACCTTACTGAGCCCACACTGCTTGCACTGTTTCCAGTGTTATCCTGCCAATGTGTATAATGAGGAGCAAGGTACTGTGGGTATGGCCCGGACAGGGCGGACTGGGCAGGATGCATCTGCACAGGGTATAGCGCAATGGCTGGGACATTGTAGTGCCCGACCACCACCTGCATGGACTGGGTTGCCACAGCATGTCATGCTGGGAGGTCACTCTCACCCTGACTGAACAGTGACCATGGCATGGCTAGGTTCCCCCATAGTGCTATACAGTATTTTTCTCAAGTGATATCTATGGGTTTCTTTTTCTGGGGCTTAGTCACTGACATACTTCTTGGTGTGTGTGTGTGTGTTCACCTCCCATTTTTGGGTACACAGAGTTTCTCCAGGAACATGCATGATGTACTAGCTAGCAGACTGCCTGTGGTTAGCATATGTATGGCTGGAACACCTTGCAGGGTGCTGTGGGTGGAGACTGACTGTGCCCTCTGCTGGTGAATGTTGGATAGTGGTTGGGGGCAGCTGAGCTTTTCCAGGCCTACTGCCTGTCTGCCAGTGCCTTATGTGATGCATACAGATCTGCAATGATTGCCCTTGAGGGTGCCTATTCCCTAGCAGGACTGGAGTTGATAGTCCTCTCTACTGCCACCATTGCAGAGATGTAGAATGTGGATCTGTTGTTGGGAGATCCTGTCCCCCACCCTGACCCACAGAGGGCGGGTTGGGTGGTGCTACATAATCTGCTTTTGGGTCCACACTCCACCCTACTCTTATAACATGTGACCATGATAACCACACAGGACATGCACTATTTTGGGTACATCATAGTCCACATGGGCTAGATGTGACTGGGAAATACAGATAGACACAGGTGTATCCTAGATGTGTCTGCAAGGACTACCTATCACACACTAGTACTAATAGAGATCTGCAGCACAGTCTTTCTCAGGCACGCCAGGTGCTGCGGACCTGGTGCTGGGCGCCTCACCTCACCCTCAGGGTGAGCACAGGAACTGCACAATGTCATGGTCTGTAGCTACTCTGTGCCAGTAACACACATGGTCAGTTCCCCCTACCAGGCCGGGGTGCTATAGAGGTGCATACCCCATCTTGTGATCAGATGTAGGCTGCTGATCTGCATGTGCAGTGCATCATGGGTAAGGGTGGGTTTACCCTATCCCGGTACCACAGCAGACAGTTTGTGTGGTGACCCGCAGTCTTTCTGTAGCCATCCAGCAGTGTGTTAGCTACTATAGAGATGTAGCCCACTGGTTACATCAATGACTGCAAAGGCAGAGGTAATGGGTTTGATCCCACAGTGGTGTTATTTAATACAGATGTCTGAGGCTTTTCCTTTTAACTTAAATCAGTGCTGTCAGCAGAAACACCCTCACAGTGCCATAGCCTAAGGTGTCTCATAAGGCGCCCTATAGGGCACGTTATAAGGTGCCTTGGCAGACAGGGCACTTTATAATGTGCCCTATGGAATGCCTTATAGGGTGCCTTATGCGGCACCTTAGGTTACGGCACTGTGAGGGTGTTTTTGCTGGCAACACTGATTTAAATTAAAAAAGGAAATGCCTCAGACAGCACTGATTTAAATTTTAAAAAAAGGAAATGCCTCTAAACAGCCTTCTTACACAACACCACTGCAGGATCAAACCCATGACCTCTGGCTCCACAGTCATTGCAGTAACCAGTGGGCTACATCTTTATAGCTTCTAACACTGCACTGGCATGAACTTAGGGTTAACGCGCGTTAACATGCCACTGCACCCACTATCGGGCAATACAGATTCTTGCTACCTTGATGCCGGAACGCCCATTACCTTATATGGCATTCTTCACATTAACACTGCAACTAGCGCCGGTAACATTAAGACGGTTTAGTAAACATACCCCTAAGTTTGTACCTGAGATAATGGAGGGTTAAGTAACTTGCCCAAGGACACAAGTAGTGCCAGTGGGATTTGAAAACTGGTTTCTCAGATCACTACGCTACTGCTCCACTCCACTCCACTTTTTGCATTTTGCTCTAGCCAGCAATCTATGTGGATTACATTTAAAACATACATAAAATAATAAGATATAAACAGGGTTTTTTATGGGGGTCCTTGCTAATACTTAGAACCAACACCTTTTTCATTGCCTGTTATTTGCAGTATATAGCTGTTTTTATATAAATAAGTAAATTAAATTAAATTTACATCTAACTTTTATGATGGTCATACAATTTTCACCACAGTGGGCGGTGATTACTCTTCATGGGTAACATTTAATCTTAGTAAAACAGTAATTCAATTATGATCAGACCAACATTCTGCGCTACATGCTACAGGAATTTTGCCTAACTTTAATAAATCATTTTCTAAAAAAATGTAATCTAAAGACTGACCACCTACATGTGTAGGTCCAGGAACTATTTGTGTGCAGCCTAAAGATGACTTAATCTGCAAAAATGTGTCACAGCTTGAAGTGAGATGAACTTTCCTAAGATGTAAGTTAAAATGAGCTGAACTGGATTAACAGAATAGACAGCTGCAAGAAATTTGATTAGTAGTGAAAACTCTGTTTCCATTAATTCTGGGGCACAATAGACAACACACAAACTGATGATAGATGACATAAGAAGAAACATTTCATAAGGAGATGTGTCAACACCAATATTTCAAAAGAAAAATCAAATTCACTCTTATAGATTACTAACAAACGACCACCATGTTTATGGATGCAAGGTTTGGATATCTCTGTATAAGAAGAGCATAATTGATTAATTAACATCGTGTCAGTATCTGTCAACCAAGATTCTGTAATACGAAATATATCCAGCCTTTTTTTCAGTTATCAAGTCAAAGATAATAGAGACCTTATATATGGAAGGAGAGTTAACCATGTGAATTAAGAATTTTTATTAATCAATAGTGCTTAATGCAGAGCTCTTATAGAGTTCAAAGGTACCAAACTTCAAGAAGGTACTAGTTTCTTATATCTAGGAGGTAAAGTGCCATACTGGTCATTACCAATGACAACTGGAATAGGAGTTGTGGAAAAACATATTACTAAATTCTCAAGAGTTGACGTCAACTCAAAGGAGCTCCTTAGTCATGTTCCTTTATCGACATGACTGTATCGGCTCACTTGACTCCAGCACACATCACCTCCATTGTGAACCCTGTTTTTTCACCCACACAACTGAGTAATGTAACTGAGGGTGGGGGCAAGCACTGTTCTGGCACCAGACTCAGTAAAGATGGCAGAGGAAAACAGCTTGCCTACTGCAGTGTGAACAGGCAGGCAGATAACAACACTTTGCACCCGCTCTCTTCAGTCTCTGTCTGATTCATCTTTGCTTCTCTGTCAGTCTGTCTACCTTATCTTTCTGTCTCCCTACTTCTCTACTTTTCTTCTCTGTGCCTGTCTCCACTGGTATGGTGGTGGGTGTGTCTCTATGTGTAGCTGCACATCTGCCTTTTTGTGTGGCTGTGTTGCTGTTGATAGATGTGCTGTTTCTGATGGAGAGTGTGGTTTTGCTGATAGAAGGTTTGGGTTTGGGTTTGCAGTTTGCTGCTGGTGTGTCTGATGTTGTTGATGATGATGAGTTTGGCGTTGCTAGTGGAGGATAAGTCATCTACAATGAGTACTATAAACCAGTGGTTTCTGTATACTTTGGCTCAGAGGAGTGAAGGCAACAAAGGAGGAGAAGGTGCCCTCTGTAGAGGGTCTACAAGTCCAGTACCCAGTTCCTTGATTTGTCTGAGCAGCTATGCCTATGCAGGTTAGGTTTCCTTGTTGAATCTTTCTCCACCTCTGCCACCAGCTACAGCAAGGGTGTCAAACTCATTTTAATGTTGGGTCACTTTAGAAGAAAAATATACATTAAGCAGGCCAATATGGGCGAGAAGGGCTGAGGAGAAGGGGAATATGCATGAGTTTTTATATTAAATTAATTATGTAAATTTTTATTTTTGTTTTCCACTTTTCATGTGTTGGTCTTCTCCTAAGTTCTCTTTTTCAGGGTTGCCTTTCCATGTGTTCTTATTTATTTATTTATTTATTTAACAGCTTTTATATACCGCACTTTTGATATCAGCGCGGTTTACATTTTTAACAAATTTTGTACTTAAACATAAAACAAATGTTAAGTTTACAGAGAACAGGGAGTAAAAACATGGATAACAGGGATTAACAATTAACAGATATTTTTAAATATTTACAATAGGTTCTTAAATGCTCGAGCTCTAAAGGTAGGGTTTGTGAGGCTTGGTCTAGATCGAGTGGTAAGGTTTCGGGAGCTTATTTGACTAGCCGTGATCAAAGGTCTGTGTGGGAGGGGGGTCAGTATATTGTGAGAAGTGTTGTAGGAAGAGGTGTGGTATTATGGATTTTCTGAACTGGGACAGGTCTTTTTGTGATCTAATACTAGGTGGAAGCGTGTTCCAGCATCTAGGGGCGAAGGAAGAGAATGCTCTTAAAGTGGTTGTTTGAGTGAGTTTTTTGCTGTCATTTGGGACTGTTAGCATGTTCTCTGTTACAGAACGTCTAGATCTGGTGTTCTGTGTGTGTTGGAGGAGATCAGGCTGATCTTTACTTTTTATGAGTTTTTTTTTCTTTCATTTTTCTCTTCTTTGCATCTATCTCCTCTCCCTTTCTCTTACTCCCTAGTCTTTAGTCTCCATCATTTCACCTCTCATCTATTTATTGACTTTTCCCATCTCCCTCTCAACCCCTCTCCAGCATTCCCATTGCCCCCTCTGTATCTCTCTTTTCCCAGTCTCCTATAGCCCCCTAAGTTTCATCTACTCCCTAGTGTCCCATTTTCATCCCCTGTATTTACTACCTTAGCCCTTATCTAACCTCCATGGTCTCTCATTCCCTCATCAGCTCTTACTGCTTCCCTGCCCTCCAGTCTAATTTTTTTTCTCTCTTACCTTTTACCCAGTTTCCTATTGTCCTCCTTTCACCATCTTTTCAGATCCATTTACACCCTCACTCACCCTATATAGAGACCCATTCTTTGCCTCTCATATCCCTCCAAAGCACCACCATTCCTTTTTTATTTATTTCTTTTTATTTATTTAATGTCTTTTTTATACCGCGCTCTTTAGAATCAGTGAGGTTTACAGATAACAAATTTGTGCAGTGCAGGCAGGGCCTACACTGGACTTACAGTGAACAGGGATTTCTACACGGGGCTGACAGGGTAACTATGTACAAGCAAGATGGATGTCACAGGCGACATGGTCAGTTCACAACTATTTACAGGTTGGTTTAACTATGTACAGATTGACAGGTCAGAGTATGTATACTGTACCTTCCACCTGCTGAGAGAATCGTGATATAGAGGGTGGGGCTGCACTCGTGTGGAGTGGCTGTTCTGGGGATGACAACCTGGTTCCTGAGAGTGACTGGCTGTGGGATGTCATTTGGGTTGGTACAGTGCTGGAGGAAAAGATGGTGCTTCAGCGACTTCCTAAACTGGGTGAGGTCGGTGATGGCACGGATGGCCGTTGGGAGGGCATTCCAGCATATGGGTGCATATAGTGTGAAGGCTCTGTTTCTAGTTGACTGTGAGCATTTTGTAATCACCTTTGGGAGTACCAGGGTGTTGGCGGCGGCTGATCTCCTCGCTCTGTTGAGGGGGTGAGCTGGATAAGGTCGGTGAGGGAGGTGGAGGAGCACTTGTTGATGGCCTTGAAGGTCATTAATAAGACTTTAAAGGAGAGTCTGCAATGGACCAGGAGCCAATGCAGATGTTTCAATATTGGGGTTATGTGTTCTCTCCTGGAGGCTCCGTGCAATATTCTGGTGGCTGCATTCATCGCAAGCTGCAGAGGATTCAGCGAGCTCTTCGGGAGTCCATGTAGTATAACGTTAGCATAGTCAAAATGTGGGATTACTAGGGCTTGATAGACTATCCGGAAGTCATCTGGCTCAAGCAGCTGTCGTAGGTGATGGAGTGTTCTTATTTTGTGGTAGACCGCTTTGACCATGTTGCTTATCTGGGCTTTCATGTTGAGCTGTTGGTCTAGCGTGACCACTAGGTACCGTTCTGTGAGCTTGCTGAGGAGCCCTGCATCTCGTACATTCAGAGCGGTGGGTGGCGTGAAAGCTGGGTTCCTGGTGATAAAGAGGACCTCATTTTCTTGAAATTTATTCTGAGCCTCTGCGTATGTAGCCAATCAGTGAAGGCATCGAAACAGGTTGTCAGTGGTGCGAGATCTGGATGTTCGGTTGAGATAGGCATGTAAAGCAGAACGTCGTCGGCGTAGACCAGGCAGTTGATATTGAAAGAATGGATGAGCTCGCAGATGGGCTGCATGTATACATTGAACAGTAGGGCTGAGAGTGATGATCCCTGTGGCATGCCTTTCTCTTGCAGGAATGGTTTGGAGGTAGAGGAGTCGGTTCAGGCATGCTGCCATCTATCTGTTAAGTATGACTTACACCAAGTTAGCGCTGTACCGTGGATGCCCTTCTCCTTGAGGCGTGTTAGGAGTATCTCGTGGCTGACGGAGATAAAGGCTGCAGCGATGTCCATGAAGATCAGGGCAAACTCTTGTTTGATGTTGTCCAATCCGATGGTTAATGAGCTGAAGAGGGTGGTCAACAGAATCCCAACGCCATGAGACTCCCTGAATCCATGCTGGCATGGGTCGAGGGGTGCGCTTGTCTCAAGGTAGTGATGAAGTTGCCGTTGGACGACCTTCTCAATAATTTTTGCCAAAAGCGGGATGCTTGAGATTGGCCTGTAGGAGTCCACCTTAGCTGGGTCTAACTTGTTGCTCTTTAGCAGAGGTCTGATAGCTGTTTGCTTCAGGCTCTGAGGGAAGGTCCCAGTCGAGAATGATAGTTCTATGATTTTGGCCAGGAAAGGGCTGAGGTCAGCACGCAGTGATTTTACCCAAAATGCTGGGCAAGGGTCGTTTGGAGCTGTGGTGGTGTTTATGGCTGTGATGATGTCTTGAATGCCCTTCTCGGTTGGGGCTGAGAAGGTGGTGATGATGTCATGGGTGTTCTTCGTGGCTGGCATCCAGGTAGGTGCTGGGATTCTGTGGTGTGCCCCCTGTGATGGAGAGCGGTTTATGGTCTCACCGGTGTGGCTCGTTTTGGCCTGTAGGTAGTCGGCGTATTCCTGTGGGTTAGGAAGACTTGGTTGAGTCGGGGAAGGATCTTTTGTTAGGGTTTTGATTAGGTTAAAAAGCTCATGTGGTTTATTTAGGGAGCACTGCAATCTCTCTGCATGGAATTGCTTTATTCTCACTGAAACTGCTGCACGGTGCTTTCCTAGATGAGTAAGGTATGAATCATGGTTTTCAGTTGTCCGTGATCGACGCAAATGTCTCTCAAGCTTTCTAAGGTGGAGAAGTGACGTCCGAAGCTCGGGACATCATGGAGTATGGAGCCATGGAGCATTCTGTCTTCTTCCAGGTGGCTTATTAGTGGGTGGTAGGTGGATGATGGCATCCAGGCTAGTGTTCCATGTGGAGATCATCTCGTCGAGGCTGTGTGTTGGCGGGTTATGGAGAGGCTGTGCTCTGTTCAGGATTTCCTCCTTGTTGAATGGCTGGAAACATCTTGATGATACTATGGGAGCCTTGACTGAGGACTGGGAGCTACTATGATCAGGGTGTGTTGGCATCTGGAATCTTATCAGGCTGTGGTCAGACCATGCTACCGGACTGATGGATAGTTCAAGGTCATGATTAGGGTCTAGGACTGTTCGCAGGGTGAATATCAGATCCAGTATGTTTCCCTTTACGTGAGTGGGGATGCCAATTATCTGTATAAATCCCAGCTCGTTAGAGCTTTGAGGAAGGCCTTGGCATGGGTGTCTTGGAGAGCAGGGAGGTTGAAATCGCCCAGCACCCAGTTTGATGTACGAGGGTTCTTGGGGTTGCAGGCGAGGTCAATTATTGTTGATAAGTCCTCAGGGGAAGGGGAGGGGGCTCTGTAGACTATGTTGATGGTGCTGTGCTTATTGGCTATGGGATGGAGTCGAGGTGCATAGTGCTGCTGACAGACATCAGCTGGAATTGTAGCTCCATCTTGGTTAGAATGAGTGCTCCTCCACCTCTATGATCGGCCCTGTGGCAGGTGTGGATAGAGAAGTTGGGGAGGACAAGCTGGTGAAGGAGGACTGTGTCTGAGGTGGACAACCATGTTTCGGTGACTAGTAAGATGTCCAGGTCATGGGCGGATACCAGGTCGGCCACGGCTGGCCATTTTTTCTGGACCGAGCATGCATTTATAAGGGCACACTTCAGGTTGTGTGGGTGCGTGTGTTTCTCTCGCTGGGAAGGCTTGATCTGCTGAAGGGAGACGTAGAGTATGTATGGGCCTGGCACGCGCCTAGCCCCAGATCTGGATGGCGGGGGGAACTAGACCACCTCCTCCCTGTGCCCTGTAGGACTGGTATGCGATTATGGGAGGATGTGAGGGCGAGGGCACTATGGAGCAGACCTAAGAGAATGAAACAGGGCAACATATGTACAATGCAAAGCTGATACCACAGCCAGCCTTACGTATTAGGCACACTGGGGAGAAAACTCATGACCCCTGTATCAGCAGACAGTGCCTTAACCATTGTGCTCCACTGCTGCTCCTCCTTGCCTGTCAGCGCACCTACTTATGCCTTTCATCCCTTAAACTGCACAGTGCTGCCATAAAAAACAGTACTCTGACCTTGCGGTACCTCATACGGCACCCTCTAAAGCGCCCTATAAGCAACATTCTAGGGTGCCTTGGCTGACAGTGCACTTTACAATGTGCCTTATAGGGCGCCTTATGTTAACACGCTTTGAGAGTGCGTTTGCTAGTAGTGAAAATTACAATAAACATAAAATGACTCCAAAAGCAATCTTCCCCATAATATGTAATGCCTTAGCCAGCCTTGTTCATTGGGCACTGTGGGGGATTGAACCCTTGATCCCTGCACCATTGGTCAGTGTCTTAACCATTGTGCTGTGGTTCTGTTCCTGTGCTTGTACATTAGCGCGCCGCCTTATGCCGCCCAATATTAAAAAGCCTCCTAAATCAATAGCGCGCCACCTTATGCCGCCCAATATTAAAAAGCCTCCTAAATCAATAGCGCGCCGCCTTATGCCGCCCAATATTAAAAAGCCTCCTAAATCAATAGCGCGCTGCCTAATGCCCATCAGCATGCTGCCTTATGCTGCACAATATTAGACTAGCTCCTAAAGTAATGCCTCAGCCAGCTGTCTACATTGAGCACTGTGGGGGATTGAACCCCTGATCCCTGCACCATTGGTTAGTGTCTTAACCATTGTGCTGTTGCTCTGCTCTTCTGTGAGCACATCAGTGCGCCACTTATGCCTCCCGCGCAGCTTCCTCATGCGCTAATGTGCGGGGCGCACATGGGCGCCGCGCACCTTAGCGCATATGTCAATCACGGCTTTTCTTTTTCAGGACGGAACGCCCACTCCTTATATGGCATCCGCTCACTACCACGGCCCGCACATTAGCGGGGTTTTAGTAAACATACCCCTTAGCTTGTTGGCTTTTGGGCACCATAACTGATATAAAATAGAAAAAGGAGTTGTTTGTTATTCGAAGGGAGCTCCCTGCACAACAAACATCCCAACATTTAATTTCACACTCTTCTACTTTCTCTTGTTCTTTTCTTTCTCTTTTTTTCTATTTATGATTGGACCTTTTGAGGACTTGGGTCATGGTGGCATAGAGTTGCCAATGTTTTGAAAGAGAAAAACCTACCATCTGTGGCTAGCCATGTTCCGCCCATGCCCTCCCCCACCCTGTGCTTGCCCCACCCCCTGTCCCGCCTCCTGACCCTAAAAAGTAATTGTAGAGAGAGCAATGTGAAAACTGAACAAGCAAGATTGTTACACGTTAATAAAAATAAATTCCATACTAACAGAATACCCAGCATTGGTTGTACACACACAAAATATAGATAAGCCTTCATCAAAAAGAGAAATATATAGACCAAAATTAAACTAAAACCTCAGAAAACCAGGTGCTGCATGTAGTACAACACAAGAGAAAGAGAAATGCATTTCCCCTGTACTGTACAAAATAAAAGACAGCAGATGTCAGGATTGGCATTAGGAGGGATGCAATCTGGCAATTGCCCTGGACCCACAAGCCAAAGAGGGCCTCAGATCCATCGGAGACTGGAAAAGGCACAGCCTGCTAGTGGGCTTTAGGCAATGCAATGTGTGAGGCTGGGCTCAGGCAGCATATGGGTTCATGCAGGCGTTGGGGAGAGCCGCCATCGCCATGGCTACTCCCATTTAAGGGCTGCGGTGCTTGTTGCTACTCCTGGGTGCTGCAGCCGCAATCCTGACAGCAGTCCAGCACTCTAGAGTAACCACAGGCACCACGGGCCTTAAACGGGAGCAGCCACGGTGATTGTGGTTCTCCCTGATGCCTGTATGACCCCATATGCTGCCTGAGCCCAGCCCCGTGGCTTCACTTTTCTTTTTAAATTCTGCCGCTGCTGCCCAGGGCTGACTCAGGCCCTCCATGGCCGCTAACAGCCCCAATTGCAGCCCACAGCTGTCCTGCTGCATGCATACAGTCAGCCCTGGCAGGGCCATGCTAGGGTTTCTGGTGCTCCCCTGCAACCTATAAATCAGCGCCCCTCCCTCATTATTAGTAATGTTGGCTATACCCTGCCCTCCTTTTTTCCAAAACTCCTTTGTGAACTCTTTTCATGTGATGCTAGTATTTCTCCTTCAAATCCAATGTTGTAAGAAAATTGCTGTGAAAGGGCAAATGCAAAGCCAGAATAAAAGTAACACTTAGCAGTAAATACTTAGCATCATTCAAATAGGCTGTGATAATAAAAAAATAATCTGATTCTGGTGATCTCACTAGCAACAACTTAAACATTCTTCAGTACCAAGTATATAGATGAACTGATATAAAACCCTACAAAAGTCACCGAAGATCTACAAGGCCAAAACTACCATACCATACCATACCAGCATAAACTTCCAAAACTCACACAACAAGGGGCCTACCCAGAAAATACTGCAGGGGGCCCTAGAATATCCATACACCTATTTGAAAAGCTGAACAAGTCAAATTAGTACAGTACAGTATAGATTCCTATGTACAAACTCCACTTTAACAGAATACCTGGCCTCAGTCACATACTCAGAACACAGACCCTCACTAAGTGCAGAATAAGTGACTACAACCTAAAGTAAAAATAAAAATATGTAGATAAAAATGAATCTGAAACCTCAAGAAGTTAGACTCCACATGCAATGCAACATCGGATAAATAAGAGATGCAGTTCCCCATACTGTATAAAATATAATAATAGCACAAGTCCAATCACTAAATTTAAAATAAAAATATTTTTTCTACCTTTGTTGTCTCACCATTTTATTCTCTAATCATGCTGGTCCCAATCTGAAGCTTCTGCTTTTCTTAGCTCTCTTTCTATGGTCTATAGTCCATCTGCCATTTCTTGTCTTTTTTTTGTTTGTTTTCTTCACTTCCTTCCATCAGCCTATTTCCAGTCCCAGTAACCCTCCCCAGTATCAACACCCTTTTCAGTCCTCTCCTCCTAGTACCTTACAATTTCAACCCCCTTGCATTCCCAGGAATGTCACTGGTGTCCATTCCCTTCTAGTCCTCCTCCTTCCCCACTATCCAGCCCCTTCTAGTCCAAATACCATCTCAGATATTAGTTCACTTCTACTTCTAGTCACCCTATCCACATTCCAGTACCATCCCCATGGGTCCGCTCCCTTCCCGTCACAGTGCCCCCTCCTTTCCAGCCCCCTCCCCATTACAAAGCCACCTACCAGTCCCATCTCCAAGTGAACTCCCTCCAGTCCCACCCCAGGTACCAGCTCCCTTCCAGTCCTCCTCTGGTACAATTCCCAGGTATCAGCTCCCCCTCTCTTCCATCTCCTCCTCCCTTCCCTAGCATCTTCACTCTTCCAATCCCCCTCCAATACCATCCTCAGGTATCAGCTCCTTTCTTGCCCTTTCCTTCCCCTGGCACTCATGGCTCCTGTGTCTCACAGAGCCGTGGTTGAGAGAACGGTAATAATTGCAAACAAATACAAAACTGATGTGGAGCCTTCTGGCCTCTGCTATGCAACCCCTGCTGCTGCATCCCACTCCCTCTGACATAACTTCCTTTAGGGGGCAGGACACAACAGCAGGGATTATATAGCAGAGATTGGAAGGCTCTGCACCGGTTTTGCTTTTATTTTTATTATTAGTGTGATCACAGCCATGGCTCTGTAACATGCAGAAGCCGTGGCTGGATCAGAGGGAGAGAGGGTGAGGCTGCGGCGGGTAATGAAAAGATGGTTTTCTGCTCTGGCTACTTCTGGTCTCACTGCCAGTGCAAAAAAATGGTTTTTCAATGGCCGGTTTTAACTCACTGCCGGCAGCTGGTCTGGCCATATAAAAAGCGGCCAGGCTGATTGAAAACATGAGCAGGAGACACAGCAAACAGAAATACTAGGCCCAATATTCAGAAGGGTTTATCCGGATAGTGCTGCTGAATATTTCCTTTAACTGCTTGCAGCACTATCTGGAGAGTGCCAGGGCAATCTATGGGCAGGGTGAGGGCACTGAGAGCACTTATTCAGTTAGTGGCCATTTTCAGTCCACTAAGTCGATAAGTAACCGCATAAAGTTAGGCCAAAAAAAAGCAGGCCTAAATTTATCCAGATAGTCCTCACCAGAATCTGGATTATACTCGATAAATGCTTCTGATAGTATACTTAGACATGCAGGGGTGGCCCAAGGGTTTTTATTGCTCCAGGCAAATGCCCCCACGGAGCCGCCCCTTCTCCCTACTGCTGCTGCTGTCGCCAGCCTCTCCCCCCCCCCCCCGCCACAGCATCCCCCCTCCTGCCACTATCCCCTGAATCCATCTTCTCAGCTTGTGGTGGCAGCAGTAGCAATAACCCAACTCTGTTTTGAGTTGTCGCCGCTGCAAGCTGAGAGAAATGGATTCATAGAGCAGTCGCTTCCAGCTGCCGCCACTTTCAAGACGAAGTAGGGCCATCCACAAAGATCTGCCACCTTAGGCGGCCACCTACTAGTCCATCTAGTGGACGGGCCGGTCCTGTAGACATGGTTTCATAGAGTTTCTGGCACAAGAACATGGCAAAGGAAAGGTTAAGGTTTTAAAACAATGCCACAGCCATTTCAAGGATTAGCCAGCAGAGTCTGTGAGAAAAGCTATGAGCAAGTCTGAAATTATGGTACAGTTAAGAAGGTAAGTAAAATTTTGCCTTTCCTTGATGCAGAACTTTTTAAGCAATGAATAGTTTGAAGCACAATGGGGCATGTTTACTAAACTGCGGTAACATAGCAGCGGCTACATTAAGGCATGTTATGTAACATTAACGCACCTTAACGTAACGTTACGTAATGTTAATGCGCCTTAACGTTACATAATGCGCGTTAGCATTCCCAACCGTGGGAAGTCCCGCAGAGGGTGGAGAGAGGGTGGAGAGAAGGGGGTCAATAGGTGGGGAGTTGGCGGGGAGAGGCCCCTTCCACACTAACGTGGGAAATGAAGGGCTGAATCTTAACGCAACTGAAAACCTGGCGTTAGATGCACCTTTGCAGGAGAGAGAAACCATTTCAGTGTCAGCAATGTATGGCATAGGCAGGGAGCCCAAAAAAGGTGATAGTAGTGCTCCATTTGCAGCAACAGCATAGTGCCCAGGTATGAAAGGCCACTATGGTGATGGTGCAAATGGGGCATGGGGGCTGCAGGTGGGACATGCAGTGGGGGTTACTGGGGCACAGGGTGGACTAGGCGGTTGCCGAAGTGGCACATAGGAATGCAGAAAATGGAAACCAGCAAGACAGCAACGGACCAGGGTCAAACATGCCCATGAGTCTGTGTCCCACAGTGTCCCATCCAGGGGAAATTCCCCAGCAGGTACCCCAAGGGGCACATAACAGTGACAGGCGGTGCTGGGGGAAGTGTGGACATCTATGTAGGTACCCCTACCCCAGAACCCACACCTTAAGCAGCTGCCTACCTGCCCCCTGGATGGCCTGGGATGGCACACCACCAGCACCAACAGCATATGGTCATGGCGGCATGGCAGAGAGGGTGGGTGATTGTGCTGGAGGGAGCAGTGGCACCTGCCTGCAGTGGACCTAGGCCATGCCTTGTACTAGTACGTGGTGTGCAGTGCAACAGAAGAGGTCTGGCCGAGGAATGTAAGGGTAGCCCCAGGGACCACTATGCTGCTGTGGCAACAGTGTGGTGCAGTACACTCAGCCAGCATGTCCAAGAGCAAAGGTTTAGGTCCCATCTGTGGATCCTGCAGAGCATATCCCCATGGTTTTAGCCCACAATGCAGCCACAACAACAACATGGGCAAACCCCAAAGCAGCAGTGCACAGGGGTATGGACACCCACTCACAAGGGCTCCACTATCCACAGCTTCATGGAGTGTCAGGTTGTTGGCCCCAGCACAGAGCTGCAGTTATCACCAGAGCACTACTACTGCCCCTGCACAGATTAGCAATGTTGGCACTGTGATCAGGACCAGTGTGGCGGGTAGGGTTGTCAACCACCTCCATATCTGCACAATGCTGAGATAGGTGTGGGAGTGTGCATATGTCTCTCCATTGTTTTGTGTCTGCCAACACCTCACTGAGCCCACATTGCTCACACTGCTTCCAGCGTTAGCCTGCAAATGTGCATAATGAGGAGCAAGGTATTGTGGGTAAGGCCCAGGCAGAGCGGATTGGTCAGTATGCATCTGCACAGGGTGGAGGGCAATGGCTGGGACAAAGTAATGCTCGACCACCACCTGCATGGACAGGGTGGCCACAACATGTCACACTGGGGCGTCACTCTCACTCTGACTGAACAGTGACCATGGCATGTCTATGTTCCCAAATAGTGCCACACATTATTTGTTTCCAGTGATGCCTGTGTGTTACTGGTTCTGGGGTCCAATCATGAAGATGCCTGCTTTGTGTTTGTGCTGTGCATCCCACCTCTGGGTGTGCAGGGTTCCTCTGTGAACATGCACTATGGACTGGTTAGTGGGCTGTCTGTAGTTTGCCTGTGCATGGTGGGACTACCTTTTAGGATTTGGCAGGTGCAGTATGACTGTGCTGTCTGTTGATGAATGGCAGACCATGGCATGGGGCAGCTGAGCCTTCCCTTGCCTACCTCAAGCATCACTACTGGTTTGCAATGGTCACAGATATGACACTGGTCCAGCAGCCCTGGAGGGCTGTCATCTGCCAGTAGGACTGTGGTTGCTGGTACTACAGCCATTCTGCAGGGTGTAGGGTGCTTTGTACTGTGACTAATATGGTGCCTTATAATGCGTGTTACCTGACACAGCTTGCCATAATGATGCCCCGCCCACACCTTTATATGGGCATCTGTACCTTTACTGCGGAACCTAACACAAGTGACATTACCGCAGTTTAGTCAACATACCCCAGTGTTGTGTTGGAGGATACAGGATGATCTAGGTGGAAGGCAATTGGAAATTTTGGATGATCGTAACAAGAAAAAATAACTGTTTTGAAGTAAAATAAAAAGCATATGGACCGACTGGAATGCTAGCTGATACTGGGCTAGTAAAACAAAAAAAAGGTCTGACAACAATTTGATTAGGCCATAAGGCATAGAATTTTCTTTCACCTATAAAACATCAAATAGAGACAGACTTAGAGATTTCAAGATGTATATTTTGAAAGAAAGGTGGAAGATGAGAGGATATGAAAAGTCATTGAAATACCTCCATATAAATGCACAGAAAGTGGGGCTCTGTCATTGAAATGGAAGCTCTGGAATGAAGGTGAAAAGGGATAGACTCAGGAGTGATTTAAGAATACATTTCTTTATGGGAAGGGTAGTGGTGGCCGATTTAAGAATACATTTCTTTATGGGAAGGGTAGTGGCCGCTTGGAACAGTCGCCCACTGTAGATGGCGGAGATGAGAACTGTATCTAAAACAGCATGGGATAAGCAGAGAGGATCTCTGAGGAAGAGAAATGGATTGTATGGTTAGTAGTTGGTGTGGATGAGAAGAATGGATAAGCCTTTATCAGCCATCATTTTCTATGTTCTGTGTCTAAAAAAGAGAGCAATCAGATTTACTATGTGGAGTGAAATAGGAAGCTTCAAAACCAACCAAATTTACTTTTTGCTTTAATTAAAGATGATACCATTTAGGGGCAACCCCTAATTCCTCCCAACATATTCATTTTCTTTGGTGAAGAACTGCACAAATGAGCGAAGAAACAGTCTAGGTAATGAGCGCTGCCAAGTCAGTGACCTGTCTTCCTCCTTTATAGCCTGGGAGCATTTCCCAGTTCCACAGCTGGGGCTCTGAAGAGCTCTGCTTTTAATCGCTGTCACAGAGCGCTTTAAGAAAAATGGATCCAAAAAGAAACAGAATGTGTGTGTTCCTTATTAATCACCATTAAGGTTGTCAGGGGTATGATTTGGCAGACGGTTTGTCTGTTGGTTAACTATCTTCCTCATCTTCACAATAGCAATAAAGCTAGAAAGTTTGCCTCAAAAATTAAGGATAAACGAGATCTCAAAGATGGGCCTATGGGGATGCAGTGACCTCAGAATGTATTTACTAGAGATGCGCTTTCATTTGGAAACGAAAGCGGCAATAGTGCGTCCTATTGCACAATAGGGCACACTATTGAAAAAAAGGATACAAAGATTTAAAAAACCCTAATTTTTTGGCCTGTATATCCCTAGTAATTACAGGATTTCATAAGTGCAGAAAACTGGATAATGGACTATATGAGAGGAAGGAGTTTGATATCTACATGCTAGTACTTGAAATCTCTCACCAAGGAGATGTCAGGGGAAAAAAGATAAAGGCCAATCGGACTGACTCAGCATGCAGTAATTAAACTGCCTGTATTCATTCAAATAGCACAGGTAATTCTTACACATGGGGTTTCTCACAAAAATCAAAGCACGATTATATGTGTAGTTGGACTTTGGTTATCACCACAGGTATGAAGTTGCTCTCACTTTTTGTGCATGGAAAAATGTAAAGAAAAGTCATCCATCTGCAAATGTTATTTCTCCCCCCCCCCCCCCCCCGAACTAAACACCCTCTTGGCAACACCTTGTGACAAGGTGTGTAAAAGTGGCCAATTTTCAAGAAGATGATTTACATGGGTAAAATCATTTTATCCACGGAAAGTGGCTTTCAAAATTGCCCTCTCCATCTCTATATGGAAATATGCTGGAGGATAGGAACTTGGTAGAAAGGGGAAGTTTATTTTATTCTATTTATATATCATCTTTGTA
This sequence comes from Ichthyophis bannanicus, assembly GCA_033557465.1. NCBI lineage: Eukaryota > Metazoa > Chordata > Amphibia > Gymnophiona > Ichthyophiidae > Ichthyophis > Ichthyophis bannanicus. The sequence goes on along the minus strand of CM066034.1, from coordinate 525,673,264 downwards.
GCAAAGGTTATTCAAAATAGCTTACAAGATAAATAACAGCAAAGGAGTTAAAATCCTATAATGGACAGAAATATAGGCAGCTATTAACATAGCGATGAAAAACTTCTCTGTTCTCCCTACACCATTAGGAATAAGTACTCAGCAATCTTCTAGATCAGTGTTTCCCAACCCAGTCCTACGGGGCACACCGGCCAGTCAGGTTTTCGGGATATCCCTAATGACTATGCATGAGATATATATGCATTAGAGATATCCTGCCAACCTGACTGGTTTGTGGCCCTCCAGGGCTGGATTTGGAGAGCCCTGCCTTACACCTCTGTCATTTAAGATTGTGAGTGGGCAAGGTGCAGATGTCCTAGACATCGAAAGGGTATATAGAATATGACACATTCCTCCTCGATTCTCACCACCACCAAAATATTGTCTATTAGACAACTTTTTGGTGGTGGTGAGAATCGAGGAGGAATGTGTCACATTCTATATACCCTTTCGATGTCTAGGACATCTGCACCTTGCCCACTCACAATCTTAAATGACAGAGGTGTAAGGCAGGGGTCTCCAAATCCAGCCCTGGAGGGCCACAAACCAGTCAGGTTGGCAGGATATCTCTAATGCATATATATATCTCATGCATAGTCATTAGGGATATCCCGAAAACCTGACTGGCCGGTGTGCCCCGTAGGACTGGGTTGGGAAACACTGTTCTAGATCATATTAACCACACTTGGGGAACAGCAACATTTTCAAATCTTTCCTGAAGGCCATTAAATTAGCGTACTCTCAGATCTTCCATTGCTCTGGTCCTATCACACTAAAACTTTTGCCTTCCAAGATACTTGATGGAGGTATGAGACCCCAGGTATCTCCAGGAGATTCCCCTGTGAGGAGCGAAGTGGCTTTCCTGGTTATATCTTCAAAGTTTATTCTGCAAATATTGGGTTCTGCAGAATGGGACAGTGTTGATGGTGGAGGATCACATTTCTGTGAAAACGGCAACAACACTAAACTTAAACTATGTGGAGGAAAGGCCCAGCAATCTACTTGGATCAACTATCAATAAAGAAGCAACAAGCAGTCAAGAAATCCGACGACACATTGCTCTTCACAGAATGGCTATAAAAGACCTAGACAAGATTCTCAAGAGCAGAGATGTCTCTCTCCATACAAAGATTTGACTTGTTCAAGCCATGGCATTTTTAATAACATCATATGGATGGGAAAGCTAGACAGTGAAAAAGATTAGCAGAAAGAAAATTGATGCCTTTGAATTGTGGTGCTGGTGACGAATACTACGTATACCATGGACTGCCCAAAGAACAAACCAGTCAGTGCTAGAGGAGATCAAACCTAAGCTTTCTTTAGAAGCTCAGATGACAAGACTTTGACTTTCTTATTTTGGACACATCATGTGAAGAGAGAGAGATCATTAGAGAAAGGCATCATGCTTGGCAAGATAGAAGGTCAACGCAAAAGAGGAAGGCCAGCAATGAGATGGATCGATACAATAACAGCAGCTACAGGTACCAGTCTGTCAACAATGAGCCACCTGACTAAAGACTGAATACAATTTAGGACATCTATCCAGAGGGTCGCCATAAGTCAATACCGACTCGACGGCACTTAAAAACAACAACCTAGCTTAATCAATTTAAATCCACACTAAGAGCTTAAAATAACATCTTTGCTTGGTGGGGAACCAATGCAGTTTATCCAAAAGCTGTGCACTCTCATTTTTCTTACCTTCACCCTTCCCCCCCCCCCCCCCCCCACTAGCAAAAACCTTGCCTTGTCCAAAAGATAGGAACTGGTGAACTTAGGGGTATGTTTACTAAACCGCAGTAATGTTACTAGCGATAAGTGCAATGTTAACATGAGTAATGCCATATAAAGGAGAGGGCGTACCGGCGTTAAGGTAGCAATGGCTGTGTAACGTGTGTTAAAGGGCGCCTTGGCCAGTTAGCGCACGTTAATGGGACATTTCACGTTAAAGCTGAGAAACAAAACACATTACAAGGCTGACAAGGCGCTTTATAAGGTGCCTTGTAGGGTGCCTTATAAGGTGCCTTAACCTAAGTTGCCGTATAAGGTGCCTTAAGGATGTTAAGGTGACCCAAGATATGGTGCCCAAGGGCAGAAAGGTGCCCCAAGTTGACAAGCATGAAATGTACAGGCAAAAAACTGATGTAACCCTAACACTGAACAGAGCACCAAGGAAAGGCAATGGACAAGTGATGGAAGGAAGCAGAGGAGGGAGCTGATGGACCTGCCAAATATGCATGCAGCCGATGTGGCAGCCGGTAAAATGGACAAACATATTGGAGGCAGCTGTACCGATGCATAGGGTGTTGGCAATGTAAAGCGCTACAATGACAGTGGGTGGAACAGGATGGGAATACGTGTCCTCCAGTGGAGGTAGAGGTGGCAAGATATTTGCAATGATAGAAGGACAGAGGAGTAGTAGTGCCATGCAGAGCAGACACAGGAGAGGCAAGCATGAAGAGCCACAATGTAGAAAAGGGTGCCAGTGCAGGACATGGGGAAGCAGCCAGCACATGAAGACAGGATGCTACACAGCTGACAGATGCAGATAGACGGACAGAAGGATGGCTTGCAACTGTGATGAGGGTACTATGTGCTGGCAGCACAAATCTGCAGAGATATGACTGTCACAGGAATGAAAAGGACTTGCCTCGGACAGGCCTAATAAAATGAGGCCAAGGAGGGATTGAACCCATGACCTCTGCCTAGGGTGTCATTGTATCAACCAGTGGGCTATATCTCTATGGCAGGGGTGTCCAACCCTGTCCTGGAGGGCCACAATCCTGGCAGGCTTTTGGGATAGCCCTAATGAATATGCATGAGATATATATGCATTAGAGATATCCTGCCAACCTGACTGGTTTGTGGCCCTCCAGGACTGGATTTGGAGACCCCTGCCTTACACCTCTGTCATTTTAGATTGTGAGTGGGCAAGGTACAGATGTCCTAGACATCAAAAAGGGTAGATAGAATTTGTACCTTTCCCACTCACAATCTTAAATGACAGAGGTGTAAGGCAGGGGTCTCCAAATCTAGCCCTAGAGGGCCATAAACCATTCAGGATGGCAGGATATCTCTAATGCATATTCATTAGGGCTATCCCAAAAACCTGCCAGGCTTGTGGCCCTCCAGGTCAGGGTTGGACACTCCTGTTCTAGATAGTGCACATGTTTATGTCGTATGTGCAATGTGGGGTAAAATGCAGGGACATGGTCTACAGGAGCCACAGCTAGGACTTGAACCTGTAACCTTCTGCCCCAGGACACACTGGCTGTGTGTACTGCACCATACTGTTACCACAGAAGCATGTCAGTTCCTGGGAATACCATGACTGTTCATCAGACAGACCTTGTCCGTTGCACTGCATGCCACCCACCTTGGCCTGCTGTGGGCAGATGCCACTGCCCCCTCCACCACCAGCACCCCTCCCCCACCATGTTCACATGCCCATATGCTGGTGGTGCTGGTGGTGCACATACCCAGGCTGTCCAGTGTGCAGGTAGGCAGCTGCCTAGGGGGCAGGGTCTGGGGTAGGGGTGCCTAAATAGACATCCATGCTTCCCCCCGAAACTACCTGCCAATGTTATGTGCCATTTGGGGTACCTGCTGGGTAATGTCCCCTGGATGGGACACAGACTCATGGGCATGTTTGACCTTGGTCAGTTGCTGTCTTGCTGATTTCCAGATTTTGTGTTCCTATGTGCCACCTAGGCATCTGCATAGCCCACCCTCTGCCCCAGCTGCCCCACTGTATTTCCCGCCTGCAGTCCCCTATGCCCCATTTCTAGCATCACCATAGTGCCCTTTCATACCTGGACACTATGCTGTTGCTGCACATGTAGCACTACTATCACGTTTTTTGTGCTCCCGGCCTATGCTGTACATTGCTGACACTGAAATAGTTTCTTTCTCCTGCAAATGTGCATCTACCGACAGGTTTTCACTCGCGGTAATGTTCAGCCAGGGCCAGCCCGTCCATTGAGCAAGAATGTTTTTTGCACAGGGCCCCACGTTTCAGGGGGCCCCGCACAAAGAACATTCTGCTTTTTTAAAAATTAAATTTAAAAAAAAAGCTGGCTGCTGCCGCTGCCGCTGCCGCCACAGCAGAATGGAGTGTCCCACGGGACCCCCTCTGCGCCGGCTTTCAGATACGCAAAGGGAGAGTGTCTCCCTCGCGTCTCTGTTAAGCCTGCAGGGGCTGATGGGAAGCAGGGGCTGATGGGAAATTTCCCATCTGCCCCGCGGGGTTAACAGAGACGCGAGGGAGACACTCTCCCTTCGCGTACCTGAAAGCCAGTGCAGAGGGGGCCCCGCAGGACACTCCATTCTGCCGCTGCCGCAGCAGTAGCCGCAGCGGCAGCAGCCAGCTTTTCTTTTTTTTTTTTTTTAAATTTTCATAAGCCGACGGGGGGGGGGGGGTTAGGACTGGTAATGGGCTATGGAGGGGGTTAGAACTTGAGGTGAGCTGTGGACTGTTGGGGGGGTTAGGACTGGTAATGGGCTATGGGGTGATGGGGGCTGTCTGGAAATGGGGTGATGGGGGGTTAGGACTGGTAATGGGCTGTGGGCTGTTGGGGGGGTAAGGACTGGTCAGGGGCTATTGGGGGGTTAAGACTGGTAATGGGCTGTGGGCTGATGGGGGCTGTCTGGAAATGGGGTGATGGGGGGTTAGGACTGGTAATGGGCTATGGTGGGGTTAGGACTGATAATGGGCTATGGGGGGGCTAGGGCAGGAAATGGGCTGATGGGGAGGGGTTAGGACTTGAGGTGGGCTGATGGGGTTAGGACTGGTAATGGGCTGTGGGCTGTTGGGAGGTTAGGACTGGTAATGGGCTATGGGGGGGTTAAGACTGGTAATGGGCTCTGGGCTGATGGGGGCTGTCTGGAAATGGGGTGATGGGGGGTTAGGCCTGAAAAGGGGCTAGGGGGGGGCTAGGCCAGGAAATGGGCTGATGGGGAGGGGTTAGGACTTGAGGTGGGCTGATGGGGTTAGGACTGGTAATGGGCTGTGGGCTGATGGGAGGGGTTAGGACTGGCAATGGGCTATGGGGGGCTGACTGGAAATGGGCTGATGGGGTTAGGACTGGTAATGGGTTATAGGGGGGGCTTAAACTGAAAATGGGGTGGGGGGTTAGGACTGGAAGTGGGTTGATGGGGGGCTAGGACTGGTAATGGGTTGGGGGTTGCTAAGACTGGAAATGGGCTGAGTGGAAGGGGAGGCTTGAACTGCAAATAGCTGATGGGGAGGGGCTTGGAATGGAAATGGGCTGTGAGGGAAGGGAGCTAGGACTGAAAATGGGCTGATGGAGGGGCTAGGATAGGACTGGAAATGGGCTGTTGGGGGGAGCTAAGATTGGAAATGGGCTGTGGTGGGGACTTGAATTGAAATGGACTCATGGAGGGGCTAGAACTGGCCGTAGGCTCATGGGGGGGCTTGGACTGGAATTGGGCTGAGTGGAGGGGAGCTAGGATTTGACATGGGCTGATGGTGGGGCTAGGAAATGACTAGAAATGGGCTGATGGGGGGGCTAGGATTGGAAATGAGCTGATGAAAGGACTCGGACTGGAAATGGATGGGGGAACTAGGACTGGAAATGGGCTGATGGGGGGCTAGGACTGGAAATGGGCTGATGCAGGGACTAGAAGGGAATGGATGCTGGGTGAGACTGGAACTAGAAGGGAGCTGATGTTGGGGGAGGATTAGAATGGGATGGGGCTGGGAGAGTAAAATGGAGAGGGGAAAAATATTTTGTGTGGGAGGGATGAAAAATCTACAATTGGCCGGGTATTGGGAGAGTAAGTGGGGATTGAGGATGGAGGGGTAAAATTTGTGTGGATGAAATAGGAATGAGGAAAGAGCAAAAGGAGAAAGATTAGTATGTTAAAGCAGATGTAGAGAGAGAATGGAAAAAAAACTGGAAGAGAGAAGAAAGGACAAATGGACAGCAGACGATGGAGAGTTAGCAGAAAATATGAAGAAACCAGAAGAAAGTGGCTGGAGCAATTGCAACTGAAAAAAAAATGCACAAAAGGTAGAAAGATATCTCTTTAGTTTTAATTTATTAACTGGAATATGAAAGCTCTGGGAAATGTGCATCATTAACGTCTGCACTTTGTTTGGTACAAGAGGAAATAAATTTATAGTTTTATTTCTACAGTGTTGTTGTACATTCCAAGTTTGGCTTTTGGGATTCCCTGTTTAATTATTGCCTTCCTGTTTCTAAATTGTGATTCCTTGTTTGGTGATGGTCTATGTTCTGCATGTGTAACTGAGCTGAGGCATTCTGTTTATGAAATTCCTATTTGACATTGCCACTTGTTCTCTTTCCCCAGTATTCTCTGAAATGTATTGGTTTAATATTTGCAGTGTTGCCTTTTGATAGGTAGGGTATGGTGCTTTGTGAGTCCTGGTAGTGCTGTTATGATACGGTGGGTTTGCTATGGATTCTAAATGGGCAGCGTTTGTAGTAGTTCTTAATGTGCCTGGCGGTTGGCACTGGATTATAGTAATGCAGAAATCTTTTAGTCTTTCTTTATCCATACACTCATTAAGAGACATGTTTACTAAAAGTTAGTGTATGGTAATATTATGCAAATATTTATGCAAATAAGGCCACTTATGCAAATGAGGCCCCGCACCGAGTCTCCGCACATGGCCCCGCACCCCCCTTGGGCCGCCCCTGTGTTCAGCCCTTTAGTTCACTGCGTTAGTATAGCAGGAGCCTCTCCCCACCCACTCCCCGCCCATTGACCCCTTCTCTCCACCCTCTCTCCACCCTCTGCAGGACTTAACGCTGCTGTAGATGTTAACGCGCGCTAACGTTGCATTTGGTAATGTTAGTGCACGTTAACGTTACATTTGGTAACGTTATCGCGTGTTAACGTAGCCACTGCTACGTTACCGTGGTTTAGTAAAGATACCCCTTAGGGGCATGTTTATTTAACTGCGGTAATGTCATTCGCGTTAGGTTCCACGGTAAAGGTACAGATGCCCATATAAAGGCGTGGGTGGGGAATCATTATGGCAAGCCGTGTCAGGTAACGCACGTTATAAGGCACATTATAAAGCATGCTACAAGGCACCTTATTAGGCACAGTACAAGGCATGTGCCTTAACGTGGTTTGTACTGTGCCTAATAAGGTGCCCTGTAATGTGCCTTGTACTGTGCCTAATTAGGAGCCTTATAACGCCTTATAAGGATTGTCGGTAACTGTGGTGAGGGTACTATGAGCTGGCAGCACAGATTTGCAAAGATATGACTGTCACAGGCAAGCAAAAGATCTCAGGAGGGAACAACAAGGAATCAAACCCATGACCTCTGCCTAGAAAGTCAGTGTACTAACCAGTAGGCTATACCTGTATGGCTTGTTACAAAGCAATGGCTGGGTACAGAAGGACTGCAGGTCACCGCACAAACCGTCTGTTCTGTGTGCCAGGATAGGGCAACCCCACCAGCACCCATGATGCATTGCACATGCAGAATAGCAGCCTATAGCAGATCACCTTGAAAGCACTCGACACTCTGCCTTCTTCTTTCTTAGCCCTGCCTTATGGAACTCACTCCCTCCACATTGAACTCTCCTTAAAATGCACCTTTTCTGCCAGGCTTTTGACCTCCCTCTCCCCAACGACGGCTCTGGTCTCCCCTCATCTGACCACCCCCCTCTCCCTTGTAGTGGCAGATAGGTCAGTGATTGGGCTCCGGAGGACAGAGCCCATATATCACACTGAAAGGGAGACATTATGGAGCACTATGGGGGAACCCAGCCATGCCGTGGTCACAGCACAGTCAGGGTGAGCGTGACCTCACATCAGGAAATGCCATGGCAACCATGAACGTGTAGGTGGTGGGCAGGCACTCAGTTGTCACAGCCATTGCTCTGTGCCCTGTGCAGGTGCATCCAGCCCAGGCTGCCCTGTCCTGCCATATCCACAATACCTTGCTCCTCATTATGCACATTGGAAGGCCAATACTGACAACAGCGCCAGTGTTGTGTGCTGCAGAGGCTTTTTTATAAAAACATGAAATGTATGGACTGACACACACTGCTACACATCTGCGATCATTGTGCACCCATAGAGGCTTTTGACAGCCCCATGCACCTCACCAGTCCAGGACACAGTGCAGGCATGGCTATGGTACGCAGTACTGTTGGTGTCTCTCCCCAAGGTGGTGCACACTGTCAGGTACCATACTTGACACCCACTCCACAGACATCACAGAGGTTGTTATGCTATAGTCCACTGGGTAGCTTGTGCTAACCTTATGGCTAGCTATGTTGCACTTATTATAGTGACCTTTTGCCAACTGCGTACCATCTTCCAGGGTTTTGGATGGCATTGCTAGTGTATGCAAGTGCTGATTCTGGGGGATGCACACAGGTCCAAACATTCTGCCTTTCCAGAGGGTGTGTCTGATGGGCTTTGTGGGTTCAGGTGTTTGCGCCCCTGTTGTACAGTGCCTTTGAGCAGGGGTTCCCCATATCTGGGCCTGGTGAGCTGCACCTTGTTCGGTTTTCCATGATGTCCATTATAAATATGCATACAATACATATGCCTACTATAGGGGTGTCGCTTAGATATGCATCAGTGGCATCTTTTTGGCCCACAGCATGGAACCTGACTGTTGTTAGCACATCCTGCACTTTATTTGGGAGACTCCCCTCTCTGTAATGTGCCTGTTTGGGGTGTCTGTTGATTAGAATGTAGGTGTGTCAGGCATGTTTATTCTTTTGGCACTAAAAGGTTCCGTCTTTCTTACCACGGTTTATTACTAGATAAAATATGTTGTGAGAGTTGGCAGGGGGCGCAGCAAGGGCTTGAACCTGTGACCTTCTGGTCATGAGCACACTGGCTGTGCATACTGCACCACAATGATGCCACAAGGGTGCTTCATTCCCTGGAGATACCATGCCTGTTTGTCATACAGATCCTGTCTGTTGCAGTGCACAGCGCACACCTATATGGGTCTGGGCCATGGCCTGCTATGGTTAGATATCACTGCCCCCTCTGCCACCAGTGGCCTTCTGCCGCCATACTGCCCTGCCTTTCTGCTGGTGGTGTTCGTGGTGCACACTCTCATGCCAGCCAGTGTGCAGGTGACAGCTGCCTATGGTGCAGGTTCTGGGGTAGGGGTGCCTGCATAAACATGCACGCTTCCCCCCAGCACCGCCTGCCAATGTTCTGTGCCCTTGAGTGTAGCTGCTGGGTACTATCCCCTGTGACACTGCAGGGGACACAGTCCTGCCCATGTTGGACCCTCATCAGTTGCTGTCTGTCTATGCTGTTTCTGTATTCCTATGGGCCAACTGAGCATCACCCTGGTCTCCTACTGTGGCCCAGCTGCACCACAGCATGTGCCACCTGAGGCTCTCTGTATCCCCTTTTCCGTCACATGCCCAGTAGTCCATTAGGATGTGCCCACCCTGCAGTTGCAGAATATGTGCATGCCATAGGTAACCTGTCCATCAACATGGGGTGACTCTGATCTGCACTATTTCACTGTGGGATCATTCACCTTGTCTGGGGACAGAGCATATGTCCTTCCACAATTACTATCTTTTTCTGGGGCTTTCTCACTAGTGTTTGTTGCTGTTTCCCATTGTTGTCACTATTGGATTGCTTAGTTCTGTTTCTTTCCTCGTTTGTTCTGGTCATTTTCACTGCTTATTTGCCCTTTTCTTCCGTGCACATGTATCACACTTATCACGTTTTGTAAGTTTCCTTGCCTCTGCTGTACATTGCTGACACTGAAATGGTTTCCCTCCCCTACAAATGTGCATCTAACGGCAGGTTTTCATTCGCGTTGGGATTGTGCCCTCAATTTCAGCGCGTTAGTGTGAATGGGGCCTCTCCCCGCCCACTCTCCGCCCATTGACCCCTTTTCTCCGCCCTCTCTCCACCTTCTGCGATGTTTTTCCGCGCGGCGGGCATTTACGATCGTTAACTGCGGTTAACGCACATTATATAACGTTAACGGTCGTAAGCGCGTTATCCACGATTACCGCAGTTTAGTAAACATACCCCATAGTATACGATGGCAGATAAAGACCAGTATGATCCATCTAGCCTTCCCAGCAAGGCGGCAAGAGCAGGTGCATCTGCCGCTCCGTGCAGGTCACCCCTTTGCATGCCTTTGTTTAGGGTGCACCAACTGTTCCATGTAGGTCACCCCTATTTGTTGAAATAATTAATTATGTTTATTTTGATTTTATCCTGTTGCTATAAAGGGATCCACAGTGTCTGTCCCATGCCATTTTGAATTCCGTCACTGTCTTTGCCCCCACCACTTCTATCGGGAGGGCATTCCAAGCATCCACCACCATTTCAGTGAAAAAGTATTTCCTGACATTGCCTTTCAGTTTACTCCCTTGCAGCTTCATGTTATGCCCTCTAGTTTTACAGCTTCCCTGTCTTTGGAAGAGGTTTGTTGGTTCATTAATAATCTTTTAAGTATTTAAAGGTCTGAATCATATCTCCCCTGTCCTGCCTCTCCTCTAGAGTGTACATATTTAGGTCTTCAAGTCTCTTCTCATACGTCTCCTGATGCAGGCTCCAAATTATTTTGATTGCCTTCCTTTGAACCCTTTTCAGTCTTTTTATATCCTTTGCGAGATACGGACTCCAAAACTGAACACAATATTCCAAGTGAGGCCTCACCAGTGACTTGCACAGTGGCATTAGTACCTCTTCCTTTCTGCTGGTAATTCCTCTTTGTATGCAACCCAGCATCCTTCTGGCTTTTTCTACCACCTTGTCACACTGTTTCGCCACCTTGAGATCCTCAGAAACAATCACTCCAAGGTCCTTCTCCTGGTCCTTGCACACCAACCTCTCACCCCCTATTGCATACAATTCCCTTGGATTTCTGCTTCCCAAGTGCATGACACTGTACTTCTTCATATTAAATCTTAACTGCCAAGCATTAGACCATTCTTCCAGCTTTCGTAGATCTTTTCTCATGTTTTCCACTCCCTCAGGGGAGTCCACTCTGTTGCAAATTTTCGTGTCATTTGCAAAAAGACAGATTTCTCCATTCAGTCCTTCCGCAATATCACTCACAAATACATTGAACAGTACTGGCCCCAGGACCGACCCTGGGTCACACCACTAATCACCTTTCTTTCATCCGAGTGAGTTCCGTTTACCATCACCTTCTTTCATCTGTCAGTCAACCAATTTCTGATCCAGTTCACCACCTTGAGACCCATCCTCAAGCTATTGAGTTTATTGATAAGCCTCCTATGAGGAACAGTATCAAAGGCTTTGCTGAAATCTAGGTAGATCACATCCATCGCATGCCCTTGATCTAGTTCTCTGGTCACCCAGTCATAGAACTCAATCAGATTTGTTTGGCAAGATCGTCCATTGGTAAAACCATGTTGTCTTGAGTCATGCAATCTGTTGTTTTCAAGAAAGTCCATTATTCGCTCTTTCAGGAGTGCCTCCATTACTTTTCCTGCTACCGAAGTAAGACAAAGTGGCCTATAGTTTGTCACCTCTTCCCTATGACCACTTTTGTGAAGAGGTTCCACATCAGCCCTTCTGCAGTCCTGTGGAATTTCTCCTGTCTCCAAGGATCTACTAAAAACATCCTTTAATGACTCTTCAAGAACCTCTCTGAGCTCTTTCAGTATCCTGGGATGTATCCCATCCGGTCCCATGGCCTTGTCCACCTTCAGTTTTACAAGTTGTTCTAACACAACATCTTCTGTGAATGGTGTGGTATCTACCCCATTCCCATTTGTATATTTGTCAATCAGAGGTGATCCTTCTCCAGGATTTTCTTTAGTAAAAACAGAGAAGAAGTATTTGTTTAGCATGTTCGCTTTTTCAATATCACTTTCCACAAATCCTTTCTCATCGCTTTTGAGTCCTGCAATTCCACCTCTGATTTTCCTCCTCTCCTGAATATATCAGAAAAAGGTTTTCTCGCCACACTTCACATTTTTTGCCATCTTTTCTTCTGCCTTTGATTTTGCTATCCTTATTTTTCTTTTTGTCTCTTTTAGTTTTATCCTGCATTCTTTTCTGTGTTCCTCTGTTTGCAAACTTCTGAATTTTGTGAAAGCTCTGGTTTTTGTCTTTATTTGTAGAGCCACTTCTTTGGAGAACCAAATAGGTTTCCTTTTCCTCTTGTTTTTATTTACTTTCCTTACATATGTATATGTTGCTCTTGTTATTGCTTCCTTTAGTTTAGCCCATTGCAATTCCACTTCCCTTATCGTCTCCCACCCTGCCAACTCCTCCTTCAGGTACTTAGGGGTCTGTTTACTAAACATTCCTAACGTGCGGGGCCGTGCTAGTGTGCCTGTGCCATATAAGGAGTGGGCGGTTCAGGCAGAAAATAGAAAAAAAACGGTAGTAAGCAACCGGATGTGTGTGCGTCGCGCTAATGTGCGGGGGTCGACATTAGCGCGTGGAAAGGCAAAGTGGCACGCTGCTGAGTATACAAAACAACAGAGCCGTGGTACAATGGTGAAGACACTGACCAATGGTGCAGGGGCCATGGGTTCAATCCCCCAGTGTGCGCAACGACAAAGGTCAGCTAAGGCAGTAATTGTAATGATTAACATTGTTTTAGGAGGCAAATTAATTTGGAACGGCATAAGGCGGCGCACAGTTATTTTTGGGCGGCAGAAGGCGGCGCACAGTTATTTTTGGGCAGCAGAAGGCGGCGCACTGGTCCCCTTGGGCGGCAGAAGGCGGCGCGCTGATAGGCACAAGGCGGCGCGCTGATGCACAAGCACAGGAACAGAGCCACAGCACAATGGTCACAACACTGACCAATGGTGCAGGGATCAGGGGTTCAACACCTCACAATGCCCAGTGAAAAATGCCTGCTGAGGCAGTATGTAGGAGGCTGTATAAATTTATTTTGTTATCACTACTAGCAAACGCACTCTCCCAGCATGTTAACATACGGCGGCCCATAAGGCACATGTTACAGTGCACTGTTCGCCAAGGCACCCTTGAATGACCCCTATGGGGCAGCATGTATGTTGCGACACAGGATAATGTATAGTGCACCCTATAGGGATGGCAACCATAAGGTGGCCTACAGGGCGCCCTATGAAGCACCCTCAGAGGCACCTAATGGGTATAGTAAGCTGAGGGTGGTCTTGCCGGCATAGACATATGTACAGTAAATAAAAATAAAGCTGTGGACAGCCCTACCAAAGGGCCCCACTGTGGGTTTGAACCCATGACCTCTGGCTGCACAGGCAGTGATGTAACCATTGCGCTACAGCTCCATAGCTGTAAGCAGGCCCCTGGCTGGCTGCAGATAGCCTACACGTCACCTCACAGACAGTCTGCTGGTGTCAACAGGATAGGGTTAGGCCACCCGTACCCATGATGCACTGCACATGCAAATTAGCTGTCCGCAGATGGACACAAGATGGGGAATGCACCCCCACAGCACCTCGGCCCTGTTGGGGGAAGTGACCGGGTGCACCCACACAGCACCTTGGCCTAGTAGGGGGCACTGACCGGGTGTTTTACTGGCACAGAGTAGCCACACACCGTTACATCGTGCGGGTACTGTGCTCACCCTGAGTGTGCAATGAGGTGGCCAGGACCAGGTCAACAACACCTGCCATGGCTGCTGGAGGCCAAGCGGGCGTTCCAAAGCAGTGTTAATGTGTAAGATAGCTAGTTTCTGCACAAACACCATGGATATCCCTGTCTGCCGCCATCAGGCACCCCCCCAGTGGCAAACATGGTCCCCATCAAGGGATCCACACTCTACCTCCCTGCAAAGGTGGCAGTAGAGGGCAACATCAACCCCAGTCCTGCTGAGGAACACCACCACCCCCCCCCCAGGCAGGCAGCTCCATACACAGCCATAACACAATAGCAGACAGACATAAGCCCAGGGTATGGTAAGCTGCACTCCACCACCAGATATTCCCCTGCAGCAAGCCAACAGCCACTGCACCCTGCAAGCCATTATAGCAAGACATTTACCAGCTACAAACAGTCTGCTGGTTAGTCCATAGTGCATGTTCCCAATGGAGATGCATGCACCCAGAACTGGGCTGTCTGCATACACAGCAAGCAGATAGATCAGTGACTGGGCCCCAAAGAGAAACCCATATCTATCACATGAGAGAACTACTATACAGCACTATGGGGGGGCCTAGCCATGCTGTGGTCACTGCACAGTCAGGGTGAGCGTGATCCCCCAGAAGGACATGCTTTGGCCACCCTGTCTGTGTAGGTGGTGGCCGGACACTACAATATCCCAGCCAATGTCCCTGCCAGGGCCCTATGCCCAGTGCAGATGCATCCTGGCCACGCCACCCTGCCCTGGCTATACCCATGGTACCTTGCACCTCATTATGCACATTGACTGGCCAATACTGGCAACAGTGCTGGCAGTGCGGGCTGTTGAAGGGGCTTGCAGCCAACACCCACTGTATAGACAGACACACACTTCCACACCTCTGCCATCATGGTGCTACGATTGAGGGGGTAAGTAGCCTTGCCCACCAAACCGGTCCTGAGCACGGCAAGGCATGGATATGGTACGCATTACAGCTGGTGGTCACTCCCCAGGGTGGTAAGCACCGTCAGAGGCCAGGCCTGGAGCATGCCCCGCAAACACCTAACAGATTGTTTGGATGGGGTCAACTAGCAGTATGTACGTAACGTATGGATAACTGCCTGCCTGTGCTCCTAGCAAACGTCTCCGAGCTGTGTACCGTATACCTCAGGTGTAGGGTGACATTGGTAAGTTATGCAAGTGCTCGTTTTGGGTGCTGCATGCACGGTCCAATGTTCTGCCTTTCCAGGAGACATTGGCCAATGGGGCCTGTGGGTGTGGGTGTGTCTGCCCTTGATGGCTGCTGCTTTACGGCACAGATTCCCAACTCCAGTCCAGGTTTGCATCACACTGTTCGGGTTTTCCTGCTATCCCTCATGAATATGCATGGGCTACATGTACATGCCATGGGGGTGGTGCATAGATATACAGCACAGGCATATGTATGAGTGTCAGCATGGAACCTGACTGGTGTGTGGCCCACCAGGACTGCATTTGGGTGATTCTGCTCTAGGTACTGCCCCTGTTCATGGTGTCTGTGCTCAGTGGGGTAAAAGATAGATGTCTTACCATTGCATATGTCCCCGCCATGAAAGGTGTGTCCTTACTATCACTGTTTAGTTGTGGGAAAAATATGTGGGCAGGATTGGCAGTAGCCCCAGCTGGGCTTTGAACCTGTGACCTTCTGTTCTTGTATGCACTGTCTGTGTGCACTGCACCACTGTGTAGCCACAGATTGGTTGGATTCCCTGGACTGTCCATGACTGTGGATCCGGCAGGACCTGTCTGTTGCAGTGGACTGTGCCAGCCTGCACATGGCTAGGCCTCTGTCTTCTGTGGTTAGCAGCCACTGCCCCCTGCACCACATGTACTTGTCCGCCAACATGCTGGCATGAACCTCTCTCAGAAAAAGCAGTTGACCTGATTGCAATGTGGCAGTATGGGACTGCATTTGGGGGACTTGGCTGTAGGTAATGCCCATTGTTGTGGTGTGTGTGCGGTGTTGGGTAAAATATGGGTGTTTTCCCCATGCATACAGGGGTGTCTGCGCTATCTTTATTTAGTGGTGGGTAAAATATAGGGACTGGGCTGGCAGGTGCCCCAGCTGGGTTTTGAACCTCTGCCCTCTGGTCCTAGAGGTAATGACTCTGTCCGCTGTACCACACTTTGGCCACAGAGACAGTGCAGCCCCTGGAGGCAGTAAGCCTGGCAGGATGGAGTCACAAACCCTGCTCTACGCAATTCTACTGTGGGCATATGCACCCTGTCTGGTGACAAACGTGCACATAAACCCCGGAAATGACCACGGAAAATGTGGGACAAAATATCACCACGCTGGGCAACAGTGATATTAATGGGCAACCATAGCAAACACTCCCAGGAAAGCTCCAATACGTGGCAATGTTTTTTGGAAGAGTCTCCTCTCAGTAGACCCTTCCAAACGTCATTTCTTTTTTCTGGAGCTTTGATGGGTGTGATTTCTGTATTTGCCCATCACTATAACTGTTCCCCAGCTGAATTACTATTTTTAATAGTTCTGTTGTGGTCATTTTCTATTTTTATTTTCACTTTTGTGCTGTGCACATATATCACACTGCTCACGTTTTGCTGGTTTCCCCGGTTTTCCTGTACATTGCTGACGGAAATGGTTTCTCTTCCCTTTAAATGCTTTCTACCGCGAGTGTTTCACTCGCGGTAGTTTTTACATGCAAATTCGGGCCCGATACTGTGCGAGGAGCCTCTCTCCTCCCACTCTCCACCCATTGACCCCGTCCCTCCGCCCCTCGGGAGCCTTCCTCCGCCCTCAGAATGCCTTTCCACGCCTCTATCGGACATTTGCGGGCCGGGTACTTTTGCGGGGCACGTTAGTGCGGCGCGCAATTGTGCGGGGCCCAAGCGCACTTGTGCGGGGCGTTTAAGAGCGTTTCTGAGCGTTTGAGTGCCGCGTTTCCGTGCGCTATTGTGCGGCACGCAATTGTACGGCTTTTAGTAAACATGCCCCTTAGCCATTTTACTGAAGTCAGTGTTTCTGAAGTCTAGGACTTTGAGCTTGCTGTGATTGGACTCCGCCTTGGCTTTAATCTCAAACCACACCATGTGATGGTTGCTGCTGCTCACATGGGTACCCACCCAGATATTCGACACGCTATCTCCGTTGGTGAGTACTAAATCCAGCATCGAGCCTTCCCTGGTCGGTTCCATCACCATTTGTCTAAGTAATGCATTCTGGAAGGCATCCACAATTTTTTTTTTACTTCTTTCCAGATTTGCAGATGGAATCCTCCAGTCCACATCAGATAAATTAAAGTCACCCAATATGATCACTTCCCCCTTCATGGCTATCTTTGCAATATCAGTAATCAATTCTCTATCAATTTCTTTGGTTTGAGTTGGAGGCCTGTAGACTACACCAGTATGGGTGACGATGCCATCTCCTCTTTCCAACACAATCCACAGCGCTTCTTCTTTTCCCCACGTCCCCTGCATTTCAGCAGCTTTAATATTGCTTTTGACATATAGGGCTACTCCTTCTTTTCTACCCTCTTCTAAATAGATTATAGCCAGCTATGGCTATATCCCATTCATGTGACTCGTTAAACCATGTTTCTGTAATGGCCACAATATCCAAGTCCATTACCACCATTAGGGCTTCCAAATCAGGAACTTTGTTGGCTAAGCTTTGAGCATTTGTGCTCATTGCTTTCCAGCATTTGTTGACTGGCTTGCTGGTATTTTGCATGAATTTTGTTCTACACGCCTCTTCCCACTTGCCACTGATGAGTGGTTTAAAAGTTTGGCTGTTTCCAATGTTATATTTTTTTAGCTGGGAATGACGTCCTGAACTTATTGTTCTCCATCCATCACCCTCTTTCCCTTGTTTAAATACCTGTCCACATAATGCCTGAATTTTTCACTTAGGATTCTTTTCCCTGCAAAAGAGAAATGTAGTCCATCAGCATAGTATAGTCTCACATTGGTCCATTTGTTTCCCCAGTCACTTATATATCCAAATCCTTCTTGATTGCACCAGGTTTGTAGCCATGTATTAAAGTTGTTTATGTGATGCAACCTTTCTGCCCCCTTACCAAGAACAGGTAGAACTTCTGAGAATGCTACAGTGTTAACAATGGGCTTGAGTTTCTCTCCCAGAGTCTGGAAGTTCCTTTGAACTGCAGAGGCGCTGTTTCTAGCCAGGTTATTTGTACCCAAGTGGATAACAATATGAACTTTGGAGTGTTCACTTTCTGCACTAACTATACCAACAATTTGGCTTGTATTCCTGATGGCTGAAGAGCCTGGTAGGCATTTGACCATCTTCTTTGAACTGTGTTCTCAAGTTGGTGCCTCTGATGTGGTTGACTAAGAAGCAAACATACTTTAATTTTAGTTTTCATTTTTTATGAACTGGTTGGATCACAGACATTAGCAGCCTCCAAACAGAAAGCAGCGAATCAGTTTTCTTTTGGCCTTCACAAAATAAGAGAACTAGAAAAAAATTCTAATAAATGAATATTGCGTCTGAGTCAGGGGCTTCACATCAATCAGATGAGAGTAAACAATTCCTTCATAGGTTAATATAAGAAAGGCATTTATTTATAACAGCTCACTGTTTTAAATAAAATGTCAAAATATTTAAGTTATTTTTTAATTTTTTTATGTTTTTTAATTGAAGATTTATGCTTAACTTATAAGCAAAGGAAGACAAGTAATTACAGAAAAGAAAAAAAAACAAGAAATACAATCTTCCCACAATATACAATATATCAGCCCATATTATGGGGAGTAATAGCCCACATTACGGGGAGTAATCAGACAGTCCTAATGGGAAGGATAACAAAAATAGATAATAGTCAGGTATCCCAACCCTGGAGAAAAAGAGTGCATTCTCTGCAAATGGGTACAGTCGAAGAACCAGGCAGAAAAGAAGGACCAGGCCACACTGGGAAACAATTTTTAAAAGCCTTTATTGAGGGTCCTGGCCCTTCTTCTCCACCTGGTTCTTGGAAGGTATCCCAACCCTCACAGATAAAACACATACACTTAATATGGAAATCAGAGTACATATCAAACTCAAGCCCTCACCTACCATCAAGAAAAGTTTCCAATTGTGCTGGGTTTACAAATATGCACCATGCCCCATCATAGCTAATTAAAAATTTACACAGAAAGCTCAAGAAGAAAGTACCCCCCCCTGTAGCCAAAACTCGTGGCTTAAGCTGCAGGAAGAACTTCCACCATGCTTGAGTGAAGCGGGAGACATCCGGAAAAAGAGTAATCTTTTGACCACAGAAAAGGAAATCTTTCTTGCGGAAATAAGACTTCATAACATTAATTTTGCCTACCTCTGTGGGTAGGGAGACAATTAAGGTTGCACGGAGGGGAATGTTATCATTAGACGATTCCAGGAAATCAGTAAAATCAAGATTAACTTCCTCCTCTACTAGCATTGCCTCTTCCCTCTGAGCCAGAGATCTGGTAGGCAAAGAAAATATATTTGATAAAACCAAATTGTCAGATTCAGGAAGCATTTTGTTAGTAATACTAGGAGGGACAAAAGTTGAGTCTTTGGAAAATTTAAAAAAACAAAATTTCTTAGATCTATAAGAATTCTCCAAAGACTTGATATGCTTATATGACATGAAACTATCTTTAACAGCCAAGGAGCCCACAGATTGTAATGACCTAATATGGCCATCAATCTTATCGAGCCTCCAAATTGCTTCAATAGTCTTTAAATCCAATTCATGACATTTTTCAACCTCTCGCTCAGAAAATATCATATCTGATTCATGAATCCATGTAATAAAGCATTAGTTTCAGAGACTACCTTCCAGATATCCAAAAGCATTATCTCAGAAGCAGCCACCTGTGAGTCCAACGAGGAAACACGAGATCACGGCACATGGGGAGTTTGAAGCACAATACTCTCCAGAGAAGCTTGCGGTGGACTCAAAGCTGGGGCCTCATCTTGCACCTGGCTAGAGTCCATTAAAGGAGAAGTAACACTCCCCTCCTTACCATTCAATATTGCCCCTGGGTTGGGGAGTGGGGTCCGAACTATTGGGCTAAGAGATGCCCCAGAAAGCTGGGATGAAGAAGAATCTAGCGGCGGAATCTCCAATATCCCTTTTACCTCTGTCCTTGTTAGTTGATCCATAGGTCCAATGACAATTTTAGGGGTAGAGGATATAGCTGCCATTTTCTTCTTCTCCTTGATTTTTTGCTTCCCAGCACCTTTGGGTATCTCATGTGACAAAGATTCGGGCCCCAGGCCCCGAAAAGGCACCAAAGGGGTGAACTCCTTTGGTCACGTGCCTCCTCTGGGCATGTGATGGCCACGGAGTAGCTGAAGGGTTTTGAATTCACTCCCAGGTTGCCTGTAGATGACATGGGTGGGCAGAGCAACATCTCCTCTGAACAGAGCACCCTCCCGCAGCAGCAAAAGGCAGTAAGATGTATGCGGGACATCCAAGCTCCAGACCGCCAGAATTACCTGCTCCCAATTCTGGCAGTCGGTTGTAGGGTTTTTAATTCAGTCCTGGGTCACCTGTAGATGACGTGGGTGGGCAGAGGAACACCTTCCTCCAAACAGAGCACACTCCCACAACAATAAAAGTCAGTAAGGCACACATGGGATAGCCAAACCCCAGTCTGCCAGAATTACCTGCTCCCTAGGTTTGTTTGTTTTTTAAGATTTTGGTCCTGGCTTCCTGTAAAAAAGCCTGCACACAAATAACACAGAAATATGTTACACATAATTGAATAAATGCAGTACCTTAAATGTATAATACACCAATAAAATAATACAAACAAAAATCAGCTATATCAGCATAAAAAGCATCCTAATATAAATTAAATCCATGCAACCTACTCTCCTCCAAACCCCATACCACTACTAATGTATAATATAAAATGTATAAGCAACATAGATAGACCTTTAACCAAAAGCCCTGATCTAGTCTCCTACAATCTCCTACCTACTTACTTCCTCCTCTTTAATGGAAAGCAGCAGAGTATGCCATTCGTTTCCATTCACTCCCTCAAGGATAACACTTTAGGGCTGCCCCTTCAAAAATATCCTACTCCCTCTGCAGGCTGACTTTTCAGGTCGGCCTGTGATGAGATCACCAGGAACAAGCAAGAAGAAGTAGAATCGGAGTCTGTCAGGCACAAATGAGCGACAAGGACATGTTCACAGTGCAGGAGTGGCCGGCAAGGAAACTCCCTCCACCACCGCGCTCACAGTTTAAACAGACACAGTAGAAAGCTCTCATGCAATCATATTTCTAGAGGCTAAAATTGAAGCAGACGATGGGCCTGATTTTATAGTAGAAAGCCTACAGGTGAAGGCCAAAAAGGCCCTTATTTGACCACTATTTTATAAAGGCATGATAGGTGCCGATATACTTCTATAAAATAGGCACCCAGAAGCAGCTCCAGTAATGAGCAGGTGGCGATAAACTCATTTTCACATGCACACTATAGAATCCATGCTTCCAGTGTAATGCTGCCCCAGCTCTGCCCCCAGCAGCACCTATATACTGTGCATGTGCCCTTGTGGCACGCTATGCCACCATGCAATTATATAAAATGCCTCATCCATGCGTACATCTGGCTTTACTCATGGAACATCTTTTATAACATTACTCCATATCATATGAACAGCTCCACCATATAGTATTACGGGAGTGACAATGTCCTGAGAAACCAGATCAGTACGGCATGAGAAGGGTCCTTCTGTTTTAAAAAATGAGAAGCTCTGAATATAAGCCCCAGCAATAGATTAGAAGATCAACCACATAAGCATCACCACAAAACAAATCTCTATCCTACTGCCGCCCTTCAGGGAAGCAGTCTATGAGAAGGACAATCTGTTGTTCCTTCCCCTTTATTTCCATCAGTAGCATAAATGGAAGCCATGCCTTTATGTACAATTTAAATTGGAAATTCCGAATTAACGGTACACTTTTCTTTGATTTCATACAGTTTAGTAAGCCATATAACTTTCAGTGGGGTGGTTCCTTCTTTACTAACTTAGCTACCAACATTCTGGTGACAGAAAGCATAATCTTAGGGGGGATTCTGGATACTGTGACTTCTTTGAGGTATCAGACCATAGTAGGTTGTTTTTTTTTTTTTCTACTGTAGTTCTTAAATGTGTTGTATCTCAGAAAAATCTCTGTGTGCTTTGCAAATAGAGTATTTCAGAAACATCCAGCACACCTGGGATGGAATCTCTGGCATCTTATTTTTAGTGTCGGATCAGCATGAGCTTTGAAAGGAAGGACTGGTCAATTTTTAAAGTCTTTCAGCCACTCACCTGCAAAGGAGAGTGAAAACATTGGCTGGCATTTTTTTTAAATTGAGTTTAACTCATGCCTTTTCATTGGTAGCTCAAGGCAATTTACATGCAGGATCTGTAGATATTTCCCTGTCCCCAGAGAATTTAAGATGTAAAAGACCTATTTATTAAGTCGTGGTAAAGTAGTGCTTTGATGCACTATTTTACTTCAGGAAAATAAACCACAGGAATCAATCATCTAAGGTATCTCATTCCTGTAGGTTAGTGAACCCCTCAGTCAATGAGGTTTTATTTTGCTGCAGCTGGGAATATCAGACACTCCCAACCTCAGCAATGCAAAAATTGTGGACCCCAAGCCATGGCCACTGTCATTTGTGGGGGACAATCCAAGATGGCCAAAAATTGGAACCGCCACCACCTTGGTCTATGTGAAAGAGCACCCCCACAAGACTGCTTTCCAAACCTGATCCATGAAAGAAATAATAGGCTAAATTGAGAAGGTATAAAAAAGCAGCAAATCACGTGGACCAGATGGAATACACCCCAGAGTGCGGAAAGAACTCAAAAATAAAATGGCATATACGCTATTAGTAATCTGTAGCCTGCCATTAAAACTGTCTGTGGTACCTGAAGATTGAAGGGTGGCCAATATGATACTGGTTTTTGAAACGAGTTCCAAAGGGTAATCTGAAAAATTCCAGATTGGTGCGCCTGACTTCAGTGTAGGGCTGGTGCTAACACTAGGCAAATTGATGGTCGCCCAGGGCCACCGCTGCTGCCCCTCTCTGGGGCCAGCAGCAGCAGTAATAGCTCTCAAACCACAATGCAGTACTTACTAACACTCCAGTGCTGCGTCACGGTTTCCTCTAGTTCAGAATGTGCCATTTCCATCCCCCCTCCGAAACCAGAAGCAGTGTTGGAGGAGGGAGAGCGAAAATGGTGCATTCTGAACTAGAGGAAACCGTGATGCAGCGCCGGAATGTTAGTAACTGCTGCGTCATGGTTCAGGGCCTATTACTGCTGCTGCCGGCTTCATGGCAGTAGTGGCAGAGGGGGTGGTAGGATGGAGGGCTCGTCTAGGGCACCTCTAGTCCTTGCACCAGCTCTGCTTCAGTGCTAGGCAAAATAATAGAAACTATTATAAAAAACAAAATTACTGAACACATCGGTAGACATGGTTTAATGGAACAAAGTCACCAGCTCCCTCCACCTTTCCCAGCACCTACTGCTGGGCCGGCCCATCTACTAGGCAGGCTAGGTGGCTGCCTAGGCCGGCAGATCTCTGTGGGTGGCAGGTCATGTGCTTCGGCACACATGGCCTGCTGCTCCACACCCCCCTTATATTCTGAGCCACACCATGGCAGAGGGGGATGGCTAGACTCAGTGGCAGGCCAAGTGCTTCAGCACACATGGCCTGCTCCTTCTGAACCCCCAAAGCTATGTCACCTTGCGTGCTGAAGCACATGGCCTGCCTCCAAGTTAAGCCAAGCTGCACCCCCCAACCCCACCACCAGAATTGGCGGTAGCATGACTCAGCCTACGGGGGGCACAGTTGGGGGGGTGGCTTGGCTCGTGGGGGCAGCACGGTTGAGGCTTCTGCCTAGGGCAGCAGAAACCCTTGAACTGACCCTGACCTACTGGCATGCTTTCTGTTTGGCAGTTGGGGACAGAAGTGATCCCTGTTGGCTCCTACACTAGCACCTCCTTCTGTACAAATGGTTGCCTCAAATTCCTAGCAATAGTTTCTTTGCACTAATGCTTGGGGTCTGAGGCCACCATTTTTGCAGAGGGATCCACTGGGGTGAAAGCAGCCAAGGATCACTCCTGCTATCGCTATCCATTTGGGTCATGCCCAATAGGTACTAATGGATGTGGAGGCCAAGGGGGTCTTCAAATTTCATATGAATTGGGTGGTGTGGAGGGGTTGGTTGAGGGATGCTCTTGTTTCACATGGATTGGAGATGGGGTTATTCCAAGGGACATTCTTTCACATGGATTGTGTGGTGGGGCCCCTTATGGAGTGGAGGAGTAACCTAATGGTTAGAACAGTGGGCTGATAATCAGGAAAGCCAATGTTCAGTTCCCACTGATACGTCTTGTAATCTTGGGCAATTCGCTTAGCCTTAGGTATAAACGTAGACCGTAAGCTCTGTGGGGACAGAGAATCTAACTCACCTTGCGCTTCTAAGTCCAAAATCTCTTCTCCCTTCCCTTGGCTTTCAAAACATCAGCTTGCATATTGGGGGGGGGGGGGTCAGAGCTCCTGGGAGGAGTTAACAGCTCTCAAAATATTGTTAGTACTTTGAGTAGCCCAGTGAGTTATCAGTGGGCTAAGAACCAGCCAAACTAAGTTCAAATCCCAGTGATACTGCTCCTGATCTTAAGTGTCACTTAACCCTCCATTGCCTCAGGTACAAACTAAGGAGCCCATATTCCAAAAGGCTGATATTCACAAGCTGTGCCACTTAGTACTGGCAGGAACTGCTGCTGACTTATTCTGATGGTGGCAATTTTCAGACAACACTTATCCAGAAAGCAGCTCAGACCTGCTTTTCATATAGCCTAAGTTTCCCAAACTAAGTCCTAAGTTATCCAGATAAGTGCTGACTGAACATTGTCACTATCCATATAAGATGGCAGTTATTCAGATAACACCGACACTGCCCTCTCTCCACCCATGGGGCCGCCTCTGCCCTAACCGGATAGTCTATGGAGATAGTCAGCGGCTCTGTCTGGATAGTGTTGCTGGATATCATTGTCAGTACCCCTAAGTGAACAGCCTCCCATTGGTTGAGCGGCTATGGGTTCTGAAGAATGGCTCCTTAGATTGTAAGCCCTTGGGGAAGAGGACAATATCTAAGATACCTGAATGTAATTCCCCTTGAACTACTATTGAAAAGGTGTGACGAAAATCCCAAAAAAACACAAGCTGTGAAGTTTAACACAAGCTGGTTTATTCATTTTGCATAATAACAATTAGCTGCTTTGCATGTATTTGCATTCTTTGTAGCTTAATATGATTTACATCACATTATAGTTAAAAAAACAAATCATGTATTAAGCTGCATTTATTTCCAAAAGACAGTTTAGTAAATGGGGGCCTAAGTTTGTACCTGAGACAACAGAGGATAAAGTGACTTGCCTAAGGTCACAAGGAGTGTCAGCAGGACTGGAACCCTGGTTTCCTACTACTGAGCTTACAGCTTTTTAGCAGGAGGCTATTCTTCCACTATGCTGCAAAGATTTTAGTGTCCTAAGCAGGAAGGTCTTGAGCAAGCATTTCAGCATCATTCCACGGCAACGCACCACTTCTCTGCTGTCCGAGGCGTCATCAATGCAAGGGAAAGAAGTACTTCTGATAGGTGGGGCGTTCAGTTCACCGGGTTATGACCTCAGCAAGTTTCCTGCACTGAAAAACCAAGCAAAGCTACTTATCAGGAGAGAAAGGGGCTGTGTTTTGGAAATGGGAGTCTGAAGGAGTGTCAGTCTGATTCATCCTACCTGTCAAGTCTGGACAGGAAGAGAGGATCTGATGGGGTTAATGATAAGAGCACTACAGTCTCCAGTTACCATCCCTTCCATCACATCTTGTCACTTTCATGTTCTTTCTTACGGAAATGAGAATGTTTGCTATACATATTCTTACTGAAAAGAAATGTCAAGGGGTCAGTGTAGAATGGGAGAACTGCAGGGAAAGAGGTTGGAACTCTTCATCTCAGGGACTTGTGCGAGGCATAAGAAACAAGCTCTCTGCATTGAATTGAACTTGGCTCCTGGTTAACATCAAGGCTTCCTTAAGTTCTTCCTCATCTCTGCACCTGTTAAAATGTTTGCTATGGGAGGTGGGGGGGGGGGGAGGGAAGGGATTTTGAATTTCTATTTGTGATTTGGATGTCTGAAAACAGGCATGCAGATGTGCAAATTACATAGACGTCCCTGGACCCATTTTAGAACCGGGTATATAGACATTCCCAGCATGAGGGCGTCCATATATCATAGAAGTGGGGAAGAGGCATGGCTGGGCGGAGCAAGGGAGATGCACATTGTGGTGCAATTTCAGAATGGCATAAGCATGTCTGGCCCTGGTTGGTGAGGCATCCATGCCTATCCCTGCTCCTGATCGTGAATGAGGTGCAAAAAAAAGTGCTCGTCTCAAGGTCACAATACTTACAAGGAGAAGAACACAATGCACTTTTATCCCCATGGTTAATATTTCCTGACAGAAGAAAACTGCACATAAATGCAAACTCCAAATATATTAAATGTCCATGCCACTCATCTGCATTTCTGAAATGACCGGCCAGGATGTGCAAATCTCATAAAATAGTTGCCCCTTTCTGATGTTCCCTTGCTGGTATGTCCATGTACCTGGTTCTGAGGCTTTGCAATTCAGGGGTGTCGACATTTGTGAAATGGTCTACACCCATGCATGTACTCAGCCTTGCAAACTGCATGGAGCCTGTCTCTATAACAGGTTATTAGGACATGCATTTTTCATGGTGGACAAAGAGCCATTTCAGAAGGCACTTATATATATTTCCCTTTATTGCGCTGCTCCAGGGCCATACCAAGAGCTGCGCGAGCGGTGAGGCTGCACAGGGCGTAAGCACAGGAGGGGGCGCAGATATCATCAATGAGCTTCTAGAAAGCTCAAACAGAGTGAGTTATTGAGCATGGCTGGCTGGAGAGAGGCATCATATTCGTTAGTCGCACGGGGCATTTCTAGCTTGGTACTGTCCTGCACCACTCTCCTGGATTTTTGGACATTCTACTCTGGACATCCCAGATTCTTACTAGATGCCCCTTCTTTTTATTTTTAACTTCTTTATTTACATTTTCAGACAAATTACAACAAAAAAAACAAAATGTTACAATTAAAATGATACTTCTCTTTAAACATAAGAGCAAGAAAACAAGGCCTTAACAGCCTACCCCAACACTAACCCTCCCCTCACCATGCGATCATCATAGAAAGAGACTATAAAAAGAAAAAAAGAAAAGAGGCTTATAAGGGCCATGACA
Organism: Ichthyophis bannanicus; assembly: GCA_033557465.1. Classification (NCBI taxonomy): domain Eukaryota; kingdom Metazoa; phylum Chordata; class Amphibia; order Gymnophiona; family Ichthyophiidae; genus Ichthyophis; species Ichthyophis bannanicus. Next base: position 525,646,354 of record CM066034.1, on the reverse strand, counting down.
CAACCAAAGCAGCCTTCCGCCATGTGGAAACATGATTGATTAACTAATTGCCCCTTAATTTATACCATAACATGCTTTTGAAATATAACTATGTAGGGTTTTCCATTTAAGCAAGGTAGAAGGCATGGGCGTTGTACCATAGCGTGGCATTTCTTCATATTTACAACATAACCATAGACAATTCCACCATGTGTGCCAGTTAAGATCTGCTGTATGTTTCCAGTTGGCAATAACAAATGCAGTGCCACTCCCATCATGAAGTCAAATAGGAAGTGACAATCCCTCTGTAACAACGAGATGCCGATTGTTAACCGGAAAACTATAATAGACCAAGAAAGAGTGGCCCTGAATCCCAAGACCTCTTGGATATGGTTCCAAATTGAAATCCAATAGGGCTGAACATTAGGGCAGTCATATACCACATGTCTTAAAGTGCCAACATCCCTCCAACAAGACCAACATTCATTTCCACTTGATTTATCCCACTTGGAAACCTTTATCGGGGTAAAATGAGCTCTTTGTGCAAAGAAATATAGTGCTTGGGAGATAGAAGCAGACTGAGAGACTCTAATTAGTTTGCCCCAAAATTTCACCCATAATTCCGGAGAAAGTGTCTCCCCAGTATCATGTTTCCATATCCGTTGAGCTCCAATGGACTGTGCAGTGGGGTGATGAGCAACCAATTTATAGTAATTAGAAGCCACTCCTGAAGTCTGTTGGGCTGTACCTATAATATTCAGTAACCTCCATTCTTCAGATAAAGATTTGATATCAATAAGAGATTTCTCTATGCAATGTCTCAGCTGAATCCACTGAAAGTATAAGGATTTAGGCAAGTCAAACTCATGCTGTAGACATACAAAGGGCTTCCACCTGCCTTCCAATATCAATTGTCCTATAGATCAAATGCCCCTGCTAAACCATTGTTTCCATGAAAACAGACTTTGGTGAATTTTTAAAAAAGGACTGAACCAAATGGGGATAAGCTTCGACAAGCATTTCTCCCGAGGAATTAGGACAATCTATATTAGGGGGAATAGATATTGATTAAGGCCAGTTCAGTAGATCCTAACTTAATAACAGCCATTGTCCAACGCCCTTCAGTATCAGATCTGGTTTGTAGTACAGTGGGGGATAAAGATTTCCTTACTAGGATGGCTACCCCATTTTTTTTATGGTTGGCAGCTGAAAAAAACACTAGTGAAAAGGGTTTCATATTTAATTTTAAAGACTCCTTCACATTCAAATGTGTCTCTTGCAGAAATAGGATGTCAGCACTTTCTTTGTTCCCATATAAAAATATTTTTTCCTCTTAATGGGATTGTTAATGCCCTTAACATTCAGTGAGACTATCTTAAAGGAAGACATATTGACACTATAGCACACTGAGATAGACAAATTTTGCAGAAACATACCAGGTTGTAACATATGTTTTTACATTGTTAATCTACACCTTTAAAGCACTCAGAATAAGAGCTACATTAATAGCCCAAGGGAAAAAATACAAGCAAAAAAAACACCTCTTAGTCATAGCCCTTATAAAAGATCGCTAAAAAACAAACAAACGCATGATTCTAAACATCAAAAGCCACCAAAACCATGGGGGGCTATAACAAACTCTAAACTGAGCCCAAAGGGAGAAGACAGGCATGGAGGGTGTAACTAACTAATTCACTTCAACTCCTCTGCCAGTTAGGGCTTCTTTTACTGACCACTACCCACCCCTAGGATAGCGTCCCCAAACCAAGGCTCTAAAACACTAGAGCAAAACTGCCCCTACCAATAGATTGTATGATCGCTAAAGGCTACATGTAGATAGATAAGGGCCATTTTGCCTTACAATGCCCTGACGCCCTCCAAACCACCACAAACATCACAGACAACATAAAACATAAAAGAAGAAAGAAAGAAACAAAAGAGAAGGACAGTGTGACCAGAGCAATACTCTGGAGTTGCCCCAAGAGAGCCACATTAAATATCAACTCTGCATGATTTAAATCACAACTTCATGACCTCATATCCAGTCAGAAACACCAATATGAGAAAGCATTGGAGAATTTCTGCAAAGCTTATGTCCACCGCTGATTGCAAGGCAGGTTTTCACCACATCAGCACCAACTCTTTGTCCTCCAAAAACAAGTGCAACTCCCCTGGATCATCAAAACTCCTGGTCTGGTTGTGCAGCGTGACTCACATGCAGGCAGGATAAAGCAGCCCGAAACGGGCCTGCAGCTGCGACAAGCATGGGCATAGTGCCAAGAAACCTTTCCTCTGATCTACCATCGCCTTCGTGAAGTCAAGAAAAAAGAGGAGTTTATACCCTAGATATTCTAAGGGAGAGTGCATTCTGGCTGCTTCCATTATTTGCGTGACTTGTTGAAATCGCAGAACTTTTAGAATGATTGGGTGTGGATATTTTCCCTAAACCATGGATTGAGTAGGCACTCGATGGGCTCACTCAAAACTTAGCAAACTTCACTTTTAGCACACCCGAGTTCATTGATTGTAAAAAGGCCAGCATATCTGGACCTTCAGCTCCGTTGGGAACTCCCAGGATCCTAATGTTATTTCTTTACTCTCTTTGCAGTGAACAGATCAGCTTTGCTCGCTTCTCAACGGCCCTGAACCACTCCAAATGTGTTGCCACCACGTTCTTCAGGTTCTCCAATCTCACCATAATCGACTCCAAGCAGATTTTTAAGGCATTAATATCCTCCTGCATTGTGTTCAATGAGTCTCCATTTGATTTAACCATGTCTTTAACAGCATGGATCTCAGCAAGAAGTTCCTGCAAGGCCTCAGGACAATCTCGGATGACCGCGATTTTGTGAGGTGAGAGAGGCTCTGTTTTGGTTCTCTTTGCATTGGCATTTTGAGTTCCTTGGTAATCTAGACGCATCGGTTTGGGGCCAGACATATCCAAAGTCAACTGATTTCAAAATAGGTAGGATTCCACAATAGGTAGGATCTGCTTAATTAAAGCCATTGTCCTACGCCCTTCAGTATCAGATCTGGTTTGTAGTACAGTGGAGGATAAAGATTTCCTTACTAGGATGACTAACCCATTTTTTTATGGTTGGCAGCTAAAAAAAACACTAGTGAAAAGGGGTATCATATTTAATTTTAAAGACTCCTTCACATTCAAATGTGTCTCTTGCAGAAATAGGATGTCAGCACTTTTTTTGCACCCATATAAAAATATTTTTTCCTCTTAATGGGATTGTTAATGCCCTTAACATTCAGTGAGACTATCTTAAAGGAAGACATATTGACACTATAGCACACTGAGATAGACAAATGTTGCAGAAACATTAAATAATATGCGACCTAGTGGCAGATAGCCCGAGTTAACCGTTAGCCCGGTTTAGTAAACATACACCTAAGTTCCTTGAACTTGAGAAGCAAATGTTTCAGATCATCTTCACTTCAGCCAGTAATGTGGTATCATCAGCATAGCGAAAGTTGTTGAAAAGTCTATCACCAATCTTCACACCTCTCTTGTCTTCATACAGTCCTGATTCTCTGATGATTTGTTCTGCATATAGATTAAACAGGTAGGGTGAAAGTATATTCATAAATATGCAAAAAATCCTTTATGAAATGACCTCCACATTATGCTTCTTCCAGGATGGGACAGAGTGGGTTGCTTTTATAAACTTTACATGTTTTACATGCGCAAAAGGACTTTTATAAAATTACTCTAAAGGTTACATACGTAAATTAATTCATAGTGACAAGAAGATACATACTTTTATGTAAATCCTGTGAAGTCAGGATTCTTGACCATTACCCTCCGGAGCATAGCTCTTACACGTCCATCTTGCCCGAAGTTAGGCTCCGCCCTCCTTAGATGCCTCTTCTAAAATCCCACTTCATACTGGCAGAGCTGGCCTCAGAGTTGTTTCAAAGTGTTGGTGATGTAGGCAGACCTTAGGCTTTACTACCCCCTGACTGTCAAAATGTATTCTTTACTGCCCTCCAGAAATTGCCACCCTAAGTGACCACCTAGTTTGCCAGATGGTTAGGCCAGACCTGAACATTGGCCCCACTGGAAATGTTCAAGCCCAAAATAAAGATACCACATCCTCCAGAGTATCCAATTAATATTACCAAAATTGGAGGGAAAAGGGAAGGCAACAAGGCAGGAATGAGACATATTCTCCTTCTTCTCTTGTCTTCCACTGGGTCTCCGAATAGAGAGTGATTTCAAAAAATTCAAGAAAAGGCTCAAAACCTGTCTGTTCCATAAGTCTTTTGATGTTTTTAAGCTTTATTTATAATTGAAGATTCATCCCTTCCTTCAGTTTCTCTGTTTTTATCATGATGTCTCAGGATGAATTTTTGTGCTCCATTCCTTTGTATTTTTTTATCTGACTTCACCTTATGTGTCTTTGTTTTTCACTTGTTACTGCCTTGGGCGTCATCCTTTTTAATCAACATAAACCACCTTGATGTAATACTCGAGTGGTGGTGTAACAAATCTTTTAAATACATAAAATCAAATATGTCAATAAATCTTCCCCACTTTGCCTTACTTTCCGAATCAAGGGAAAGGGAAGAGAGACAAAAGGTGGCAAGATATCACTTCCTACTAGGTAATTATCATATGCTCGAAGCCCTACTAGCATTCTGAAATAAAGGCAGGGGCAGCAGAACATCTTTTTGATTGGAGGGGCCAAACAAACCAATCTCCAGCCCCACCTCCAAACACTAGATGCTGATGCTGTGTAGGGCAAAATACTGGTGGGGTCATGGGTCGTGTGGTCCACCCCATTCCACTGCCTATAAACATGTACAAATCTAGTGCTCGAGGGTCACAAACGAGGTTGGTTTTTTTTTAAGACATAGGGGTGTGCAAGCAAAAAAAAAATGTTTTGTTTCATTTCGTTTTACGTTTATTGTACAAACATTTTCATTCTGTTTTGTTTACTTCTGTGTTTTTCTGTCACTACCCATGTTTCATTAATAAGGCTTACTATTGCAGCATAGTGAATGCTATTGAGTAATAGTGTGTACTGTTAAGCTATTGTGCACCATATTAAGCAATAGGGTGTGCTATTATATAAAATACTTACTCAAATCATGACCCCTCCCACATTACACCCAAACTCCTTTCCTCAGTACGCCTACTTGACAAGTATGTACCGGCTTGCACTGCATACTTTTATGTGTGCACTAATTTTATAAGAAACATTTTATGTTCATAAAAAATATATGTGTGCCTAGATTGACGTGCATTTTTACATATGTGTTTTATGTCTATTTTATCAAGTAAGGTACATGCATACTTTACAAAATAGAAGCATAAGCTGGCAAAAATGTGTGTTAATTTAGGCTGTGAGCACTTCCGCCAGTTGTATAGCTGGTGTACATGCCCATGTCCAAAGTTTTCAAGAACACAAGCAAATTACAGTATTTTACAATTTACCCATGTTCCTCCCAAACCTGACCCCTGCACATGGCCACAGTGAAAGTATATACAACCGACCCGATGTGCATAATTTCAGAATAGCGAGAGTATCAAATAACCTTTTGTGTGCATATAGGACTAAAATACCTAAATGCATGTGAGTAAGCATGCACATAAATCTAGTCACAACTTACAAAATTACCTCCGATATGTCTTCTCTGCCTATTTTGACTTGACTGTACTCTCCATAGAGAAGAAAAGTTCTCTTATTCGTGTCTGTCTGTCTGTTGATTTCATCATCAATAGGTAGAAACAAATGCTGTAGACAGTACTTTCTTGTTCGCTGCCACTATCCACTGACAATTCGCCATTGGTTTTATCTTAGGAGATTTCAAACTGATTACAACTGTGCTATGCCGGTTTTGCTTATCACATTTGCCGCTTGTCTGAGGATAGCAAAAATGTAATCATTTCAGAGGTGAGATTCCTTTCTTTGGGGTCATATTTTCTCCCCTATCCTTCCAGAAATATACAGTATGTGCTAATGCCACATGTATTTTGGCAATGTTGGTGGTTATGATGCCTTGGCTCACCCAGTCTTCCCAATTGCCCCATCTAGTTGATCTCCACTTACATCACACTCTTGCCTTTACCATCACAAACTCCCCACCCCCATGTCTGCCCCAGTCCTGCTTGAATTCTACCACTGATGTGATTCCTACCACCTTACTTCTAAGTGCAACTGAGCACCCTACAAACAACCAGACAGCAGTAAAGAACATGGCCACAGAAAATACTCCCCATAGTAACAGCAGAAGATCCTAGGAAGAGAGTTAAAATGAGTCATAATTCCCCCCCCTCCCCCAACAAGCATATAGGAGAAGAGAAGAGTTAAGGCTGGAGAAAGGATAAGAATAATAAAATATCATGCATAAAGATGCATGAAGCATAAATTAGATTAATTTGTATTTAATGACATTTACATAGACTATCAGTTATGATTAGAAACTGCAAGGAAAAACACAGATACTGTTCTATACAACCATTTGCTATTGTGATAATCTATGGGTGTCTATCCTCCAATATATCATATGTATATCATTTAAAAATTATATTTTTAAAAATATACTGTGAAATACTGGAAGAAAAAAAGACACTACTATTACTACTAGTCATCATTTATATAGTGCTACAAGGCATATGCATTATTGGATAGACACATATAAAAGACGGTCCCTGCTCATCAGAGCTTACAGTCTAATCAAGACAGACAATATAATATCTGAGAACAAGGGTACAAATAAGGAAAGGAAGGAAAGCAAGGGATCAGGATCCAAAAGCAGCCTCAAAGAGATAAGCCTTTGGCATGCATTTGAAAAGGAGCAGAGATGGAGCTTGATGTACAGACTTAGGTAACTTATTCCAGGCGTATGGAGCAGCAAGGTGAAAGGAATGAGGTCTGGAGTTGGCAGAGGAAGAAAAGGGTATAGAGAGAAGCAAGCCAGTAGAAGAGTGGAGTTCACAAGGAGGGATGTAGGGAGAGAGATTATGGAGAAAGGTGAATAGTGGAGTACCCCAGGGATCTGTGCTGGGTCCGCTGTTTTTTAACATATTCATAAATGACCTGGAAATGTGAATGAGTGAGGTAATCAAATTTCAGATGACACAAAACTATTCAAAGCTGTTAAAACTCAAGAGGATTGTGGAAAATTGCAAGAGAATCTTGATAAATTGGAAGACTGGGCATCAAAATGGCAGACAAAATTTAATGTGGACGAGTGCAAAGTTATGGACCTAGGAAAGAACAACCCAAACTATGGTTACACGATGCAAGGTTCCACATTAGGAACCACCACCCAGGAAAAAGATTTAGGCGTCATCGTAGATAACATGTTAAAACCCTCTGCCCAGTGTGAAGCAGCAGCCAAGAGAGCAAATAGAATGCTAAGGGGCATGTTTACTAAAACCCCGCTAATGTGCGGGCCGCGGTAGTGTGCGGATGCCATATAAGGAGTGGGCGTTTCGTGCTGAAAAAGAAAATCTGGAATTTGCATATGCGCTAAGGTGCGAGGCGCCCATGTGCGCCCCGCACATTAGCGCATGAGATAGCTGCACGTGAGGCATAAGTGGCGCGCTGATGTGCAAGTAGGAAAGTAGAGCCACAGCACAATGGTGAAGACACTGACCAATGGTGCAGAGATCAGGGGTTCAATCCCCCTCTGTGCCCAATGAAGATGGCTGGCTGAGGTGTCATTTTAGGAGGCATATAAATAATGGGCGGCATAAGGCGGCACGCTAATTTTTTTGGAGGCATATCAATATTGGGCGGCATAAGGCGGCGCGCTGATGTGCACACAGAAGAGCAGAGCCACAGCACAATGGTCAAGGCACTTACCAATGCTGCAGGGATCAGGTGTTTAATCCCCCACAGTGCTCAATGTAGACGGCTGGCTGAGGCATTGCTTTAGGAGCTAGTCTAATATTGTGCGGCATAAGGCAGCGTGCTGATGGGCATTAGGCAGCATGCTATTGATTTAGGAGGCTTTTTAATATTGGGCGGCATAAGGCGGCGCACTGATGTATAAGCACAGGAAGACAACCACAGCACAATGGATAAGACACTGACCAATGGTTGCAGGAATCAAGGGTTCAATCTCCAACAGTGCCCAATGAACAAGCCTTGCTGAGGCATTACATATTATGGGGAAGATTGCTTTTGGAGTCATTTTATGTTTATTTTAATTATCACTACTAGCAAACGTACTCTCAAAGCGTGTTAACATAAGGCGCCCTATAAGGCACATTATAAAGTGTACTGTCCGCCACAGCACCCTAAAATGTCCCCTATAGGGCACCCTATAAGTTACGTCACAGGATAATGTATAGTGCACCTTATATGGACGGGAACCATAACGTGCCCTATAGGGCGCCCTATAAAGCACCCTCAGAGGCACCTTATGGGTACAGTATGCTGAGGGTGTTTTTGCTGGCATCAAAATATGTACATTAAAAAAAGAAAATGCATTGGACAACCCTATCAAATAACCCCACTGTGGATTTGAACGCATGACTCTGGTTTCACAGGCAGTGAAGTAACCATTGGGCTACAGCTCTATAGCTGCTAGTAAACCCCTGGCTGGCTGCAGAGAGCTTGCACGTCACCACACAGACAGTCTGCTGTGGTCACCAGGATAGGGTTAGCCCACCCATACCCATGATGCACTGCACATGCAAATCAGCTGTCCACAGATAAACACAAGATGGGCAATGCACCCCCACAGCACCTCGGCCTGGTAGGGGGGTGACCATGTGCACCCCCACAGCACCTCGGCCTGGTAGGGGGTACTGACCATGTGTTTTACTGGCACAGAGTAGCTACACACCGTCACATTGTGAGGGTACTGTGCTCACCCTGAGGGTGCGATGAGGTGCCCAGGACCAGGTCCACAACACCTTCCATGGTGGAGGTCCAAAGCAGTGTTAATGTGTGAGATAGATAGTTTCTGCACAAACACCTTGGATATCTCTGTCAGTCAGGTGTAGCCCACATGGACCCCCCCCCAAGGCCAAGGGCAGCAAACAGGGCCCCCCATCAATAGATCCACATTCTACCTTCCTGCAAAGGTGGCAGTAGAGGGGAACAGACACCCCACAGGGCAGTAAATGCAGCTCTATACACATCTATAACACAATAGCTGACAGATATTAGGCCTGGATATGGTAAGCTGCACCCCACCACCATCTGATATTCTCCTGCAGCAAGCCATCAGCCACTGCACCCTGCAAACCACTCCATCAAGACACATACCAGCTGCAAACAGTGTAGTTAGTCCACAGTGCATGTTCCCAGTGGAGATGCATGCACCCTGAACTAGGATGTCAGCATACACAGCAAGCAGATAAATCAGTGACTGGGCCCCAAAAGGAAACCCATATCTATCACATGAGAGAAATACTATAGAGCACTATGGGGGTGTCTAGCCATGCTGTGGTCACTGCGCAGTCACAGTGAGAGTGATCTCTCAGCAGGACATGCTGAGGTCACCCTGTCTGTGTAGGTGGTGGCCAGGCACTAAAATGTCCCAGTCAGTGCCCTATGCCCTGTGCAGATGCACCCTGGTCAGGCCACCCTGTCTGGCCTATACCTATGGTACCTTGCTCCTCATTATGCATATTGGCAGCCCAATACTGGCAACATTGCTGGCAGTGTGGGCTGTGGAAGGTGTTTGCAGCCACCACACACTGGATAGACAGACAGCCACCCCCACACCTATGCCAGCATTGTGCTACTATAGAGGAGTTCAGCAGCCATACCCACCAAACCAGTCCTGGGCACAGTACAGGCATGGATATGGTACGCAATACTGTTGGGGGTCACTCCCCAGGGTGGTAAACACTGTCAGAGACCAGACCTGCAGCACACACCGCAGACATCAGAATGATTGTTATGGTGGAGCTCAATGAGCAAAATGTGCTTAACGTAGAAATTGATATCTGCCAGTTATCATAGGAAACGTTTGATAGCTGTGTACCATATACCCAGGTGTAGGGTGGCATTGCTAAGGTATGCAACTGCTAGTATCGGGAGATACAGGCAGGGCCCAATGTTCTGCCTCTCCAGGAGGCATTGGCCAATGGGGCCTGTGGGTGTGGGTGTGGGTGTGTCTGACCCTGTTGGCTGCTGCTTTATGGCAGAGTTTCCCAACTCCAGTCCTGGTGTTCCCAACACTGTTCGGGTTTTCATGCTGTCCCTCATGAATATGCATGAGCTACATCAGCATACCATGGGGGTGGTGCATAGATATGCAGCACAGGCATCGTTATAAGAGGCAGCATGGAACCTGAATGGTGTGGGGCCCTCCAGGACTGCATTTGGGAGACTCTGCTCTAGGTAATGCGCCTGTTTATGGTGTCTGTGTTTGGTGTGGTAAAATATAGGCGTATTAACCATGCGTATGTTCTCAGCAATAAAGGTTTGTCCTTACAATCACGATTTAGTTGTGGGAAAAATATGTGGACAGGATTAGCAGTATCCCCAGCTGGCCTTTGAACCTGTGACCTTCTGTTCTTGCACACACTGTCTGTGTGCACTGCACCACTGTGTTGCCACAGATATGCTGCATTCCTTGGGGAGTCCATGACTGTACATCCGACAGAGCCTGTCTGTTGCGGTGGACGGTGCCAGCCTGCACAGGCCTAGGCCACTGTCTGCTGTGGTTTGCAGCCACTGCCCCCTCCACCACCTGTACCCTTCTGCCAACATGCAGACATGTCCTTATCTGGGAAAAAGCATATGATCTGATTGAGTTGTGGCACTCCACGACTGAATTTGGGGGACTCGGCTGTAGGTAATGCCCATTGTTATGGTTTGTGTGTGGTGTAGGGTAAAATATGGGTGTTTGAACAATGCTTATGTTCTCTGCAATAAAGGAGTGTCTTTACTATCACTGTTTAGTGGTGGGTAATATTATGGAGATTAGGTTGGCAGGAGCCCCAGTTGGAATTTGAACCTGTGACCCTCTGGTCTTACATGCACTGGCTGTGTCCGTTGCACCACACTGTGGCTGCAGAGACAGTGCAGTCCCTGGTGATAGGAATCCTGGCTGGACGAGTCAGAAACCCTGCTCTGCACAATTTTACTGTGGGCTCATTTACCTTGTATGGAGACAAAAGTGCATATAAACCTCAAAAATGAAACATTAAAAAACACTCCCTGGAAAGCTCCAATAAAATGAAATGATTTTTGAAAGGGTCTACGGAGCGTAGACCCTTCCAAAAATCATTTCTTTTTTTTGGAGCTTTCCTGGGAGTGTTTTTTAATGTTGCCCAGTGATATCACTATTGGCCAGCTGAATTATAATTTTTACAATTTTTCTTGTGGTCATTTTAAAGTTTTATTTGCTATTTTGTTCTGTGCACATGTATCACACTGCTCACGTTTTGTAGGTTTCCCCGGTTTTGCTGTACATTGCTGACGGAAATGGTTTCTCTTCCCTTTAAATTGTCTCTAACGCGAGGTTTTCACTCACGGTATTTTTTTTGATGATTTTCAGGCCCGCTCCTGTGCGGGGAGCCTCTCCCCTCCCACTCTCCACCCATTGACCCCGTCCCTCCGCCCCTTCGGAGCCTTCCTCCGCCCTCAGAATGCCTTTCCACGCCCCTAGCGCACATCAGCGCGCCGCGCACTTGAGCGGGCCCGTTAGTGTGATGCGCACATGTGCGGGGCACAAAAACGCACTATTAGCGTGCGTTAAAGTACCTTAGCGCATGCTCAAGTGCGCCCTGCACAATTGCGCGATTTAGTAAACATACCCCTAAGTATCATAAGGAAAGGAATGGAAAATAAAACAAAGAATATTATAATGCCTTTGTATCATTCCATGGTGCGACCACACCTTGAATATTGTGTACAATTCTGGTCACCGTATCTTAAAAAGGATATAGCGCTATTAGAAAAGGTACAGAGAAGAACCACCAAAATGGTAAAGAGGATGGAAGGATACCCCTCTGAAGAGAGGCTAAAAAGAGATATGAAAGAAGTCTATAAATTAATGAACGGAGTGGAACGGGTAAGCATAGATCGATTGTTTACGCTATCAGAATATAGAAAGACTAGGGGGCATGCAATGAAGCTACAGGGTAAACTATTTAAGACTATTAAGAGAAAATATTTTTCACTCAACGTGTAATCAAACTCTGGAATTTGCTACCAGAGAATGTAGTAAAAGCTGTTAGTGTAGCTGGGTTTAAAAAAGGTTTGGACAAGTTCCTGGAGGAAAGGGCTATAAACCATTATTAAAGTAGACCCAGAATATCCACTGCTTGCCCTAATACAAGCATTGTGAAACCGTTGTCTTTTGGGAAAACTGCTAGGTACTTGTGACCTAGATTGGCCACTGTTGGAAACAGGATACTGGGCTTGATGGACCTTGGTCTGACCCAGTATCGCATATCTTATATTCTTATGTTCTTAGAGGAGAAAGGTAGTGAGGAACAGTAGAATGAATGCATTTGTAGATCAGCTGGAGAAGTTTGAACTGGATATAGAAACGGAAGGGAACCAATGAAGTGACTTGAGAAGAGGGATTATATGAGTATATCAAGGCTAGCAGAAGATTAGCTGTGCAGTGGAGTTCTGACCAGATTGAAGGGGTGAGAGGGAGATCAGCAAAGAGAAGGTTGCAATTGTCTAAATGGGAGGTGACTAGGGAGAGGATGAGAGTTTTAGTAGTGTGTTCAGAAAGAAGGGGTGAATATTGTTGATGTTTTAGAGGAAGAAATGACAGGTTTTAGCAATCAATTGGATGTGTGTAGAGAAAGAGAGGGAGGAGTCAAAGATGACCCCCAAGGTTGCGAGCTGAGGAAACAGGCAGCAGAAACATAGAAACATGATGACAGAAAAAGACCACATGGCCTATCTAGTCTGCACTTCCATATCAACCACTACAACAGTCCCCTTTTTTCCTTTAGAGATCCTCTGTGTTTGGCCGATGCTTTTATGAATTCAGATACTGTCCTTATCTCTACCACCTCCACTGGGAGACTATTCCACAAATCCACCACTCTTTCCATAAAGAAATATTTCCTCATATCACTCCTGAATCTATCTTCTTTCACCTTCATCATATGTCCCCTCGTAGCAGAGCTTGCTTTCAATCAAAGGAGGCTCTCCTCCAATGCATTTATGCCATAGAGGTATTTAATCATATCACCTCTGTCCTGCCTTTCCTCTAAAGTATACATATTGAGATCCTTAAGTCTGTCCTCATAACAGTCACCCTCTGCACCATCTCCAACCTGTTTATATCCTTTTGAAGCTGCGGTCTCCAGAATTGCACACAATACTCCAAATGAGGTCACACCAAAGACTTAGGGGCATGTTTACTAAAAACCGCCAATGTGCGCGCCGCACAATAGCGCACTAAAAGCGGTACTTAAGAGCACTTAAGTGCCCCGCACACGTGCGATGAAGTCACGCACCCGTGCGCGTCACACTAACGGGCGCCGCACAAGAACGGGCCCGCAAATGTCCGCTAGAGGCGTGGAAAGGCTAACGGAGGGCGGAGAAATGCCCCGGAGGGGCGGAGAGACGGGGTTAATGGGTGGGGAAGGGGAGGGGAGAGGCGCCCCGCACATTATCGGGGCTGAATTTCAAAGGAAAAATAGCGCGAGTGAATCACTCGCGGTAGAATGCATTTAAAGGGAAGAAAAAACATTTCCGTCAGCAATGTACAGCAAAACCGGGGAAACCTGCAAAACGTGAGCAGTGTGATACATGTGCACGGCCCAAAAGTGGAAATAAAAATAGAAAAGGACCACAACAAAAATTGTAAAAATAGTAATTCAGCTGGGGAACAGTTATAGTAATGGGCAAAACTAAAAAACACACCCAGGAAAGCTCCAGAAAAAAGAAATGAGTTTTGGAAAGGTGTACGGAGCGGAGACTCTTCCAAAAAACATTTCCTTTTTTTGGAGCTTTCCTGGGAGTGTTTTCTATGGTTGCCCATTAATATCACTGTTGCCCAGCATGGTGATATTTTGTCACCCATTTTCCATGGTCATTTCCGGGGTTCATGTGCACGTTTGTCACCAGACAGGGTGAATGTGCCCACAGTAAAAATGCGTAGAGCAGGGTTTGCGACTCCATCCTGCCAGGTTTACTACCTCCAGGGGCTGCACTGTCTCTGTGGCCATAGTGTGGTGCAGCAGACAGAGCCAGTACCTCTAGGACCAGAGGGTCATAGGTTCAAATCCTAGCTGGGGCACTTGCCAGCCCACTCCCTATATTTTACCCACCACTAAACAAAGATAGCGCAGACTCCCCTGTATTGCAGGGAACATAAGCATGGGGAAAACACGCATATTTTACCCAACACCGCACACACACCACAACAATGGGCATTACCTACAGCCAAGTCCCCCAAATGCAGTCCCGTACTGCCACATTGCAATCAGGTCATCTGCTTTTCCTGAGAGAAGCTCATGCCAACATGTTGGCGGACGAGTACATGTGGTGCAGGGGGCAGTGGCTGCTAGCCACAGAAGACAGAGGCCTAGCCATGTGCAGGCTGGCACAGTCCACTGCAACAGACAGGCCCTGCCGGATCCACAGTCATGGACTTTCCAGGGAATTCAGCCAATCTGTGGCTACACGGTGGTGCAGTGCACACAGACAGTACATGCAAGAACAGAAGGTCACAGGTTCAAAGCCCAGCTGGGGCTACCACCAATCCTGCCCACATATTTTTCCCACAACTAAACAGTGATAGTAAGGACACACCTTTCGTGGTGAGGACATATGCAATGGTAATACATCTATCTTTTACCCCACTGAGCAAAGACACCATGAACAGGGGCAGTACCTAGAGCAGAATCTTCCAAATGCAGTCCTGGTGGGCCACACACCAGTCAGGTTTCATGCTGCCACTCATACAAATGCCTGTGCTGTATATCTATGCACCACCCCCATGGCATGTAGATGTAGCTCATGCATATTCATGAGGGACAGCAGGAAAACCCGAACAGTGTGATGCAAACCTGGACCGGAGTTGGGAATCTCTGCCGTAAAGTAGCAGCCAACAGGGGCAGACACACCCACACCCACACCCACAGGCCCCATTGGCCAATGTCTCCTGGAGAGGCAGAACATTGGACCCTGCGTGCATCACCCAATACTAGCACTTGCATACCTTAGCAATGTCACCCTACACCTGAGGTATACGGTACTCAGCTCTGAAACGTTTGCTAGGAGTAATGGCAGATAGATATCCCTATGTTACACACATACTGCTAGTTGACCCCATCCGAACAATCTGTTCGGAGCTTGCGGTGCGTGCTCCAGGCCTGGCCTCTGACGGTGTTTACCACCCTGGGGAGTGACCCCCAGCATTACTGCGTACCATATCCATGCCTGTGCCGTGCCCGGGACCGGTGTGGTGGCCAAGGCTAATTACCTCCTCAATAGTAGCACAATGCTGGCATAGGTGTGGGAGTGTGTGTCTGTCTATACCAGAGCTACTCAATTCCAGTCCTGGTGGCCCACAACCCTGCAGGTTTTTGGGATATCCCTAATGATATGCATGAGATATATATGCATTAGAGATAGCCTGCCAACCTGACTGGTTTGTGGCCCTCCAGGGCTGGATTTGGAGACTCCTGCCTTACACCTCTGTCATTTAAGATTGTGAGTGGGCAAAGTACAGATGTTCTAGACATCAAAAGGGTAGATAGAATGTGTCACATTCCTCCTAGATTCTCAACACCACCAAAAAGTTGTCTAATAGACAATATTTTGGTGGTGGTGAGAAGCAAGGAGGAATGTGACAAATTCTAACCTTTTTGATGTCTTGGACATCTGCACCTTGCCCACTTACAATCTTAAATGACAGAGGTGTAAGGCAGGGGTCTCCAAATCCAGCCCTGGAGGACCAAACACCAGTCAGGTTGGCAGGCTATCTCTAATGCATATATATCTCATGCATATCATTAGGGATATCCCAAAAACCTGCAGGGTTGCGGGCCACCAGGACTGGAATTGAGTAGCTCTGGTCTATACAGTGTGTGTTGGTTGCAAACCCCTTCCACAGCCCACACTGCCAGCACTGTTGCCAGTATCGGCCTGCCAATGTGCATAATGAGTAGCAAGGTACCATGGGTATAGCTCTGACAGGGTGGGCTGACCAGAATGCAGCTGCACAGGGCATAGGGCACTGGCAGGGACATGGTAGTGGCCGGCCACCACCTTCACAGGGTGACCTCTGTATGTGCTGCTTGGGGATCACTCTCACCCTGAGTGTGCAGTGATGACAGCATGGCTAGGCACCCCCATAGTGCTGTATTGTGTTTTTCTCATGTGATGTATATGGGTTTCCTGTTGGGGCCTCTTCACTGATGTATTTGCTTGTGTGTGCTGTCACCCCAGTTTTGGGTGCATGCATTTCCATCAGGATGAACCAGCAGACTGTTCACAGCTGGTATGTGTCTTGATGGAGCACCGTGCAGTGGCTGTTGGCTTGCTGCTGGAGAATATCAGATAATGGTGGGGTGCATCTTTGAATATCCAGGCCTAATGTCTGTCTGATATTGTGTTTATGGATGTGTGTGTGTGTGTGTAGCTGCTTGGACTGCCCTGTGGGGTGTCTGTTCCCCAGCAGGACTGGGGTTGATGGCCCACTCTGCTGCCATCGGTGGGGTGGGGTGGGGGTAGGATGGGGATCTGTTTGCCACCCTTGGCTGGCTTGGGGGGGTCCCCCCTGACTGAAACATCCAAGATGTTGCTGTTGCAGCACCTACCTATCTCACAGATTATTACTGCTTTGGTGCTCTAGCATGGCCTCAGTGAGCCATGGAAGGTGTTGTGGACCTGGTCCTGGGTGCCACATCACACCCTCAGGGTGAGCACAGTACCCGAACAATGTGATGGTGTTTAGCTACTCTTTGCCGGTAGTCCACCCGCTCAGGACACCCTACCTGGCCGAGGTGGTGTGTGGGTGCACACGGACACTTCCCCCTACCAGGCCGGGGAGCTTTAGGGGTGCATTCCCCATCTTGTGTGCATCTGTGGACAGCTGCTTTGCATGTGCAGTGCATCATGGGTACGGGTGGCCTAACCCTATCCTGTTTACAACAGCAGACCATCTGTGAGGTGACGTGCAGGCTCTCTGCAGCCAGCCAGGGGCTTGCTTGCAGCTATAGAGCTGTAGCCCAATGGTTACATCACTGCCTGTGCAGCCAGAGGTCATGGGTTCAAACCCCCAGTGGGGCTCTCTGATAGGGCTGTCCACAGCTTTATTTTTATTTACTGTACATATGTCTATGCCGGCAAAACCACCCTCAGCTTATTATACCCATTAGGTGCCTCTGAGGGTGCTTTATAGGGCGCCCTATAGGCCACCTTATGGTTGCCATCCATATAAGGTGCACTGTACATTATCCTGTGTCGCAACATATATGGTGCCCTATAGGGGACCTTCTAGAGTGCCTTGGCGGACAGTGCACTGTGACATGTGCCTTATGGGCCACTGTATGTGTACACGCTGTGTGAGTGCGTTTGCTAGTAGTGATAGCAAAATAAAATTATAAAGCCTCCTACAGCACTCCTCACCATAATACATACTGCCTCAGCCAGCCTTGTTCACTGGGCATTGTGAGAGATTGAACCCCTGATCCCTGCACCATTGGTCAGTGTTTTAACCATTGTGCTGTGGCTCTGTTCCTGTGCTTGTGCATCAGCGCGCCGCCTTGTGCCCATCAGCGCGCCGCCTTCTGCCGCCCAAGAGGACCAGTGCGCTGCCTTATGCCGCCCAAAAAGAACTGTGCGCCGCCTTATGCTGCCCAAAATGTACAGTGCGCCGCCTTATGCGGCCCAAAATGTACAGTGCGCCGCCTTATGCCGCCCAAAAAGAACTGTGCGCCGCCTTATGCCGTTCAAAAGTAATTTGCCTCCTAAACCACTTTTACCCATTACAGTTGCTGCCTCAGCTGGCCTTTTTCGTTGCGCACAATGGGGGATTGAACCCATGGCCCCTGCACCATTGGTCAGTGTCTTCACCATTGTACTACGGCTCTGTTGTTTTGTATACCCAGCAGCGCGCCACTTTGCCTTCCCACGCGCTAATGTCGACCCCCGCACATTTGCGCGACGCACACAGGTCCGGTCGCTTACTCCCGGTTTTTTGCTATTTTCTGCCTGAACCGCCCACTCATATGGAACAGGCACACTACCGCGGCCCCGCACGTTAGGAATGTTTAGTAAACATGCCCCTTAGATAGAGGCACTATCACCTCCTTTCTTCTGCTGGCCATTCCTCTAGGACCACGATCCAGCCCGGCCTGCACATACAGACTTGCCCGACTAACTCAGTCAGGGCTCTTAAATGGAGCCATGGCGCCATGGTGTCCAGTTGCCATAGCACCGCAGCTCCATTTAAAAGCCATGATTCCCAGCTGCCGGCCTCCAAATTGCTTTCCCTGCAGCCCGACCCCCCGATCTGGCCACCCAGGGCCAGGGTCGGGCTGCAGGGAATGCCCTCTGCCCCCTGCCACCCCTTTCCAGCCCTGGGCCCACTGTACCTGCAACATTGGGAAAGTTATTCCACCTCTGAGGTGGAATACGTTCCCTGTTCAAGTCGCTGGCCATGGATATACAGGGTTGACATTAATATTGGACGTGTACATCTGCGGCCAGCGATTGGCCACTGGCCACCCTGATGCATTTCCTGATCCACCCCTTTCCCACCCCCATCTACCTTCCCCGTACAACATGGAAGGTAGTCGGACCTGGGAAAGGGCACGAATAGCGGGGATGGACGTCCCAATGGGACATCCATCCCCACTATTCATTGCTCAGAATGACCCCCCTATGTGTATATGTTATATAATCTTGTACACTTTTTAACTATCAAGTTACGTAGCTTGCACAGTATTTTTATCTATTTTTATTTTTTTATTTATTATTTGTTTCATTTATTTGACTTGTGAACATTGATACCTGCCTTTTATATATATGTTTATGGTTTTGTTTTAACAAGGTCCCAGTTCCCCTGATGAAGGCTCCCAGCAGCCGAAACTTGGCCCATGTAGGGAGGGACTTCTTTTTATGATTCAATAAAGACCTTTTGCGATCCATTCATAGTGTGAATCATCGCCCTGCTCCTTTGTACTGTAGATATTTGGAAATGACCATCATTCTGCCCATATGCATGAAGCAAAGCTTAATATTAAAAAATGTGATGACCAGCTATGAATTTTTACAGGATTGTTCTGAAAGGGCTGATGTTGGACTGATCATGCTTGCTGAATTTGATTATTAAAATCTTTAGGGAGGACCAGTGGCTTGAAAGTTAATAGATGGTGGCGCAAAGTTCCTTGTACCATCTACCACAATTCAAAGATGCCATTGCCTCTTTCCTACTTTCCCTCTCTTTGTTCTACTACAGCAGTGACTCGCCACCTTGTGTCTCAGAATTAACAGTTACATGGTGCCAGTAGCTGGAGGGAAAAAGGTGTAGTGGCGAGGGGCTGGAGTGTTAGTGAGGAAAGAAAAAGAAGTGCATGGGTTGGAGGGAGGTATGAGATTGGAAGAGACTGAGGAAAATTGTGAGTATGAATAGAGACTAGAGGGCAGCAGTACTACAAACTCCCCTCATACATTGACCCTGCCACAGGAGAGATATTGCATATACAGCAGCAGTGCAGCTTTCCCTCACATACAGTTCACCATCACAGGTTACATACAGGCAGCAGAAGTAAACTTCCCTCATACACACACTGCCCATCATAGAACAGCTAGCACCCAACTTCCCTTATCTATTTCCCCTTTACAGGACAGGTACAACACAAGCAGCAGCAAGCTTAGTCATACATAGGTGGAGTGTAATTTTATAGCAAGTCGCTTAGATTGGGAGGCTAAGCAAGAGCTTATTTAAAGCCTATCTTATGGAAACACAGGTGCCTATGTGACTTTACAAAATACTAGGGGTAAACAAGCAGAAATCATGGCTAGACTGAAGCCACAGATCTATACTTGCTCAGGAGCAGGTGTAAATGCTCACTCTTAAAATACACACACAAACTGCGACTCTGCCCAAACTCTGCCCCAGAACACACTTATGCCCAGGTCACATAAAAATATGTATCTTCTTGTCACTATGCATTCGTTTATGTATCTAACCCTTGGAGTAATTTTATAAAAGTCCTTTTACGCATGTAAAACATGAAAGGTTTATAAAAGCAACCCACTCTGTCCCATCCTGGAAGAAGTATAATGTGGAGGTCATTTCATAAAGGATTTTTTGCATGTTTATGAATATACTTTCCCTCTACCTGTTTAATCTATATGCAGAACAAATCATCAGAGAAGCAGGACTGTATGAAGACAACAGAGGTATGAAGATTGGTGAGAGACTCATCAACAACCTTCGCTATGCTGATGATACCACATTACTGCCTGAAAGTGAAGACATTCTCAAACATTTGCTTCTCAAGATCAAGGAGCATAGTCTTAAAATGGGCCTGCACCTTAATGTAAAGAAGACAAAGATCCTAACAACTGGCAAATCAATAAGTTCATCGTTGATGGAGAAGAAATTGAAATAGTGGACAACTTTAACCTACTTGGATAAACTATCAATAAAGAAATAACAAGAAGTCAAGAAATCAGACAACACATTGATCTTGGCATAATGGCTACAAAGGACCTAGACAAGATTCTTGAGAGCAGAGATGTCTTTCTCCATACAAAGATTTGACTTGTTCAGGCCATGGTGTTTTCAATAATGTCATATGAATGCGAAAGTTGGACAGTGAAAAAGATAGATAAGAAGAAAATTGATGCCTTTGAATTATGGTGCTGACGGCAAATACTGTGTATACCATAGACTGCCTGAAAAACAAACCAGTCAGTACTAGTGGAGATCAAACCTAAGCTTTCTGATAACAAGACTTTGACTTTCATACTTTGGACACATCATGCAAAGAGAAAGATCATTAGAGAAATACATCATGCTTGGTAAAGAGGAAAGTCAACGCAAAAGAGGAAAGCCATCAATGAGATGGATCGATACAATAACAGCAGCTATGGGTGCCACTCTGTCAACAATAAGCTGCCTGACTGAAGACCGAATGCAGTTTAGGACAACTATCCAGAGGGTGGCCATGAGTCGACACACTCGATGGCACTTAACAACAACAAAATGCCAGTAGACGTGCAACATAGCCTCTTATCAAATTACCTCTTGCGCAGAAATGCACGCAGTGCAATTAGAGTAGGCATGTTCAGGCAAGGAGTTTGGATGGAGCATGAGCAAAGTCACAATTTACATGCATATCTTATAAAATACACATGTAGACGCATACTTTACATGCTAACATTTACACCTTTCTAGAGCAGCTGTTGAATGTGCACAGTTTAGGTCTAGCGCCTATTTGCTCCAGATTTGTGTAGTATTTTATAAAGATACATGGGCATCTGTGTGTCTTTATAACATTAGCTAATAATAGGCACCTATGTGGCCTTCACACATAAACAACCCATTGTAAATTTACTGTCTATATGTATCAGCAGTGTAAGTTTACCTTCACACACTGCTGAGCCACAGAGGTATAGCATGGATAGCAGAAGTTCATACTTTCCATACATTGTCATATCACAGAGCATTAACAGCACGAGATGCAGCAGATTAAGCTTTCTTCTCCAAATATTACCCTAACACAAATGTAGGTATAGTCAACAGCAGTACAAGATGCCCCCTCATGCCTCCACGGCCCCATCATAAAACAAGCACAGCTCGAACAACAGCAATACAGTCTCCCCCCACAGGAAGGAAAATCTATTCAGTCTTTGGTCAGTTGTGGACAGCTGGATCCTCCTTCACTTGCTGCTGTATCTCGCTCTCACAAAAATCAACCTTCATAGACCTGAGTCTACATATCACAAGACCAGGTAGATCCTTCTTCAGTTACATTCCAATACTAGACAAAGGTTCTTTTCTTCTGATCATATCCACCCCTATAGGCAAATTAAAAAAAAATCAACAACGATTTAAAAAATTGTTACCTACTATTCAAAAGCACTTATCCATACAGCGCCCTGTCCATGAATTTTCAGCTGCACTGTACCGATAATGTCACTGAAAATTCTTAAAACCCACCCTGTCACTATCCAGTAAGAAGTCCTAAATTAAATTGCACACTACTACTAATACTACTCATTTGTATAGCGCTACAAGGCGCACACAGCGCTGTACAGAGATATGTATGAGATGATCCCTGCTCATCTGAGCTTACAATCTAGTCAGCATATAGACAGCAGACTGAATACACGTAAAATATTTAAATGAGGTAGCCAATGTTTAAAAAAATGCTGAACACAGAGGTTGAGTATTGTCCTGTATATATTCTTATTTCAAAATTGGTTTATTTTGAAGAACCCAAAATAGGGATCATAAAACCAATGTGATGAATCAGAAAATGTCAGCCAAAGAAAATGTATGTCATCCTAGAAAACCACCTCAAGAGGAGACTCTATCCAGGTGTCCTGTTAAGCTCTGTTTTACCATGGAGGAAAGCCCGGATTTAGAACGAGGTAACCTAGGCAACTGCTTAGCATACCAAAATTTGCCCCTACCCCTATACATCCAGGATTAAAAAGAAAAATAATTCTCAAGCGTCATAAGCTAACATATAACTTTAACCATACTGAAAAAATGTTTTTGAAAAAAGAATTAAGGAAACGTGGAGACCATCAACAGGGTTTCAGATCATAACACAAATTTAAAGATCATGTACCACTCCCTCCATTTCATCATCAGTCTCCTCATTCCATTTTTTATAGTTTCTTGCAATAAAATTCTTTCAGAATGGTTAAAGTGATATGTTGGCTTAAGATGCCTGAGAATTATTTTTCTTTTTAATTGTGATTGTTCATTTTCGAGCCAGGAACTTCCATATTATTGATTTCCTATACACCCAGGGCCAGGTATATGTGTTTCTTCAAAGGGGCAGCACTGTGACATTTTGGCCCTCCTCTGCTTCTCTTCTGGTTCTCTCTCTTACTCAGCCCTTCTCACTAGGATCCACTGTCTGGTCTTGCCTATGGATGCCAAAATCTTAAATCTGGCCCTACATAGGGGTATAACCATAGTGAGAGATACACTAGAGTATCCCAAGCAAAATGTCACCTAGAGAAAAGCCACTTAGAACACGCAATCCTAGGGAAAGGTGTCTGCACACAACATATCCATTTTTGTCTTGCTATATTTATGCTTTGAAATTTCCGTTGTAAGCTGCCTTGTACGCTTCTTGGAGAGAAAAGACAAAAGCAAAGTCTTCAATAAAATCAAATTTAATTGAATTATCGGAGCCCATCAACATTACATCTGTTTTCAAACAGAAACTGCATTTTTTTCCCTTTGAAAATAACGATGTGCAAAATATAGGTGCTATTTTATAAAGAAAACTATGTTTCTACTTTTCTTTATAAAATTCCAGTGTATGTGCTTGAAAATGTGCATGAATTAAAGGTGAGACCACTTATGACCCTACAGCTGGTGTAAAGCCTGCACCTAGATTTCTGAAAAAAACACGTGCAAATTATAGTATTTTGTAATTCAACGTTGCACCCACCAGCGCTCCAACTCAACTCCGTCCCTGTGCAGATCCTCAATGAAAGCATGTGCCATTGTATTTATGCGCATTTTTACCAAATGGGTTCATTTCCGCATATGAGTGGTCCCTTGGGTGCATCAGTCACTAAAATACCCCCATCTTTGCCGCCTAAATCTAGGCAGCTTCTTATAAATTTACCCCCTACATATGTTAAAAGCATCCACATCATTGCGCTTCCTCTTTACCATATGTTATGTTATGTTATGTTATGTTATGATATGGTAGGTTTCTATACTACCTTCCTTCTATAACCAAGGCAGGTCGGACCCGGTGGCCCCCGCTCCCCCGCCCCCTTTCACATTTTTTGCCATGCCCGTACCCATAAGAAATACATAAACACTGATCTTTTAGCTCAAATGGTCGCAGCTTTATTAAGTTAACACAATCCAAACATTGTTTTCAACATCCAACTTCTTACTGTCATACTAACTCCCGAGCGGAATGAGCCCTCAACCGCCATACCACTAGCAAGGTGAGCTCATACCACTCCCGCCGCGGCCGAGCCAGCGGCAAATCCACCCCCCTTTTCCCCGGCCTCGCCATACTACTAGCAAAGACCGGCCAGGGGTCACCCGGGTTGGGGGCACCCGCCCCCACCCCCATTACAGCTTAAGGCTCCGGACCCCGGAAACCTCCGGGATCCCGCCACCCGGCGTAGGGCCACTTACGCCCGTGCGCCGCCCCCCCCCCTTAAAGCTGCGACCATCGAGGTTCCCACTGCACCACACATTCCAAGGCCTCCTGCCAGTCATTTAATAGCAGGTCCACACCCACCTGTGATAAATGCACACCGTCAGGGCGATAGAGTCCCTGACAATCTACATCTACCCAGGAGTGCATAATCTGATACCCCCCGTGCTGACATGCCCATCGCCCAATCTGTCGATTGACCTTCGCTAGCCCCCTGGACCATCGCCTCTGCCCCCCGCCAACCGGCCTTGGAATGATGTCAGACCACAGTATGATAACCTGAGGGAACATCCTCAGCACCTCTGCCAAATCCCTTTTTGCTGCCCGAATGAGCTGCTTGCAAGTCCAATTATTTACCTCGTTCCCTCCCACATGCAGCAGTATAACGGCCGGCTCCGCTCTCACCCGTCGATGGTGCCGAAGCAATGGTAAAAGTTGCTGCCAACGCAACCCCCTTTCACCAAGCCATAGTAGAGACACCATTGTCGGGTCAAGTCCCAAATTAGGACCCAACGGTCGTTCAGCTGCCTGCAGTCCCGCCCAATGTACAAATGAGTGCCCGATCATCCAGCACCATTGCGGGAACCGCACAGCATCTGAAAAAGAAAGCAAACATTATTCTCCTGCCCTCCCGCCGTCTCACAAGCGCACATAACCTTTGAAGGACTGTGATCTCCACCTGCCAATGTTCTGAATAGCCACTGCTGACATCCCAGCCGCTGCCGCACTTGTCGCTGCACCTATGCGGAAAGAGTGCGGCGCAAAGCGCTTAGGATCCATGCCCAGATACCGTAAGGTCAGTCGTAGCACTGCCGTAACCTGAAAACGCGTCACAACGCTTGCATTCTTGTGCACGAAAAACATGGAACCCGCCGCCGGGCGCACCGCAAAATAAGCCCGTACTGCCTCCACTGGGCACGTCGGAAGGGAGTCTACCTCCTGCAAGACTACCCAGAGTCCTTTGCCCAACTGGTCTGTCTTTGATTTAGCCAACCTGATCCTCAGCTGGCCACCTCCAATTTGCACGTGACCCAATAATAAGCCCGAGGCCGGCCCCTGCCTGCCCGAGCTAGCCACCAGCTCGCCGACCCGAAAAGCCCCGAAAAAGGCCAGGCAGAACAATGCCTTAAACAGCACCGCCTCATAAGCCGATGACGCCACATACGGCAGTGCTGAACTGAGCCGCACCAAAATATCATGCGTCACAGGTAACCGCGCATCCAGAGGTGCAGGACACGCTCTATCCCAACCCCTCAACAACTTCTGTACCAAAAACCCAGGTCTCGCAAACCCCCAACCCGCTGCCCTGGCAAAGAACGCAAATCCAGCCAACTTCGTCCGAACCGAAGCCCTGGACAGCCCCGCACCTTTTGACTCCACTATAAATTGTCCTAACCAGCTGTCCACTTCCGCTCCAGGCTTCCATCCTTTTCCTTCCAAGTACCCCCATACCTCGTCGAAGCCTTTCGAGTATGCTGCCCAGGACTTCGGGGCCAGAGAGTTCTTCAACAAGCATACCATTTCTGCAGGCCACTCGTCCATAAATG
Organism: Ichthyophis bannanicus; assembly: GCA_033557465.1. NCBI lineage: Eukaryota > Metazoa > Chordata > Amphibia > Gymnophiona > Ichthyophiidae > Ichthyophis > Ichthyophis bannanicus. The sequence continues at coordinate 525,620,542 of CM066034.1, read as the reverse complement.
CTCGGGCACTTCCCTGCCTTCCTTGCTCGCCTCCGGCGCCAGCCTCCGGAACAGGTCCCACTTGAAACGAGAAAGAGCATCCGCAATTCGGTTAGTGCAACCCGGGATGTGCTGAGCTTTCACTGCGACATTTAAACGCAAACAAGCAAAAACGATAGCTCTCATTAAGCCCGCTACTACCGTGCATCGCGGCGTATACCTGTTGACTACCGCAACCACAGCTTCATTGTCACACCACCATATTAATCTGCGGTTCCTCAACCGGTCGGGCCATATATGCAACACCACTAAGAGCGGAAACAATTCCAGGAACGTAATGTTCTTTGTCAGGCCCTCCGCCTGCCATGCATGCGGCCAGCGGGCCGCACACCAATCCCCTCCAAAATAAATCCCCAAACCCCCACTACCTGCTGCATCCGTAAACAGCTGTAAATCCACACTGGACACCTCCGCCTCCATCAGCACCGACACCCCGTTAAAATCTTCCAGAAAAACCTCCCACACTCTCAGATCGGCTTTCATGACCCGGGATATTCGAATTCGATGATGCGGCTTCCTAACCCCGACAGTGGCGGCTGACAAGCTACGCATGAAAACGCGGCCCATTGGAATAACTCTGCACGCGAAATTCAGTGATCCAATGAGTATTTGCACCTCCTTCAAGGATAACTTTTCAGAGGCTAGCCCGTTCGCAACCAACACGCGCAATTTCACCACCTTCTCCATAGGGAGGCGCGCCACCGTTTCGACCGAGTCGATTTCCACCCCCAAAAACATAATACAAGTTGCCGGGCCCTCCGTCTTGGCAGCCGCCAGCAGAAGCCCACACTCACTAGCCATGCCTTGAAAACCATCCATCAACTGCTGACACACCTCAGAATGCGCCGCCCCCACGAAAAGGAAATCGTCGAGATAATGCACGATATTCCTGTTACCAACCCGTTGCTCCAACTTCCAGTGCAAAAATGTACTAAAGGTCTCAAAATAGGCACACGACACGGAACAACCCATGGGCATGCACTTGTCCACATAAAATTCCCCGTCAAACGCAAATCCCAACAAATAAAAGGAAGAGGGGTGGACGGGTAGCAAACGAATGGCCGATTCGATATCCACCTTCGCTAACTGGGCCCCAGGGCCACAATTTTTCACCAAACCGACCGCCTCGTCAAAGGACGCGTACCGAACCGCGCATAACGCTTTAGGAATATGCGCATTCACCGACTCACCCAGCGGAAAGGAGAGGTTATGTATCAGCCGAAACTTTCCTTTCTCCTTCTTAGGGATTACCCCCAAAGGAGACAGTACCAACTCCGCCAAGGGCGGTTCCGCAAATGGGCCGGCAATTCTACCCAAAGCCAACTCCCCCGCTAACTTCTCGCGAACAACCGACGCCAAGCGCCGCACTGACGGGGAATTACGTGCCACCCTACCTACTATCGTACCTTGCACTGGAATAATAAACCCCTCAAAAAACCCCTGCTCCAACAGCTCCCGGTCCTTCTTCCGCGGATAAGCCCCCAACCAATCCCTAATCACCTCCCGATCGATTGGGGTGGGAGCCAACTCCATCCATGCAAGCCTATTTGGGGACTGCCGCAGGGGGGGGCCCGCCGCTTTTCTTGAAGCATTTAAGTGCGGAATGCCCCCCCCCCCGCAGGCCGAGCACGCATGCCGGAACTTGCAATCGGGGAACGGGCACGAGGATCTATTGAAACGCCAACAGATGTCTCCCATAGCCCCAGCTCCTGCTCTCTGCGGCAGAGAACCCCCGTTCGCCCGAAAGGACCGCCCCGTACCTGCCAAACCACCCCCCCCAGCTCGCACCGTAGTTCCACCGCTCACACCCGCACCACCGGACATCTGGGTTAACCACAAATTAATGTCCTGAGTGCCCCAGGACAACCCTTTACTCTCCTCCATTTTATCTCTAAATTTCTCATCATAATTCAGCCACGCAAAACCGCCATGCGTCTGCGCCGCTTCCAAGATGGAGTCCGCATATGCTAAGAGCATGCCATAATCCTCTGGCGCCTGCCGACCCCAAACACTAGCTAACCTCAAAAAGGCTCGCACCCAATTAATAACATTCCGGGACACCTTCCGTACGCGACCCGCCTTCTCATCCTCCTTCCGCTTCTTCTTACTCTCCCCCGAGCGCCTCCTGCCCTCCAACAATCGGAATATATCGACATAGCGCCGCTTCCATATCTTACGCCGTAGGTGCCGTGGGACTCCTTCCCACAATTCCGCGAACGCCACCACATTGGGAACTCCCTTTGCGCTGACTGTCCCACCCAGTCCTGACTCCAGCCCGGGTCCCGAACGAGAAGGCGCTATCGAGGATGATGATGATGACGCCGAAGACGCAGAGGAAGAATCCGAACTGTGCCGGCTCCGCCGCCCGTGCCGACATTTGCGCTTCACCTTACGCCCTCCCTTGTCCTTCCCACCCACCTGTTCCCCCCCACCCCCTCCTGCCACGTTGCACCCAGACAACTCACCCATGTCACTTCCGCCACCCGCCGACAGCTCCTGTGGCAGTACTGCGGGATCTCGCACCGCCTGCACTCCGCTCGCGCTCCCAGCGCTGGCCTCACTCCGCCGCGGTCCCTCGGCTACGACCCCAGCCACATCCTCCATCGCCGCACTCTGTCCTTCGGGTATCTGCGCCGCCTCGCGTGCGTCTCTGTCCACCTGGAAAGACAAAGCAGAAACAGCGGGGGGAGAGGGGACAAACGAGGGGCCACAAGGCGGCCAAGCAGACATCCACTCTGCACGGGAACAGCCCTGGCCTCCGCTCCTCCAATGCTCCCATGGCGACCCTCCCGCTGGAGATCCCCCACCGCCCACTGCCCCTCCTTGCCCCCATGAGCCCTGCCCATATGGGTGAGCCCCAAACCATGGCGTGGACCAACCTGTCCAGCCTGGCCCCCCTCCCCCCCCACCCCCCATCCCTTGTCCTCCCCCCCACCCCCTGATCCCTTGTCCTCCCCAACTGCACCCACTCGCCTCTGCAACCCCACACTCAGCACTCCTTTGCACCATCCCCCGCCCTGCCTCTCCATACCCCATCTCCCTGCTGCCTGCCCCATCAGCTGTCCTGCCACCCCCAGCTCCCCCTGTGGCTACTACCCCCAGACCAGGCTCCAGCGCCAGGCCGCCAACCCCCCTGCCCCCCCTGGCCAAAGATCTCCCTCGATCTCTTCCCCCAACGCAGACCTCATTACCCCTACCCCCCCTGGCCCTTCCCCCGCCGCCAGCTCGTTTTCCTCTGGCCCCAATCACCCCCCTCTGTCCGCCCTCCCCTGCAGCCGCCCCTCCTGACGTCCGCTCCTTCCGCCCCGTGGAAGGCCCCGCCTTGCCGCCTCTCCGGGCCTCTGTAGTGCGATCACCTCCCCCCGACGTCCCCTTCCTTCCTTCCTTTCCTCTCCGTGGCGGCATTTCCCCACCCGCGACCAGTGCCTAAAGCAGCCTCCGAACTCCACCACCCTCCTTTCACCGGGCCTTCGCCCACCACCTCACCCGCTGCTGGAAGGAAATTTTTTGGCTCCCGCTGTCCTGCGCACGCCTACCCTCTGCACCGGAGCACCGGACCTCCTCGACGCGCCTCGCTGCAGGCCCCGCACAGCACGAACTTGCCGCGAAGAAGAGAAGATGCCGTCCTCTTCACCGGTCTCGTCAAGGGACCGCCGCCGCCGCGCGCTCTTCTTAAAAACCCCCCCTTTACCCTTCTCCTCATTGGCTCGCGCCCACCTTCATCAAGAGGGCGAGCCAATGAGTTCAAATAATGCGACCCCAGCCCCCGCCCCCTATTTCACGCCGAGGGCAGGGTCCCACCGGGCCGCGCGCCTGGTTACCTATGGCCGCTAGGGACCCTGCCCTGCGGCCTCGCCATGAGTGGCTGAGCAGGAGCAAAACAGTGTCCATACTCTAGGAAATCACAAATATCCTCGCTGTGGTCCTCCCTGGACCTAAACACACCTACTAGAACGCCTCCTTTTCATACAGCTGGGGGGGGGGGTATTTTCAGGTGTTCATAAGCTGTGATGGTCATATAGATTACAATTAATTCAGAATACAGCTGCCCGTCTTCTCACCTTTTCATCCCCTCACGATCATGTCACCCCCTGTCTGCTCTCCCTTCACTGGCTTCCCGTTAAAGCTCGCTATGTTTACAAGCTTCTTATTATTACCCACAAAGTTCTCTATACCAACACCCCCCAGTACTTAGCCGATCTTATTTTTCTTCAACCTATCCCCCGCCTATTACGTTCCGCCCACGGCAATCGCCTTTTCCTTCCCTCCCCGACTCAGGCTCACCTTGAATCTACTCGTCACGCCGCCTTCTTCTTTGCTAGCCCCGCTCTATGGAATTCTCTTCCACATGTTATTCGTACCGAGTTATCCTTCCCCCATTTCAAGACTATGCTTAAAACTTTTCTTTTTTGCCAAGCCTTTGATCTCCCTCTCCCTTAATTCACCACCACCCAGTCGAATACACCTACCCGCTCATCACTCCTTTCAGGGCTATAACATTTTTTCCACCCCTCTGATTCGCACTTATGGCCCCCTGAGCCAACCTCCTTGCTGCCTCCCCGCCTTGGCCCTCCCTTATGTGGTTTGTTGTACACCTGTTACATAATCTGTCCATCTTGTATTGTCAGTTGCAATCTGTGTCATTACCTATCTTTGTCACCCCTGTCCATTATTCATTATGTTAGTCCGTTTACCACGTTCTGTCTCATCTATCCTGTTGGTTTCTACAGCTTGCCTCCTCCTATCTATGCTGCCCCTTTCTCTCTGTCCACTTTCCTATCTATTAAATGGCGTTCCTTTCTGTTCTTCTCTCTTTGCAGCCAAGATTGTATTGTGCACCATCTTAATACTTTTTGTAAAAGGCGGTATATCAAATTTGCTAAATAAAGATAAAGATAAAGATATTCCAAACCACTTGAGGGATGGTCAGTGGTGAGTGCTGACATTGCACTTTTTTCGAATAGATTTGTGGCCTAAGTTATCTGTTTTAGACTGGGGCAGGAAATGGGATGTTCCAGGAATGTGGCTGAGAGAGTTCTACAGACAGTAGCAAAATGTAGCCACTCTCTGGATAACTGAAATAGCAGTGCATAACTTAAACAGATGAGTTCAAGTTCCCACCTGAATACAGCACATCATGGAAGATGGGTATAACTTTCGACGAATGCTTTATCCTTTTAGAGGTTGATTATACAGCAGAACGGCCATTTTACACCTGCTTATTAAGGCAACATAGGTGCTCATGGCCCTTAATATAATAGACTCCCAGATCCAGCCTCAATAACACACAGATTTACACCTGTTCCTATGAAGTGTTCTCTTCATATGTGCACATTCCCCTCAAACCATACCCTGGGGAATACGTAAATGCAGATCACATAAATGTAGGCCCACAAATGCCTATGTGTTCACAAAATTTAATTAAAGCTCTTATGTCTAAAACAAGCTTTACACACAGAAGAAGTTTCATGAAATGACCCTTAAAGCTGTGCATTGGCCAGTCACTTGAATATTGACCCCTGTAAATGTAGGTGTTTAGCACCCAGGGAATTAGGAGTTCTTTGAAGGGCTGGAAAATCAGTGGTGTTTCTGTGGCACAGGTATCTTTTTCAGTTGAATCAATACATACATTGTACAGCTGTGGAGTCATCAGCTCGACAAAAGCATAGAAACAATGTAGGATCTAAAGCCGGTAAGGGGTGCTGTGAGAGATTATGAGGCGAACTTGGGGTTTTCCTGTTTTTATCCAATATACAATGAATTTCTTACCAACAAAGGTTTAATTAGCGTTTATTGGTTACAGCCTAAAATCAGAGTCCCTAAATATATGGAACCAGCACGCGCTTTTGCTGCATTTGAGGAATGCAATATTCGGCCAAATTGCATCGATAAATACCTATTTACATACAAGTAGCTTTGAAAAGTACCCGTTCCTCCATCTCTCTCTCAAGAAGTGACCCTAGAAAGATTTGTACCAAATTGTTCTTGCAAGATATATTTCACCTTGGAGAAACAAGCATACCATAGAGAACTCTTTCAAGATAAAGCTCTGTTTTGAGGTCGCACCAGAGGCTTAAACAGAGGCACTATCTTCTTTTTTCTGCTGGCCATTCTCCTCCCTATACACCCTAACATCCTTCTGGCTTTGCCATCACCTTTTCAACCTGTTTAGCCATTTTAAGATCATCAGAAACAATCACGCCCAGGTCCCGCTCATCTTTCGCAGACAGAAGTACTTTGCCCCCTACACTGTACTGTTCCCTTGGATTTTTGCAGCCCAAATGCATGACCCTGCATTTTTTAGCATTAGATCTCAGCTGCCAAATTCTCAACCATTCTTCAAGCTTAGTTAGATCCCTCCTCATGTTATATACTCCTTCCTGGGTGTCTACTCCTTCCTGGGTGTCTACTCTATTGCAGATTTTGGTATCACCCTCAAAGAGGCAAACCTTACCCGACAGTCCTTCCGCAATATCACTAACAAAGATGTTAAAAAAAATCGGACCAAGGATAGATCCCTACGGCATACCACTGGTAACCTCCTTCTGCTCAGAGTACCTTTACCCTTTGTAACCTCCCACTCAACCAATTTCTAACACAGTCAGTCACTTTAGGGTCCATTCATTGGGTGTTCAGTTTGTTTTAAGTTGCCTGTGGGGACTGGTGCCAAAGGCTTTACTGACATCTAAGTACACCACATCTAGGGCTCTCCCTCAGTCTAACACTCTGGTCACTAAGTCGAAGAAATCAATCAGATTTGTCTGACAAGACCTGCCCCTGGTAAACCCATGCTGCCTCAGATCTTGCAATCCATCGGACTCCAGTAACCTCACTATTCTTTCTTTTAGCAGCATTTCCAATAATTTACTCACCACAGAGGTTAGACTAACCAGCCTGTAGTTGTCAACCTTATCCTTACTTCCACTCTTGTGTATTAGGACCACATGCCTTCCTCCAGTCCTCTGGGACACTCTCAACTAACATAACTGAAAAATGTCTTATCTCCCCCTTTTTATGGCATTGGCTATTTCTTCTTTTTGTATCTTTGCTTTCCTGGCTACTTTGCTAGCTTCTCTAAGTTTTTCCAAATATAGATACCTGTCTTCCTCTCTCTGTGATCTCTTGTATGTCCTGTAGGCCTCCATCTTTTTCATCACCTTTTCAGCTATTTCTTTTGAGAACTATAGGGACCTCCTTTTCCTTTTACATTTATTTACCTTTCTAACAAAAATGTTTATTGCCCTTAAAATATCCCCATTCAGTTTTGCCCATTACTTATCTACATCCTCCAGACATTCCCATCCCGCTAATGACTCCTTGAGGTACTATCCCGTCTTGACAAAGTTAGTTTTCCTAAAGTCTAAGACTCTCACTTTTGAATGGATTTTATCATGCCTAGTCCTAATACTGCGGTGGAGCCGGAGAGGTCGTGTTGAACATCACCTCTTAACTGTATCCCTATTCTTCCTCCTCCCCCAGCCTGCGTCATTCTGTTTCCTATGTTCACTGTCTCCTCCCTCCTCCCCCTATCAAACCACTATCTAGCTCCTTCCCCTTGCCAGTGCCTGCCTCTGCAGCTCCACCACTGCTATTGGGACCCCTGCCACTATCTAGCACCTTCCCCCTAATAGTGCCCACCTCTGCCGCCACTGCAAGTTATTTTAGGTGCATCACTCAGGGCTCTGTTGACCGCGCTTCTTCCAACATAAACTTCCTGTTTCTAAGGGACAGGACCAGAAGAGCCCTGAACGATGCACCTAAAATAATTTGCAAGCTTCGCTCTGTTTTTGATGCATTGCCGCTGCCAAGGGGCCAGCCAGAAAGTGAGCCTGATGAAGGATCGAGAGAAATGGGAGATTTGAAACATGGTGCTATGTAGCTTATGCTTATGCTGCCTATGCTGCTGAATTCTGATGCCATTCTTAAGAAGAAAAAGAAATCTTTAACGGCATGGTTATAAAGAAGAATGGAGTGATTTATTGTGCAAACCGCGGGACTGAAAAAAATGGTGAAGTCTGAGCGGGAATAGCACATTACAGCCGGCTGGAGGTGTTGGAGAATCTAAATGCACTGAGATAAGTTGGCGTTAATCAAATATATTTTAAAGGATCAAAGGTGATCACAGGGTGTGAGTCTCCTAAGGTTTTCACCATTATGGTGAAAAGTGAGTTGTATTTTAGCTCATTAAAACGAATAAAAAGGACATTGTTGCTACAAGCTAGGTGATTCTCTCAAGGCACTAAGTCCAACAAAAAGGGTTTTTTTGATAATATATTTCTAAGGTTGTGGAAGAGGGGAGTGTTTTTTGGTACGGTGGATGATTAACGTCCCCTGGGTGATCTGTTAATTGCTGCCATGGGTCCTGGCAGCGGTGATGGAGCTGAGAACTGGTAGGGGGAGGATGTTAGATAGTGGCATGGAGCCAGAGAGGTGCGCTCCGATGGGAGAAGGCAGTGGAGTCACGGAATGCAGTGGAGTCACGGAATGCATGAGAGTGGGTGGTAAGTGCGTGTGAGCATGTGACTGTGACTGACTGCATGTGTCTCACACCTAATGTGTGTGGCTTGGCATGTCTGAGAATGAGAGGATTAAAGACTGACACTAGTGAAAGAGGAATAAGTGCCATACTCCTTCAGTCAAGCATCACCTTGAGTGTTTAAGCCAGGGCCTTGGAGTTAGACAGCAGATGTGTTGCCTGAAAGAGTTTCAGCGGGAGCTCCTCATCAGTGGACTCAACAGAAACATTTTTTTTTTTTTTTTTACTAAATAACAAGTCTGAATTCAGTTGTATAGACACCAATACAGGGAAACTCCAGGGTAGGACTCTATTGCTAAGCAGTGGTTGGTGAGGAATTCCCTAGTGTCTGCAGATTTCAAGTGACAAGTTATTTTATCACTTTTTTATTTTCTGTATGGATTTCACCAGACAAGACATGTGCATTCTGATTCACTGAAAGAACAGAATTCCACTTCCGTTTGGTGCTTTCAAACCAAATGGGCAAGATCCTCCAAGAAATCGGAATTCCTTTCAGGTCATATATGTTGTCCTATTAAAGCCTAGGGCAGAGGTTCTCAACCCAGTCCTCCTGACACATCTAGCCAGTCAAGTTTTCAAGATAGCCACAATGAATAGGCATGAGAGAGCTTTGCTGCGCTGTCTCCATTGTATGCAAATCTCACTCATGCATTTCATTTCTTGTCATCCTGAAAATCTGACCGGCTGACTGTGTCCTGGACTGGGATGAGAACCCCTGGCCTAGAGGGAAGCAAAGCGATGTTTTGGGCCTCAGCACCTTGCTGTGTTGTTGTGCCAGAGCTGCTGCTCAGCCTGCTTCTTTCTGGTTCAGTCTCCTGCCGTGTTGCTATCATGCCTTTTACTGTCTCACTCAGTGCCTGGGATGTTGTTGCCGCTTTTGGTACTGCATTACCCCTCTCAAGGTGTGCTAGCCTCTCCTGCCTCTTTTGGTGCTGCTTTGCCACTCTTATGGTGCCTTGGGCGGTTCATGTCCCTGTTGTTAGTACTCTGGTGTATTCACATCGGCCTTGGTGTCATGGAGCACCATTGCTTCTTCTGTTGATGCCTGCCAGTAAGTTTCATAAAGTTTGGAAGAAAAACCCCAGTGTCGCAATATGTTGACTTTAATTAAACCAAATAAAGTGAATGAGCTTTTGAATAAAATGAACAAAAGAGGAAACTGAACCAAAAAATATTTTGTGTGCACAACACGACAACAGACAGAAATGTACTCTTTGTCAAATATTTTGTTGGTTTCAAATACCCTAGAAAAATATAAAGGGATTGTGTGTTTTTATTCTACTAGAATCTGGCAAGATGAATTCCACAAGCCTAAAGACCTGGAAAGAATATTTTACCTCCTGCAGGTACGGACTGTGAGAGCATGCAGTATTTAATGACCCCTGCACTCCAAAAAGAGTCCCAACTTCCAGCTGGTAGGTAAGCCAGCAGCAGCGGCAGAAGTTGAAATAAAGGTCCCCAAGCAACAGATTCTCAAAGGGTCCAAAAGCAGGAGGAGTCTATTTTAAAAGATCTGGGAGAAGCCGTCAGTGGTCCCCCTGCACTGTAAGGGCTGCTTGGGCACAATTTCACCATTGGCCAGGGACTATGTATTGTTTAAGTTGATAATGTATGACTTTGAAACAGGAAATTAAGACCCTATTTCCAATCCCCCTGTAAGTTAATTCTTAACTCCTGCATCCAATGAAATCTTCCCAGCTTCAAACTTATGGAAACTATTTTTGCGCAACTACACGTAAATAGATTCCTCATATTAGCGATGTGCATTTGTGAGCATGTATTCAATTCATTTAGGGGTCTAAAAATTTAAAGTGCGCACAAAGGGGGTCATGGACGGAAGCCCTATCCATGCTTTGGATGTCCAAAAGCAGGGCATAGAGATGTCTCCAGAGCCCTCTTAGAAGCTAGGTCTGTCTGTGGATGTTCTCAGTGTGAGAGGGTGTGGTGAAGGAATAACTAGGGCATTCCCATTGGATCTCAGACACATCCTGGACGTCTGGCATCATGTCTAAGTGCAGACCTGCTCTAAGCATGAACAATGCTCATTTTGGCTGAAAAACATCCAGAGAGTGTAGAGAAGAAATCACTTCATTATCCCTAGCAGTCAATACAATTTTGATGAAAGCAGCAGTGGGATGTGAACCCCAGCTGCCCTGTTCTTTAGCCCTCTATTTTAACCATTAGGCTATTCCTAGATATCAAGGTTCTGAAATACTATTCCGTGGATGTCTATGTAGACACCCCCAGCGACATCCATATCGAGCACGTCCACATTTGTAAAATCAAATCTGCACCTGGACATGTCTGCTTTTCATTCGGATGTTCTGGCTTAGATGTCCTAGATTGCATTTAGACGTCCTTTCTAAAATCCCCCTCAAATTGCTTTCACGTGCGTATACCTACCAATTAACTTGCATAAAATCAATTTCCACGCTTGAAAAGTTAATTTATTATTTATTTATTTATTTATTTGCTTTTATATACCGCATGGTTTCAAAATCAGTGCACTTTACATAGAACATGAACAATTGAACTGTTTTATATTGAACAGGTATTAAACAGGTATTACATAGAACAGGTATTAAACTGGAACAAGTGATTAACAGTGAACAGGAACATCAACTTGGGTAGGTCAGGAGGAACTTGTGCTTAAAACAGGGGGAACTAAATTACAAGTAGGTCAGGGAGGTTACTAGGGAGGTTACTAGGGAGGTTACTAGGGAGGTTGAGCTGTGAGTTGACAGGCATTGGACATGTCCTATCTATGGGATGTGGTCGTAGAATAGCTGGAACAAGTGAGTCTTTATGGCTTTTCTGAAGGTTGACTGGTCGGAGATGGCTCAAATTGAAGCAGGGAGGGTGTTCCACAGAGTTGGTGCATATAAAGAAAAGACACGGCTCTTGGTGGCTTGGGTGCACATCTTTATTGATGCATCAGCATATTCATCATGCTTGGGTGCACATCCTTGGGTGCACATCCTTATTGTGCATCAGCATATTCATCATGCTTGATCATCTCGTTCTGTTGTTTGGGATGCATTGTATAATTGCAACAAGGGAGTCCACAGACATGTCATGTAGGATCTTGAACGTCATCAATAGGGCTTTGTAAATCAGACGGCTTGCTACTGGGAGCCAGTATAACTGCTTTAAGATGGGTGTGCTGTGTTCAAATCTAGACCCTCCATGCAGTGTTCGGGCAGCTGTGTTCATGGCCAATTGGAGTGGTTAGAGTGTGTGTTTTGGCAGACCTTGGAGAATAATATTGGAATAGTCTAGGTGCAGGAGGATGAGAGCCTGGAATACTGTGCAAAAGTCTGAGGGATCCAGGAGGGTGCATAGAAGATGGAAGGTCCTTATCTTATGGTAAAACATCTTCATGACATTTCGCATGTGTGCTTTCATACTCAGTCATTAGTCCAAGATGACTCCCAGGTAGCGAACTTCATGCTTTGTCATCAACTCTATGTTATTTACCCGCAGGGAAGTTGGGGGGTAAATGTTTGGTCTCTGGTTATAACTAAAACTTCCATCTTCTTGCAGTTGACTTTAAAGTTGTGTGCAGAGAGCCAATCTGAGATAGCGGTGAAACATTCTGTATTGGTGGAGAAGTTAGGTCTGTCTGTGGAGAAAGTGGTGTATAGTAAGACGTCATCAGCATATATATCATATAAAATGTTGTATGACTGAATTATTACGCAGATCGGTTGGATATAGATTTTGAAGAGCAGGGCCGAAAGAGATGAGCCATGTGGGACTCACTGCATTTGTTGGAATGTGTCTGATGTCTGCGCTCCTATGCGTACCTGTTGCTGGTGACCAGACAAGTAAGATCTACACCAGTCAAGGGCAGCGTTCTGTATCCATTTTTGCTGTAATTGGACAAGTAGAAGATTATGACTGACCGTATCAAAGACCGAGGCACTGTCCAGGAATATTAGGATGAATCCCTGCTTCTTTTTATCTATTCCTGTGAGGAGTCTGTCAAGGAGGATAGCCAGAAGGGTTTTCACCCTGTGCTGATGATGGAAGCCATGCTGCTGAAGATCAAGGGGAGTGTGTGAGTCGACATGATCCTGGATTTGTTGGTGGACAATCTTTTCTGTTATCTTAGCCAGGAAGGGGAGGCTGTATATGGGTCTGAGGAGACGATGTCTGTAGGATCTTGCTTATTGTTTTTTAGCAATTTATTTATTTATTTATTGTTTCTTATATACCGCACTCTTAAAAATCAGCGCGGTTTACATACAACAAGATTGTGCCGGGGAGCACTTACAAATAACTGGAGCTTTAAACTTGGAAATCAACTGGGCAATGGTCTGATGGAGGCAGTTTTCAGGGAAGCTGGTAGCACACCTGTGGTCAGGAAAGGCATATGGTTCTGGCGATGGTGGTGCATAGGTCGTATCATGCTAACTTGATATAGAATGCAGGGCATGGATCAGTTGGAGCAGAAGTGGTATTTATCTCACATATGATGTTCTCGATCTGCTCTGTAGAGTATGGGTAAAAGGCCTCTAGCTTCGGGAGAATAGTGTCTTCTGTTGGGGGTTTGTCAATGTGAGGATCTTCCAAAAGAGGATTTACTGAGTGAGGCCTCATCATATTTGTTTTGCTGTGGAAGTGTGCGGCAAAGGCCTCTGGGCTGGGGGTATCTGCCAGATGGTTCATAGATGTGTCCTTTGTGAGGGACTTAATGAGATTGAAAAGCTCTCGAGGCTTATTATGAGAGCGCATCAGGATATTGGTATGGTATTCCTTTCTTTTCTGGTCAATTGCTCTGTGGTGTTCATGTAAGCTGTCCATGTATTCAACACGGTTGTGGGAGAGCATGGAGTATCGCCAGAGTCACTTAAGCTTTCTGAGACATATTAGGGATTAACACAGTTCAGCAGTGAACCATATGGCTTTGTGATTCTTCCTGTGGGCTTTGTAGAGTGAGGTAGGAGAGAGGCTTTACTTAAGGAGTTGTTCCATATATCTATCAGCTCATCCAGCTCAGTAGCGTTGGTCCTGAAGAGTTTCTTGGAGGAAGGTTTCTTTGCTAAGATATCCAAAGTGTCAAGAGACTGGTGGGGTGGCTCCAGAAGGCAAATGATCTTCTGAATCCATTTTTTTTAGTGCCATCAAGTCAGTGTTGACTCATAGTGACCCAGCTACCTCTGGATTTTCTTGGCAATGTATCACCAGAAGTAGATTGCCAGCCTTTTCTTTGGAGGCAATGGAGGGTAAGGTGATTTGCCCAAGGTGTGCCAATGGGAATTGAACCCTTGATCTTCTGGGTACTAGACAGTTGTTCTAACCACTAGGCTACTCCTCCACTCCACTTTGAAGCCATAGAGATGTGGAAAATGATGGCATTGTGGTCTGACCAGGGGGAAGGGATGACCAGCAGTGGGTTCTAGCTAGTTGATCTATGGAGGAGTGAGGGAACAATGATGAGGTCCGGGGTATTTCCTCTTGTGTGGGTGGGTGTTTGTATTAATTGATTGTAGTTCAGTGTGGTCATAGCATCAAGAAAGGCTTTAGAGTGCTTGGTTGGGAGCGCTGGGAGATTGAAATTGCCTAGCAGCCAGAGTGGTTTTCATTGGGTATTCCGGTTGCATGCTAGGTCAAGGATTGTTCTAGTGCATGTATAATGTGCACCTAAAGAATGAATCTGTGAAATGAGCACCAAAAAAAATCATTTTAATTAGCACATATTGAACTTTCTTCTCCATGCATATCCCTAATGCTTATGCTTTAAAACTTCTCATTTGCCACAGGACCCAGATTCTGGCCAGTTAGATCTTTTTGTTGAGATCTGACAGCCTAGATTAGGGGCACAGTCCATGAATTTGGGGTGATTACCTAACATGCTCAGTGGAGAAGTGTTCTAGGGCGGCTAATTTATATATTCATTTGTTAAGTTTTATTTACATTTTTTAAGAAATTCACCCCAAGCAGTGTATAGCATGTCCATAATAAAATGCTTAAATATCAGGATCATGCATAATAAGAACAGCAAGGTAAAACATGAAAATAAAGAAATCGAGGGGCCTGTTTCCCAAAGCACAGTAAACTTTTGCACTTACCATATGTTTTATGCAAAAATGAATCACGGAAAGTGCAAAGCCTCCATGGTAAAGGCAGAGAGTGTGCCCAGTATCTGCCCTGCTTTTACCACACAGGGCAGACACTTACCGCATGGTCCTGCATTCCTTGCCTTGGCAGGAATTGACCCCTAGTGGCTGCACAACGAGACTGCTATTAAGGCTTACCACTGCCATTTTGAAAACCTGCACAGCTGGGGCAGGAGCAGAGGGGGACTGCTCCTACCCCCTTCCGCAAGGAGACCAGAGTGCCCCCCAGGTAAGACCCAGGAAGGGCAGGGGCATGGGAGGAGGGTAGGGGATAGATTATTGGAGGGGATCTGCTGTTTGGGTGCAAGGCTTCATAGGGGGAGTTTTATTGGAGGCTTTGGGTTGGGGGGAGCACTTGAAGGATAAGTATTGCTTTACGACTTGTGCTGCCTAGAAAAAAGGTTCTGAAGGGAGGGGATTGATTATGATGGGTGGTGAGCTTCTATGGGAGGGGATCGGCTCTGAGGGGGCTTCTGTGTGTATGGGATGGATTCGCAGGGAGAAGGATTTGGCCTTATGGCTTTTTTTAAGTCATTTGACAGCAGCTATGATAGTGGCCTGCTGTCAGGGTAGCTGCACTTAACACCTCTTGAGGTGGCATTAGGTGCAACCACGCTATCAGTAACTGTGACTGCTAACAGGCAGTACCACCCTGCGTGCTAGCTGTCATTAGCCTCTATGCCCACACTCTATCCTGATCTGATCCAAACCTATCGTAAGCATTTAACATGGATTTTTTTTATTGTGGTGGGGGTTTTAACCCATGCTATTAGCATGGGCCCTCGCTAATCATTAACGCATGGTAAAAACCTAGCTAAGTGCTTACCACACTTTAGTAAGCATTCCCCTAAATCATAGTAATAGCAATAACATGATAGTCTCAGTATGATGCACAGTAAAACAATGCAGTAAAATTTTCATATAAATTGCACATTAAAACTAGAGGTGGACATTAAAACTAGAGGAGGTGAGCATTAAAACTAGAGGAGGTGAGCATGCGTTTGGTTTGTTTGAGCGCCTAAAACTTTTAAGTGCCTGCAAATCTCTTATACGTGCTCATACCTAGGAAATTAATGCTGACGCAATTGATTTGCACATGCAAAAAATTCTTAGGGCACATACAAGGTTGGCATTTAAAATGAATGAATAAACATGAAAAAAAACATTTGAAAATCTGGAAAAAATTGAAAAATGTGCAAACAAACCAAATTTACTTTTGACCATACACATAGTTTATGGTTATGGTTATGGTTTATTGTATTTGCTGTATCGTCTCTTACAGGTACACAAAGCAGTTTACAATTCTAAGCCATTAAGAAATGTGAAAAGAACTCCACGCAATTGACAGAAAAGAAGAGAGAAGAGCAGGCGTCAGAGTATCAGACATTCTTAAAGAACAACAGGCCCAATATTCAGCAGTGGCAGCTTGCCGATCTAATGCAGCTAGCTGCCACCGAATTCTAAACCCAGATATCCAATGCCGGAGTCATATATGGCCCCACAATAGAATATTCAGCTTGCCTGGATTTGCCAGTAACTAACCAGGCCATGGCGATATTCCGTGATGGATGTTAAGGCAGCCTTTGCCGCCCCTGACTTCTACTGCAAAGGCATTACTAGGCAGCAGCTCAATATTGCCACTGCCTGGTTATGGCTGGGTGCTACCCATGGAATGCATGTAGTGGCGGCACCCACGAATATTTAGCCACTTCCAACAGTGTTAGTGCTACTGAATATCCTGCTGAGTGGCATTTACATGGTTTGCAGGTCTGAAAACCATGCAAATGTCTTTAAATATCAGGCTCAATATGCCTAATTGAAATATAGTAAAACATTTTTGAAGGACTAACAAAGGGGACTGCTATAGTTGGAAAAAGATCTGCACTTCTAAGTATTAGTCTTCTGAAATATATTCTAAATCTCAGGGGAAAAGGGAAGTATTTGGGTTAAAACTGATAAATCTGTGCATTTTAGAAGTCAGTGCTTTTGCTGAGTTAGTCAGGTCTTAATACCACCAGACAGCTTTTCATTTAAATTGAATCAGAATATAGCTTAGCATAGAAAGCAAAACAGAGTAAATAGTCACTGAAATAAATTTGTTTCTAGAGAGCTTTTTATTTAAATCAAATCAGAGTATAGCTTAGCATACAAATAGAATAAATAGAGGGACATTCTGAGGCAGAAATAGCGGGGATGTACACCCTGCCTGGACATACATCCCCGTTATTTGTCCCTCTTGCCATCCCCATGCAAGGCTCCTTGTATGAAAAGCGGGGTTGTACAGGGAGACTTAGAAGGGAGTGGGAGGGGTGGGCAGGAGACAGAGCAAGGATGGTGAATGGGTGGGCTGTCACCATGGACGTATAGGGCCGATTCTAAGCTCAGCCCTCTACGCCCTGTGTCAGTCTTCTAGATGGGGACTTATTCCACCTCAGAGGTAGAATAGGTCCCCCTAGATGTCAGGGGACAGCGGAGGCAGGCAGCAGCCACAGCTCGAACCTGCCCATGGTAGGCCGGATTTAGGGTCAGGCTGCAGGGAAAGGGGGGGCTCTGTCCCACAGCCAGCAATTGTGGCTCCTGAATAGAGCCACGGTGCCATGGCAATGGGACACTATGGCATTGCTACTCCATTCAAGAGCCTGACTGAGTTAGGGATCTGGTTAGCTGTGCAGCGCTGCATGCATGGCGCTTTATAAATGCTAAATAGTAGTAGTAGTAGTAGTAGTAGGATCTGTAGGTCACGTGGCCTTCAGAATTGAGGCCCAGCCTGCACGTACAGGGAGGTAGACCTGATTCTGATCCTGCTGAAGCTAGACATCCCCGTGGGTTCAGAATCAGATCTACCACTGTATGCCCCAGTTCTAAGGGGCCATACAGGGGCTGGACATCCAGAAGGGAATTGGCCTCATAGTCTCTGAGTAGAAAGAAAGAAATGTGTTTCTAGTGACCGTTACAAAGAGGCCTTCCAGTTAGGAGGCAAACGATTTGTGAAGTTGTCTTAAATAGATGTCAAAGCCAAGTGACAAATCAAACGGGCAATTTGAAAGGCCTCCGCTATCAAACCAAGGGCTATGTGAATCACCCAGGAAATTGGTAAGAGTTTACCTTAGAAGCATAAGTATAAATAGGTCAGCCAGAGCTCTGTGATTCTCAGTCTTGAAGGACTACCAAAAAGGACTGCTATAGTTGTAAAAAAGATCTGCACTTGTAAATATTTATCTTCTGGAATGTATTCTAAATCTTGGGGGAAAAAGGGAAGCCTTGGGTAAAAGCTGAGAAATCTCTGTATTTTAGAATTCAGCATTTTTGCTGTCAGTCAGGTCTTAGTACCACTAGAAAGGTTTTCATTTTTATCAAATCAGCGTATAGCTTAGCATAGAAAGTAAAACAGAGTAAGTAGTCTCTGAGTAGAAAGAAAGAAATGTGTTTCTACTAACCTTTACAAAGAGGCCTTCCATTTAGGAGGCAAAATATCTGTTTATTCTACATCTTGGGGAAAAAGGGAAGCCTGGGGTTAAAGCTGAGAAATCTCTGTATTTTAGAATTCAGCATTTTTGCTGTCAGTCAGGTCTTAGTACCACTAGAAAGCTTTTCATTTTTATCAAATCAGAGTATAGCTTAGAATAGATAGTAAAACAGAGTAAATAGTCTCTGAATAGAAAGAAAGAAATTTGTTTCTACTGACCTTAACAAAGAGGCCTTCCATTTATGAGGCAAAGATCTGCAAAGTTGCCTAAATTAAATAGGTGTTAAAGCCAAATGACAGATCAAAGGGTTTTCCTCGCCTATCTTTAAGGCACAGAGCACAAACCAGGCAGCATCACAAATCACTGCTACCCTGTTAACGCCATTCCCTGCCTCCACTCAGCCCTGGAATGCCCCCAATGCGCCCCGATGCTAACCGGATAGCATCAGGGCGCATAAGGGACTTAATCGTGGATTTACATGGTTAACATGGGCTGTTAACCATGTAAATGCCTTCAAAAATTGGGCCTATTAGGTATAGTTAGATTTAGTCTAAGTATCCCCTGCAAACATAAGTACGTAAACAACTTAAATACCTAAACAAAACCTTAAAACTAAGATGCAGGCAGCAGTCCAGGAGTGAGATGGGGGCTTTCCAGTCTTTTGCATTGAGTGTCACATGTATAATTTTCTCCCAGTTGGTGAGAGGTCTTACGTGTGCACTAGGTGCAAGGAGCTCTATGCTCTCAGGGAATGAGTCTGATTTCTGGAGGCTAATGTAGCAGATTTGGAGGACAAAGAAAGAAAGAGAAGTATATAGATGAGACCTACAGGGATGTAGTACTGAGATCCCACCTTCAGTCTGGCAGCATCTTAGTTGCCATGGAGGAGTGAGGTCACATGACAGGAGAACATCACCTTGGTGTGGCAGGAAGTGATCCTGTAGCTAGGATCTGTTCTCCAAGTGATGTAAGGGAAGGGAAGGGAGGGAAGGGTTAGGACAGCCATTATAGTTGGTGATTTGATTATTAGGCATGTAGATAGCTGGGTGACTAGTGGACATGATGATTGCCTGGTAACATTCCTGCCTGTTGCAAAGGTAGCAGACTTCACACATCACCTAGACAAGGTTTTAGATAGCGCTGGGGAGGAGTTTGCTTTCTTGGTACATGTTGGTACCAATGACATAAAAAAATGTGGGATGGAGGTTCTGGAGGCCAAATTTAGGCTTTTAGGTAGGAAGCTGAAATCCAGAACTTCCAGGGTAGCATTCTCAGAAATGCTTCCCATTCCAAAAGTCAGGTAGAGCTCTAGAGTCCCAATGTGTAGATGAGACGATGGGGCAAGGAAGAGGGTTTGGGATTGGTTAGGAACAGGGCAACATTCTGGGGAAAGGAAAGGCTTTTCCAAAAGGATGGACTCCACCTTAGTTGGGATGGAACCAGGCTGTTGGCATTAACCTTTAAAAAGGAGATAGAGCAGCTTTTAAACTAGGTAATAGAAGAAAGCCAGCAGTCACTCAAGAGCACATGGTTCAGAAGGATGTATCCTTGAAGGAGATTAGCAAAAGACTGAAGTCAGAGCACATCAACAGAGATGTTCCAATAAAGACAAAAGTAACACAAATGCCCTTAATTACAGAGCAGACAGAGCTTAAAGATTCCAAATTACCCCTGTCTACCAATAATCAGATTAATATGAATAAAATACAACCTCTAAAATGCTTGTATGCAAATGCTAGAAGTCTAAAAAATAGGCTAGAAGAGAGAATATATAGCATTCAATGAGAGGTTAGATATGAT
Source organism: Ichthyophis bannanicus (assembly GCA_033557465.1). Taxonomy (NCBI): domain Eukaryota; kingdom Metazoa; phylum Chordata; class Amphibia; order Gymnophiona; family Ichthyophiidae; genus Ichthyophis; species Ichthyophis bannanicus. Next base: position 525,600,578 of record CM066034.1, on the reverse strand, counting down.
TGATATCTCAGAGACATGGTGGAAGGAGGACAACCAGTGGGACACTGTGATACCTGGGTACAAATTGTATTGCAATGATAAAGTAGATCAAATTGGTGGAGGGGTTGCAGTTTATGTTAGAGAGGGCATTGCATCACACAGAATTAAAGTTTTGCAGGAAACAAAATACACTGTAGAATCTCTATGGATAGAAATTCCATGTAAAAGGGGAAGGCAATGGCAGTGGGGGTGTACTACTGACCGCCTGGCCAGAATGAACAAATGGATGATGAAATGCTCAAAGAAATTAGGGAAGCTAACAAAAGTTACAACACAATAATAATAATGGGTGATTTCAATTACACTGGTTTTGACTGGGTCAGAGTCATGGCGGGACATGCTAGGGAGATAAAGTTTCTTGATGAAATAAATGACTACTTCTTGGAGCAGCTGGTTCATGAACCAACAAGAGGGGAAGCCATTTTGGACCTAATCCTTTTTGGTATACAAGATCTGGTGCAAGAGATAAGGGTGTTGGGGCTACTTGGCAATAGTGATCATAGCATGATCACATTTGATTTAATAAATGGAGAAAGGACAGTAAGGAACTCCACAGTACTACCTTTTAACTTTCAAAAGGGGACTATAATAAAATGAGGAAAATAGTTAAGAAAATACTAGAAAGAACAGCTGCAAAGATTGAAGATTTACATCAAGCATGGGCGTTGTTTAAAAATACTATCTTGGATGCCCAGACCAGCTGTATTCCATGCTTTAAGAAAAGTGGAAGGAAGTCCAAAAAAACGTATTTATTCAGTAATCATTTTAGCTACATAGTATTGTATTTAATTTATTTATGTGATGTCAGTAAGTGGCCCCTTTTTACAGATTATGGCCTTGTTCATCTTATTTACAATATCATACTTCTATCCTTAGGTGTTAAATTTAACTTGGGTAATCTTTCCTTTGCCTGAAAGCCAGTATAATCATCTTTTTCACATAGACTAGGAGTTTGATCTTGAATTCCTCCACCTCTGTGTCTTTTTCTGCTCTTTCTCCATCCTCTTTAGTTGATTTCTTGACCTCTCCATTGTTTATCTCATTCTCCTACATTTACAGATCTCTAAGCTCAATATCCACTTCAACTTCTCTTTCTTTTCCTGTGTATAACTTTCTTCTGGAGTTTAACAAACACACAAGTCCTTACAATGGGGGACCAAGGGCACTAAAGAGCAAGGAAGGAGGCCAAACCCTCTCTATGTGGAATAGACTTAATTGAATAAACCCCTAAACTGACAGTGTTTCGGCCCAATGAGCCTTCATCAGGGGGTATATGTATCCAAACCTCAAAAAAAAAAAAAACAGAAACAAATAAAAAGCAAAATTAAACCATATGGAAATCTATACATGTATAACATATCTTGAAAATAAAAAGATTAAAACATGGATATTAGTACTGTTATCAATAACAAGCTAAAAATAATTATATACTGTAAAAGACTTGTTTTAAAAAATCCAGTGAAATGATAATAGAAAAGCAATAAAATAATGAACAATTAAAATAGATAAATAAATTATATTTTCATATATAAATAAGATAAAATTAAAATGGGTTGATGGCCATGCAAGATTTCAAAAAAAGAAATTTAGGTTTGTATCTTAATAATTGTTAAAGGAAGCGGGAATAATTCATATTGACAATGTATAAAACATTAATATATGTGGAAAACCAGGAAGGAAGGAGCTGGGGAGTGGGGAAGAAGGAAAAGGGATTAGTGCAATTACATAAAATGAACATCAACTCACTGTCTTCCACTTCCAATGGATAAGGTATGCAAACTTGTTGCTGTGCTAGAGATGGAATCACTACAAAATACAGGAAACATTGTAGATTAATGGTTACATAAACAACTTACTTGGAACACCATGGGGATCATTCTGAGGCACAAATAGCGGGGATGTACACTCTGTCTGGACATACATCCCCACTATTTGTCCCCCTTGTCATCACCATGCAAGGCTCCCTATACGAACAATGGGATTGTATAGGGAGCCTTAGACGGGGGCAGAAGAGGGTGGGCAGGAGGCAGAGCAAGGGCTGGTTGTCACCCTGAACATACAGAGCTGATTCTGAGGTTGATCCTGTATGTCCTGGGTTGGCCTTCTAGATGGGGGATTTATTCCACCTTCGATGTGGAATAAGTGCCCCGGAGATCAGGGGACAGCAGATGCTGGCAGCAGCAGGAAGATGAGGGGATGCAGTGGGTTCCCCACAGCCTGATCCTGGCCATGGTAGGCCGGATTGGAGGCTGGGCTGCAGGGAAAGGAAGGCTCTGTCCCACTGCTGGCAATCTTGGCTCCTGAATGGATCCACGGTGTCATGGCGATGTGATGCCATGGCATCGCAGCTCCATTCAAGAGCTTGACTGAGTTAGCCGGGGATCTGTAGGGCATGCGGCCCCTCAGAATCGGGGCTCGGCCTGCATGTACAGGCCAGTAAAGCTGATTCTGATCACGCAGGATCAGAATCAGGTTTACCGTTGTATGCGCCGTTTCTGAGGGGCCATACAGGGGCTGGATGTCCAGAAGGGAATTGGCCTCTACCAGTTTAAAACTAATAGTATTTTAGGACCTAAAGACCTTTGGACAAGGCAAGTAAAGATTCAAGATTACATAGCAGCAGATAAGAGAATGCAAAACATATGTTTCTTACCACAATTCGGCAACGATTTGCTCGTTAGGAGGTACACGCCGAACCAGCCTGGTTTTTAAAGGCCAAACTTGGCGCCAAAAGCAGAACCAAAGGAAAGTTGGTTCCTCACAGAACATGTTAATTTCTGTAGCCAAAGTGTATAAATAAATCAACAGATTTTTTAAAATATATATGTTGTATGTATTGGCTTTTTTATTCTCAGAGTGAATAAAAAAAACTGATGTACACTTAAGGTCTGTTACACTCCAGTTTGTCAACCCCGTGTCCTAAAGACACCCACATTTGATTATCCTGAAACTAGTATAAAGAAAAGGTTCTCATAAATTATATATGTTATTCACTACCGGTTGTTGATGGTGTGAACTGCACCTCATGAAAACATTTATGCATTTTCTTTGGTGACACTGGGAAAATTTTAAAGTAAAGAATTAAAGAAATAAGAGCAGGGGGCAAAACAGGGACAATCTAATCTAAAACAAAAGTGCTGCTATCACATGGAGAGGTGACAGCTATGTATTTCAACAAAAAAGATTTGATATTATTACCCCAGGTACTATCGATTATCCAAGGTAAAAATATACAGGGTCATTCTGTGCCTCTTCCCGGTCCCATATACCTTCCCCGCGTCTTCTACGGGGAAGGTAGATGGGGCGGGAAAGGGGCAAATCGGGGGTGTGTAGGGTGGGTAGTGGACGGTCGTCAGCCCCGGATGTACAGGGCTGATTCTAATGCCGGCCCTGTACATCCAGGGCCAACGACTTGCACGGGAAACTTATTCAGCAGGGGACACGGATGGGGCAGAGGTGGGGCCGAGGACATTCCTCGCAGCCTGACCCTGGCTTTAAGAGGCCAGATCGGGGGTCGGGCTGCGGGGAAATCAATGCTGGAGCTGGCATCCAGGGATTGCGGCTCTTCAATGGAGCCACGGTGCCATGGCAACCGGATGCCATGGCGCTACGGCTCCATTGAAGAGCCCTGACTGAGTTAGCTGGGGAAGGCCTGTAGATGCAGGCCAGATGGAATTGGGTCCTGGCCTGCATGTACAGGCCTGTTCGCAATTCTGATCCCATGGGGATAAACGTGCCCCGCGGGATCAGAATCACGACTCCCTCTGTGCATCCGGTTCCGGCCGGACGCACAGAGGGCCTGGACGTGTGGGATGGAATCGGGCCCATAATGTTTAAAACCCTCTATTATATATCTGTATAAAAAGTGGGTTATAAAAGCAAAGCCATATTAAAAATGAAACCGTGTGAGAACTATGCTTAAGATGTCTAATAAAGGACTCCATACGATTGGATTTAAAATATATAAAAACTTAAAATATGTATCAAAACATTAAGTAAAAGTAATATCTAAAAAAATGAATAAATCACCCGCTAAATAAAACTATGGGGTATGTTTACAAAACAATGGTAGCAGCCTCCGTTCAATATCGGAGCCATGGCCCCCATTGAATTGCAGTTCATGCGACCCCAATGAGGTGCAGTTTACACCATCAACAACCAATAGTGAATAACAGATATAATTTATGAGATCGTCTTCATTATACTAGTTTCAGCGTATGTTTACACAAACACACTTTTTTACATGCACCGCCGATATGCCACTTGAGGGCAATCAAATGTGGATGTCTTTAGGACCCGGGGTTGACAAACTGAAGTGTAACAGACCTTGAGAATAAAAAAGGAAATACACACAATATATATTTATTTAGAATTCAATGGGGCTGCAGCTCCAATATCGGAGCTCAGAGGCCGCTACCGCTGTTTTGCAAACATAGCCCATATGGATTTCCCAGGAGGAAGTAAGCCCATCATTAAAAACTATAGCATGCACTAAGAACAATTAATATTCTTAGATGCCAATTCCGTACGGTGCATGGCCGGGCCGTCGGGATACCTAAAACCTGGACAAGGCCAAGTTGTACCCACGGTTGCAGAATCAGGTACTTAGATGGCCCTGCAAGCACTCGATTCCATCGTGGGAGGCATCTAGCAACCTGCCCGTCCAGTCCACACAATACTCCAGCTGGGATACCTGTGCAGTGGCGTTCCATCGCCAAGGCACCACCACGTCCCGCTGGCACGGCTGAATCGCCTACACTGGAGCGGGACTCGATGCACCACTGCCCAACTCTCTGTGGGGGTCCCCAAGCCTTGAATCAGGCAGCGGGTGCTCTCCTGCGGCAGCGGCCTGGGGTATGGGCAGCTGCATCCCATGAATGGCTCAGTGCCCAGCACTTATTCCATCATCAGGGTGGAATAAATCAGGCGTGTACCTCACTGGTGGAGAACGTACAGAGGCCCAACCTGAATGGCCTCTGTACGTCCAGGCGCCCTGCCCTGCCCCGCTCCGCCCCCTTCCGCCCTTGTCCAGTGCTCCCTGCACAAACGCAGTGTACATGCAGGGAGCACCGAGTCCGGAATTGCATCCCAGGACTAAGCGCGGATTGAATGTCCAACCCCGACGTCCAACCACGCTATTCGGGGATAGAATACCACCCTTGGTGAAGCAAAGAATAAAAAGAAAAGAAAAGCAATATGTAGGGAGAGATAATATATATGTAGCTATAAATTACCATAAAATGGGAAAAGATACATTGATAACTACAAGAGTTGGATAAATTGCCCTAGTATTTTAAGGGGATTAAATGTGTGGGCATAGGGTACAAAATACCCAAATGATGAAAAACTCAAGGATGACAATAAAAGATATAAGGAATCATACTACATATCTTAAAAACTGATAAAACAAAATCTGCAAGTGATCCTTCAAAGGAATGGACAATATAGTGAATCTTACTCTTTACATATAGATTAAATAAAAATAACACCAATAAAATATCAATGACATTAAAATGTTAATTCATTATAAAAACTAGATGATGGAATAAAAGTTAAAACAGCATATTATAACTAAACAGTAAAAAAAAATCCTGCTTTACCTATTTAAATAAGAACTGGGATTAAGAAATAAAAATGAACTTTAAAAGTAAAGTCCAGCAGTCCAAGGATCGAACAATGGGCAGGAAACAAGCTCAGTCTCTACTTCAACTTCTCTCTCCTTTGCTGTGTATAACTTTCTTCTGCTACTCCCGCCTAGGTCTTCTCCTCTCTGTATTTCTTTTTCCACAAAAGCCCTTAGTTGGTTTAAGATGTTATCATTCACATACTTCTTCACTTTGATCTGCAAAATCAGAGAACCTAAATTTGCTTCAGTTGCTTTTGCAGTTGTTCTTGTAGCAATTTTCGCCTTTCTTCCTGTTTTAAGCGGGCTCTCTTTGTATACCCTCTTGATTTAAATATAGGCTTTGTAGCATAAAAGTAGCAGTACATTATCTCCTCTTTATCTACAGGAGTTCACTTACCAGTAGTTGTAGTTAATCCTCTTAATGTTTCTGTGAATTTCTGTGGTCAGTCTCCTGACACAGTGGCTCCAGGAACAAGCTCACATGGCCTATATCTGTGGCAGGGACGTTACCCACGTCTGCAATATCTGCACTATTGCTACCACCATCATTACCCTAGTGCAAAAGCAACGGGTGGACACCTTTTTGCCTTGGGCAACATTTGGCCAATACTGTATGTATTTTTCTTTTTCTTTCCTACCATACTTCAATAGGTACCCCACCCAAGGAATAACCACATATTTTCAGTTTGTTTTGTTATTCCAATATTGTTCCGTGTAATTATGACATGTATATAGTTCACCCCTATTATCCAAGTTTGTACTCCTGTTCTATGTAAAACCAAACAGCTTGTTGTTATGGTCATTGTGTTATGATGTAAACCGCGCTGATACCGAATAGTGCGGTATATAAGAAGTTTTAATAAATAAATTAATAAATAAATAGTAGTGTGGCATTGTTGAGGTTTAGTATACATTTTATACAACAGGGTCACCATGTGAAAGTACTCAGTGAGATTTGAGGAAACGTTGCTATCTCCTCTTAAGAGATACAAAGCAATTCACCAACCATTGCTAGTGAATTTTATGTCGCGTTCCGTTTTTTGACCTCTGTCTGGCAGTGAAAGGAGTTTGCACTGCTCTTACGTAACACCAAAATTTGAAAGGAATTCCTTTTCTATGTTGAAATGTACAGAGAAGTATTCTACCCTGCTCTACGTTCATTTTTGAGAGAATTTTATTGGTGGATGATGGAATGTCTCATGCAAATGAATAATTATACTACATGAGCCTTATAGTAAGAAAAAGATGAGCTCCTAAATTTATGCACATAAACTAGATCCCTAAGGGGCATGTTTACAAACACCGCACCCATAAGTAGGGAAAGAGGGATACTGGACAGAGGGGTATGTTAAGGAGAGGGAGATGCTGCACTGGGGAGGAGGTAGGGAAGGGGAAATGTTGGACTATGGGGAAGGTATATGGCTGAAGGTTCACTGAGGGCATCTGCTACCCTTGGACCAGCCCTGAATAAATATAGTCTAATAAAAAGATCTCACCTACAGCTTATTTGATCAACCTCATATCTACTTGGCTAAGTGCAAAAACGTGGCACCTATTTTACTTTAATCAAAACTGTGCAAGCAAACTAACTGGTGGGATTTTTGCACCTTTGCAAAACGTAAGCTAGCCATAGGCTTTGACACTAGTGTGCTAATGTGCACATTTTGCCTTAGCATGAGTGAGATTCCTGTCACTGGGTGCATTGTTGTGTGAGTTCTGCAAACAAGGATTCTGGGCATTGAACTTCTTGGAATCACACAGGGCCCTGAGTTTGTAGGGTGGTGGCCATTCGCTGTTGTGCTAAAAGACTGGGGAATCTGACAGCTAGCATCAGGTAAGCTACTCATAGAGGTTAAGAATGCAAATTATGATGCTGTATTGATCTGGTGTATATGGATATTATAGGTCCTAAAGACTTGTGCTGGGACATTTCTGTGCAAGTGTGTAATGCCTTCCCTTATGTATGTAGATCCGACCAAATTCAAGCATTAAGCAATGAACCTTGACTTGTGGTCTAATGTTTGAATCTCACGATATTTAGAGAAAACTGATTTCAGGTTTTCCCCTCATTCCTTGCATGTGTGGGAACCTTGAAAGCACACACAACCTAAAGGATGAGCCTTTTCTTGCTTTCTGAATTTCAAAATTGTTGCTAAGACATTTTAAAAATGCATCATAGTTCTGATTAGAATTCTTGAGTATGTTACATCCATTTGCATTCCCTTTACTCTGTTTAAGGTGAATCTCCTTCTCTCTGCACCTTCCATTCCAGCCAGTGGAAAGCAGATCTAAATTCAGTCACCCCCCACCCCTTTCCCCTCAAATCTGTCTTTCAGAGGATTCAGGGTGAAGCTAGGAGATATCTGGAGCTCAAGATAGGGAATAAATCTCCTGCCTCCTATTGCGGGCTGCGAGATCTCCCTGTGGTAAGTTTCCTCTGTGATTGCAGAGTTGGGGGGTTAAGGATAATTGAGACAGCTGAACACTCTGCCTGATAAAAGTGAAAGGAAATAAAAGGCAGACAGTGCCTTGTGTGTATTTTTATTATTATTATTTCTGATTAAACAGGAATTCATTTCATCTCTGCATCCTGCCAGGGGCTGAGGTGCCGCCATTGAGGTTAACGGTGCGGAAGAATACAAAAAAATTTCATTGAGAAGGATTATAAAACTTACTAGCTGGAACATTAACAGAAGAGTAACTTGTAAAAAATGCAATATTACAATATTCACAAGGACGACAGAGCGTGGTAAAGCTATAAAATTCAACATTAAAATCTTTCCACAGCCTAGATAACCTAGTTAACAAACATTGTATGGGGAACTACTTTTTCCACAAAGCTGAGGAATACGGTGTTCCTGGATGGAGCGCAGCAATGACCAGGAGCCCATTCCGGGGAAATGAGATGTGTGTCTGGATCTTAATGTATCTTTCAGTTGTTCTTTCTAGCATTATTTTTCTCTCTCTCTCTCTCTCTCCTTCTCTTTGCCTAATTTGCTTCCTCCTATATGTCTGCTGCTTCTCATTCTCTTTCTCTCTCTTGTCCTCACTTTCTCTGTGGTTCCCAGCTTATGCCGGTAGAGATTCAGCAGCTATGACAGAATCCCATAACCCGCTTCAAGAATAAACCACAGTGCTACATATTTGGTTCCCAATGGTGATATTGATCAGCCAGATTCTTAAATGACGAGTCCTGACAATTGTATAGTTTTAACATCATGATAGGGTCCATTTACTTAAGCATGCTGTCAAATAGTGTGATTTACTAACCTGTGGTACTTGTAGTAAGTTTTGCAATGTTACTGTAGTAACACAGAATGGTGGGTCCTCATCAAAGAACAGCTCTGTTTTAAAGGACAAGTCTTTGTTAATAAAAGATCTTCTGCTGCTTAGATTAGGGAATCCCTAGTGGCTTAATAGTAAGCCCCATATCTCCCCTTCTGGCACCCTCACTCAGAGCTAAAAGTAGAAAAAAGTGCTCTCTGAGTCTTATGAAGAAATGTAGGGCATCCTATGCCAGACCTCAGTGCACACTTGTCTGTGCTTCTTGACCCATCCCAATATTTACTTCAATATCATAGGAATCTAATGTGGCAGGAGCGACCCCTAAGCACTCCTGCCCCTGTAGCAATTTTGCAAAATGGCATCTCCTGACCCCCAGCAGTGCATGGGAATGTACTACAAGTGGCTTTCTGAGAAAAATAAAAATGTGCTACTTCATTTTTAAGAAATTTGGCAAACATTAAAGTGAAAAAAAGGAAACAAAAACTCCCAAATCTATAAGCTCCCCTCACTCAAGACTTCTATTCTGCCTGTACAACAATCCAGCCTTAGAACAAAATGGTGCCAGCCTCAGTGCTGACCAGTTCCATTTTAAGAACATAAGAATATAAGATATGCCATACTGGGTCAGACCAAGGTCCATCGAGCCCAGTATCCTGTTTCCAACAGTGGCCAATCTAGGTCATACGTAATTAGCAGTTTCCCCAAAAGACACAGGTTCCACAATGCTTGCATTGGGTCAAACAGTGATATCCTGGGTCCCTTTTTAATAATGGTTTATGGACCTTTCCTCCAGGAACTTGTCCAAACCTTTTTTAAACCCAGTTCCACTAACAGCTTTTACTACATTGTAACAAATTCCAGAGTTTGATTACACGTTGAGTGAAAAAATACTTTCTCTTATTAGTCTTAAACAGTTTACCCTGAAGCTTCATTGCATGTCCCCTAGTCTTCCTATATTCTGATAATGTAAACAATCGATCTACATTTACCTGTTACACTCCATTCATTAATTTATAGACTTCTATCATATCTCCCCTCAGCCGTCTCTTTTCCAGATTAAAGAGCCCTAACCTTTTAGCCTTTCTTCATAAGGGTATTCTTCCATCCCCTTTACCACTTAGGTGGCTCTTCTCTGAACCTTTTCTAATAACGTTATATCCTTTTTAAGATCCTGCGACCAGAATTGCACACAATATTCAAGGTGCGGTCTCACCATGGAACAATACAGAGGCATTATAATATCCTTTGTTTTATTTTCCATTCCTTTCCTTATCATACCTAGCATTCTATTTGCTCTCTTGGCTGATGCTGCACACTGGACAGAGGGTTTTAACATGTTATCCAAAATGAAGCCTAAATCTTTTTCCTGGGTGGTGGTTCCTAATGTGGAACCTTGCATCATGTAACCATAGTTTGGGTTGTTCTTCCCTAGGTGCATAACTTTGCACTTGTCCACATTAAATTTCATCTGTCATTTCGATGCCCAGTCTTCCAATATATCAAGATCCTCTTGCAAATTTCCACAATCCTCATGGGTTTTAACAACTTTAAATAATTTTGTGTCATCTGCAAATTTGATAACCTCACACATTATTCCCTTTTCCAGATCATTTATGAATATGTCAAAAAGCAGCGGACCCAGCACAGATCCCTGGGGTACACCACTATTCACCTTTCTCCATTGGAAAAATTGGCCATTTAGCCCTACCCTCTGCTTTCTATGTTTTAACCAGTTCCTGATCCACAATAATACACTGCCTCCTATCCCATGACTCTTTAGTTTTGCCAAAAGTCTCTGATGAGGAACTTTGTCAAAGGCTTTCTGAAAGTCCAAATATACTATATCAACCGACTCACGTTTCTCTACCTGTTTATTCACACCTTCAAAAAAACATAACAGATTAGTAAGACAAGATCTTTCTTGTCTAAAGCCATGTTGGCTGTCTCCCATTAGGCCATGACTATCTACATGTTCAGTAATTTTGTTCTTTATGATGGTTTCTACCATTTTTCCCAGTACTGACGTCAGGCTCACCGGTCTGTAGTTTCCTGGATCACCCCTGGAAACTTTTTTAAAAATTGGCGTTACATTGGCGATCCTGCAATCTTCAGGTATTACAGATGATTTTAATGATAATTCACAGATTACTAATAGCACGTCTGCAATCTCATATTTCAGTTCTTTCAAAACCCTCGGATGTATACCATCCGGCCCAGGTAATTTGCTACTCTTCAGTTTATCAAATAGCTGTAATACATCTTCCTGGTGTAGCGATATTTCTTTCAATTCCTCTGCAGTATCACCTTAAATACCACTTCAGTCATAGGTAACATCCCTACATCTTCCTCAGTAAAGAACAAAACAAAGAATTCATTCATTCTCTCCGCTATAGCCTTGTCCCCTCTTACTGCCCTTTTTACCCCTCTATCATCTAATGGACCAACTGACTCTCTCACAGGTTTTTTGCTACGAATGTACTTGAAAAAGTCTTTATTTCGCATTTTTGCTTCCGCAGCAAGCTTCTTCTCCCTTTGTCTGCCTTATCAATGCCTTGTATTTGACTTGCCAGTGCTTGTGCTGTTTCCAGGTTTTGTCATTTGGCTCTTTTTTCCATTTCCTGAAAGATGCTTTTTTGGCAACAACAGCCTCTCTGACCTCACCTTTAAACCATGCTGGCAGTTTTTTGGACTTCCTTCCACTTTTCTTAAGAAGTGGAATACAGCTGGCCTGCGCTTCCAAGATAGTATTTTTAAACAATACCCAAACTTGATGTAAGTCTTTAACATTTGCAACTGCTCCTTTTAGTTTTTTCTTAACTATTTTCCTCATTTTATCATAGTCTCCCTTTCGAAAGTTAAAAGGTAGTACTGTGGATTTCCTTACCATCTCTCCTCCATTAATTAAATCAAACGCGATCATGCTATGATCACTATTGCCAAGTGGCCCAACGCCCTTATCTCTTGCACCAGATCTGGTGTTCCACTAAGAACTAGGTCCAATATGGCTTCCCCTTGGATCAGTTCATGAACCAGCTGCTCCAAGAAGCAGTCATTTATTTCATCTAGGAACTTTATCTCCCTAGCATGTCCTGCAGTGACACTGACCCAGTTAATACCAGGGTAATTGAAATCACCCATTATTATTACTGTGCTGTAATGTTTGCTGTCTTCCTTGATTTCTTTGATCATTTCATCATCCATTTGTTCATTCTGGCCAGGCGGTCGATAGTACACCCCCACCGCCATCACCTTCCCCTTTTTGCATGGAATTTCAATCCATAGAGATTCTACAGCAAATTTTGTTTCCTGCAAAACTTTAATCCTTTCTGACTCAATGCCCTCTCTAACATAGAGAGCAACCCCTCCACCAATTTGATCATCTCTATCATTACGATGTAGTTTGTACCCAGGTATCACAATATCCCACTGATTGTCCTCCTTCCACCATGTCTCTGAGATTCCAATCATATCTAACCTCTCATTTAGTGCTATGTGTTCTAACTCTCCCATCTTAGTTTTTAGACTTCTAGCATTTGCATACCAGCATTTTAGAGACTGTAATTTATTCATATTAATCTGGCTCTTGGTAGGCAGGGGTAATTTGGAATCTTTAAGCTTTGTCTGCTCCATACTCAATGGCATTTGGGCTACTTTACTCTTTTTTGGAACCTCTCTGTTTTTGGAAATATCCTTCAAAGATACATTGTTCCGAACCATGTGCTCTTGGGCAATTGTTGGCTTTCTCCTATTATCTAGTTTAAAAACTGCTCTATCTCCTTTTTAAAGGTTAATGCCAGCAGTCTGGTTCCATCCCAGTTAAGGTAAAGCCCATCCCTTTGGAAGAGCCCCTCCTTTCCCCAGAATGTTCCCCAGTTCCTAACAAATCCAAAACCCTCATCCTTGCACCATTGTCTCATCTACACATTGAGATTCCGGAGCTCTGCCTGCCTTTTGGGTCCTGTGTATGGAACAGGAAGAATTTCGGAGAAAGCTACCCTGGAAGTTCTGGATTTCAACTTCCTACCTAAAAACCTACATTTAGCCTCCAGAACCTCCCTACCACATTTTCCTATGTCATTGGTACCGACATGTACCAAGACAGCAGACTCCTCCCCAGCACTATCTAATACCTTGTCTAGGTGGCGCGTGAGGTCTGCTACCTTCGCACCAGGCAGGCATGTCACCAAGTGATCCTCATGTCCACCAGCCACCCAGCTATCTACATGCCTAATGATCAAATCACCAACTATAATGGCTGTCCTAACCCTTCCCTCATGAGCACTTGGCCCTGGAGAAACTTCCTTGGTGTGAGAGGGTTTTACATCACCTGGAGGACAGGTCCTAGCTATAGGATCACTTCCTGCCACACCAGGGTTATGTTCTCCTGTCATGTGACCTCTCTCCTCCAAGGCAGCAGGGATGCTGCCAGACTGGAGGTGGGACTTCAGGACTATGTCCTTGTAGGTCTCGTCTATGTACCTCTCTGTCTTCCTTATGTCTTCCAAGTCTTCTACTCTTGTCTCTAGAGATCAGACTCATTCCCTGAGAGCAATGAGCTCCTTGCACCTTGTGCACAAGTAAGACCCCTCACCAACTGGGAGAAAATCATATATGTGACACTCAATGCAAAAGACTGGAAAGCCCCGATCTTGCTGCTGGATTGCTGTCTGCATCTTGGTTTTAAGGTTGAATACAGAACACATTGGGGCAGGTAAGGATAGGAATCATTCCTGTCCCATTTGAACTACAAAGACACTATGAATGGGGCAAGTGGAATTTAGATGTGGGAGGCCCAAAGGATCCATTTTTAATTTGTCTTTTTTCAGTTTTTAAAGGAAAAGGGAGGGGGCAGTGCCTAACAGATCAAAGAAGATCTGGAATCTGCAGCAGAACTGTGGGGAGCTGGAAGCCGGCAGGAGAAGTGGAGTGTTCTGGTAGCCCCACCCCCTATGATGATGCCACTATGGCGACCTGGATAACTGTTTCATAAAGCAGTGCACTACTGTATGTCCATAGGCATGTGGCCAAAGGGGCATGTGATCAAAGGGGTATGTCGCTTCAATGCCCTTTCAATGCCATTTAGGTGCCAGTTTGGGATCACTTTGGTTTGCTGCTTGGAATAATGCCTAAAGAAGGAGGAAGAAGAAGAATAAAGGTAAAATACTGTGTCCATTGGTAAAGTGGCTGATCCAACGAATAAACATTTGCTACTTGCTCCTACTAAGGATGTAGTGAATGTATCTACTATTTCAGGTTTGTTAACCTCCTCGCTTTTGGGGGCCTCTTTGAGCCCATAGCTACAGTAGAACTCCTCCTCCTTTGCCTGCCGAAAGGCTGCGTGTTTGACAGTACTGCCAGATAGTCCCACCCTAGGGACGGGCTCTATTGGTACGTCTGCCCTAGGGGATTCTCCAAATAGTGGCAGTTTTGCTGCAATGTCTAGAGCATTGCATTTCTCAGACTCTTCTGTGCAATTTTTGGATCCCCTTGGTAACATTACCCTTCAGGATATATGTAAGGTTGTTACGCAGACTAATACTTTATTCAGGGGGTAACCATGGATCAGCTCTCTCCCTTCTCCAAGGAAGTGGTGGTTAGGTGAAGTCTCATGATGGTAGGCTTTTTTCTCTTTAGAGCAGCGCTTCGAAACAATGGGTGGACAACTTAACTCTACAACTGACTGGAGTGTCAAATATTAAGGATAACGGGCACAATATTCAAAGGCAATTACATGATTTACAGCCCTCTAAACCATCTAGCTGCCTCTAAGCAGGATATTCAGCAGCACTAATCAGCTAGTGCCGCTGAATATCCCGGATACCGTCATTATATGCACTGATACTACAAGATTAGCATCAGGGCATTCCGGGGCCAGCACCAAGGGATAACCAGTCAGCGGCAATAAGCTGCCCTAGCTTTTGCCGCTGAAGCTAACCGGGCAGGGGCTGAATATCGCTGCTGCCCGAATAGGTCCTGACTTCCGTGGCAAACCTGGATATTCAATGCCGGTGGCTAGATACGGTCCTGGCATCGAACGTCCAGGTTAATCCTTCAGCAGTGACGGTGAGCTGCTGTACTCGTGCTAGCTGCCACAGCTGAATATCGGGCCCAACATGTTCCTGCATAAGCAACTGGAGATTTTAGAAAATCCGGCGAGGTACGTTTCTTAAATTTTCCTAAAACACATTATTTGGCTCCGGATATATTGGTTAGCAAATATTTCAAAGACGTATTATTGTTGCCAAATGCTGATGTTCTGATCATTTCCACTTGTTACTATAATCCTACTAGGGAGGTGATTGATGCCTCCTCCGAGAGACTCAGGTAGTGTCTAAATCTGTTATTTCTTTGGAATTATCTGTTTGGAATCTATTGCAGATATTATTCCTATCTGGGCCAACTTGGTGATAACATTTCTCTCTGATTTGGAAAGATGTCTATACTTAAGGTGTTATTTTTTGGAAAAAGGAAGAACTCTTCTGTGATCAGAGGATCATAATTTCCCTGATGTTTCACAGGTCACGCAGGTGCATAGAAGGGACTTCTTACAACTGAAACTTTATGTGTTGGCTGTGGATGGCACTTTTTTCCTGTGTTTGCCTTGTAAATGTGTAGTGGTTTACCAAAGAAACAAATATGTTTTCATTAACCCTTTACAACTGGAAAATTTCCTTAAAGATAAGTCAGCAATAGAAGGCTGAACAGGGAGTCCCCTGGGAAGACCATGCCTTGACTCAACAGTCTTTGCTTTATTTGCCTTAAATAACATGTGTGGAAGTGAAATTATTCTAGTAAATATGATTATTATAATTATCTGTTCAGTCAGAGGAGTTATCTGGTCTGAAGCCTTCCTTGATGTGGTCTATAAATGTATTTTGCTTTTTCTTCTTTATACTGTTTTTCCGTGAATACTTGCTTTCCTAATTTTCACCTGATGTAAAAAGTTTAAATACCTAAATTAAAAAAAATAAAAGAAAATGAAATGAAAAGAAAAGAAATTTAAAAATCTCAAAATTTGGAGATTTTTTATTTTCTTTTTTTCCTAATGAAATGAAACAAAACAAAGGAGCCCTTTTACTAAAGGCTTGGCATTTACCGGGTGGTTATCAGCAAATCTAACGCATGGTAAGTGCACTTATTGTGTGCTACATGTTGGGGGAATGGTCAGCAAATTCTGTGTAATTAGCACATGGATGCACCTAACAACGCCCATAGAGTTATTGTTTTATGCACATCTGCTAATTGTCACATTGCCACTCAGCTCGCAGCAATTGCCTTCATGCTAGCAGCAATGTGCTTTCCATGGCCACACTCCACACCTAACCCACTGACATTCCTCCCTAGAGCATGATGGCCACTTACTGTGCACTTTAGTGACCAGTAGCTGGCATGCACATGCATTAGCAATCTCATCTACCAGTTACCGCATGCTAAAACACGTATTAACTGGCTACCGGCCTTTAGTAAAAAGGGTCCCAAAGTATTTTGCTATGCTTTTCATTTAGTTAGGAAGAAAACGCATGTCCCTAATGAAAAGGGTGAACAAGCATTTCAGTAATGCAGTTACAAAATGACCCCCTAGGAAGTCAAAATCAGCTTTTAGATATTTAGGGAGTCATTTTAAATTGCTTAGACATGATTTGGGCATGCGGAAACATGCACGTGGACATCCAAATCATGGAGACATCCCCAGAGTGATTTCAGGAATGGGATTTTTAGATGTCTTCACTACGGGGTCATCTAAATAGGCAAGGAGTGTGACGGAGGCATGCCTAGCATGGAGCTATGGACATAGACATCCCCGATCAATCTTTGAACTCTCATGGATGTCAGTGCCCGTGTCTAAACTCAGACCTGCTCCAGGCACGAATAAGCATTGGTAAAGTGCTCATCTTGGCAATAAAACCTCTGGAGTGTGTCGAAGCTGGCACTGCACCATCCTCAGTATGTATTCTTCACATTGACAATTCTGTGTTGTGTGTGTGTTTGGGAAACTTTGCTGCAAGTCCCTGCGGAAATCCATATCGGGCACATCCACGTTGTGAAATTGTGCCCAAACTTGGACGTGCTTGCCGTTTTTAGGGATGTTCAGGCTTGGACATCCCAGTTTGCACTTGGACGTCCTTTGTGCAAAGTTCCTTTTAGCATTGAAAGCATTGTAAAGCCCAAGAAGGAAAATGGAGCCTTTGAGACTCATTTCCCATCAGCAATGATTGTGTAAGATTCAAAACATATAAGGGGCCCTTTTATTAAAGTGCATTAGGTCTTTGCACCTAATGCATTCAGCACAAAACCTATTGTGCATTAAGTGCAAAGCTTCCGTAGTAACTATTGGGGGATGACTAGCATGTTCCTAACACTTAGTGTGAGCAAGAGTACCCTAAGGCATGGCACTATAACCATGCTGCGCTTAACTGCACCTTTTGAAGTGGCATTAAGTGCACCCACGATGATGGCAACATTGAGGCTGGCAATATGTCTCCCTGAGCTAACTGCAATGGGCTCCCCACGCCCATTCTCTGCCCCTATCCCACCCTTCGGCATCCCACTTAGCATGCAAGTCAGTGTGTGGTAGCTGTCATACCCCCATGGTAGCAGTTACTGCATGCACAAATGCACATTAGCTGCTTAGTGCACGTTAATAAAAGAGCCTCTATGGGTCATCAAACATTGCCACTTATCAAAAGTGATCAAATGTTTCTTGAAATTAGCTAGAAAAAATGTTGATTTTTTTTAAGTAGCAAAGCAGAGATCCTTGTGACATTCAAGCCCGTTACATCACCATGTTCACCCACCAGAAACAAAGATCAGAGCTTTGAGAAATATAGACCCCCAATGAAAGAAATAACTTTGGGGTGAATTTTTCTAACTTCCCCCATAGTAGATGTTGTTGTTGTTAAGTGCTATCGAGTCGGTGTCGACTCATGGCGACCCTCTGGATAGTAGACCTAAACTGTGTTTGGTCATCAGTCAATCACACCTTTACACCTTCAAATTTCTGTGGATAATTTTTCCAAGAAAAAAATATATGTACATACAATTGAAAATTCAAAAGGAAGCATGTAAGATAAATCCCCTCCCAACCCCATACCGGGATGTCTCTCCTCACTGTGGGTAAATCTATGCATGGAGTGACATTATAGGTGTAAGTCTAGCTTCTCAAAGGGTGGGCTATTTTTTGCAAGTCCATTTCTGTGGGTTAGGAAATCACCTTCTAAATGTCCAAGTGGAGGGCGTGTCCCTGGTTGGTATTCTTTATGGCCACAGAACTGTATTTCATCCAGGTAACTTGGATTCTTTCATTTGGAAATGAGGATTGAAAGTCTGATCTCTTTTCCCAAGTCTACGGGATACAGTGAAAAGATAGACATGTCAACAGAAGCTGTTTTTATTGGGGTTGCAGGTATTCCATTTTGAGTATACAAAGTGCAATCTGCAATTGGAAATTATCCTTTGATTAAGTTCCAAGATGTTCTGAACTAGATGGGAATTGAAGATAGGCTCATACATTCAGTAAGTCCCAAAAATGGATACCGCCTTTAGGGCCTGCTTAAGTTTATCTCACATAGACGCAGAGGAGAGAGGATTTTATAAAGTCATTTTTGCACATGTGTGGCAACATATGCACATTAATGGCCTATTACAAAATACCAGCCTGCATAAAAGTACACACATTGGCATGAACACATGCATTTTGAAGGTAGGCATAGCTAAGGGCTTAGTCTAGGCAGATCACGGGCAGAACCAGCCCAAGGCTGTCTGACACCCTCGATGAACCTTTGACCATGCACCCCCATAGTTCAGAATCTCCCTTTCACAAACTACCTTGCCCCCAGGGCTGCATCTTCCTTCCTTTGCTTCCCCCCATAGTCCAGCATTTTTCTTTCTCTGCATCCCCAGGGGTCCAGAATCTCTCCTTCCCTACCCCCGCTCCCCCCCCCCCCGATATGCAACAACTTTCCTTCCCTACTCCCAGGGTCTACATGACCACTAGGTGAACTAGACAGTCACCCAAAGTGCCAATGGTCCAGGGGAAGTCCATTACTGCCACTGCCACCCCTCTCTAGGATCAGCAGTGGTGGCAATGGCCACAAACTGCCCTAAGGTGCTTACCTTAAAACTGGTACTGCGGGGCTTTTTGCTTCCACCCCCTTGGAGTGCCTGAAGCTGACTTCCTGTTTGCAAGCAGGAAGTCGGCAACAGGAGGACCAAGGGGGCAGAAGCAAACAGCCCCATGGCATCAAAGTTGTAAGGTAAGCACCACAGGGTTGTTGGCAGCCATTGTCACCCCTGGAGGACCTGGAGAGGGGTGACAGCAGCAGCAATGGGCACCAGAGAGGGGGGGGAGTGCAAGAGATGAAGTTCACCTAGGGCATCTTATCTCCTTGTGCCGGCCTTGCCTACTCCCCCTTTCCTGTTCCAGCATTGCCCACCTCTTCCCCCTGCCTCCACTGCCGCCATCCCTTAGCTCCTTCCTTCTGCTGCAAATGTGAAATTCAGTGCTGTGGCAGGCCTTGCTGCACCATCCATATTCTAGGACAGCAGCATCGCACTCCCTCTGAGGCTTCCTGTCGGAGTCGCCAATAGTGGCAAAGGTGGCAGGGGGAAGAGATGGGTGATGCTGACCAATGTAAAGTGCTATTGTCTCTCTGTGCTGCTGATCCCCATATTCTACCACCCTAGGCAGATGCCATGAGCATGAATGGAGTTTACAGGTACATGTGTTGATTCTAAAATACCTTAATTTATGTATTGGGCTAGTGTACTTTATATGCATTCATTTGCACCTGCAGTAGAGAAGGTATTAATGTCCATGACCCCTTGTAAGGCATGACCCTTGCCAGTTATGCTACTATTTTATAAAGACAAATAGGCATCTATGGACCTTTTTAAAACAGGCTTAAGCTTGGAGCCTACTTACTCTCTTATCCTAAGCACCCTGTTACAAAATTACCCTCAGAATGTGAGAAACGTCTTAGTAAATTTGGCCTTTAGCAATCAGATACTAAAATATAAAAGTGTAGCCAAACTCAAAAATAATAGATAAACAAAGAAAGAAGTGAGGGATGACTATGCAGTTGTAATAGAGTTTATGATAAAAAAAAAACTGGTTGAATAAAGCATAAGACGTTAAAACCCTGGCTTTGATGGCAGTTCTTTCGAAAGAATATGTCAACTGCTTCTATCAAAAATGAACAGGAGATATCCCCTCCTTCCACTAGGTTTAACACATACTTTAAGATTCTGAAGGCAAGAGGGTAGGAAAGTGGATGGTGACCTGCAAGGAGTCAGTAGAAGAGCAGGGGTTGAACAGCCCAGGGAGTGTGCAAGAGTGGGTGGTGGTCTACAAAGAAAAGGACATTGAGCTGCCGTGGTGTGAACAACATGGGAGAGAGGAGGGCTGTCAATGAAGAATGGAGTCAAGGATCATCACCGTGCAGAAGGAGAAAAGAAATGGAGCTGTCAAGAAGAGAACGGAAGCATGATAAGGAAGTAACGTGTTACCAGGTGAGGAGAGAGAGTAGGGGAAGAAGGTGGGAGGGAGCAAGGTAGAAGAAGAAAGTGGAGGCATCATCAGGATTAGGACAGCTCAAGAAGGGGAAGGCACGATGGGAAGGTAACTGGGTGAGTAGATGCACTGAGTGAAAGTGAGCAGGATAAGTTGGTGAAGCGAGAACCACCTGAAGAGGAAGGAGAGGAAAGAGAGGGAAAGGGCTAAGACGAGAAGGCTGAGGTATCACAGAGGAGCATGAAAGTGGCATATCATGGGGGAGAAGGCATGGAGAGGGGAGGGAGTCATTATGGTGAGGGCCAAAGTGAGAAGGTGGCACTTGCACTGGGGAGGGGATAGGTAGAGTCATCCTGCAGTGGAGGAACCGGTGAAGAGCTATGACTGTCAGCAGAACAGGGAGAGAAAAAGAAGAGACCCTTGATGAGTAGGTGGATTTATCATGAGGGGCAGGGTTAGGAAGAGCTGTATCGTAGGAGTGAGGAGGCGTATAAATACAGGAGTGGTGAGGATGGGTGGCGGCGCATAGGCAGCAGCAGCATAGAAGGAAGGAAGAACAAGAGATGGTCCAGAGGTGGTATGAAAGAGAAAAGGAGAACCAGTGGGGAATAAGGGTGATGGCAAGCAGAGGGGTGGTGGAAAGGTGGCATGAGAAAGAGATGTGGGCAAGTAGCAGCAGGTGGGATGCAAAAATGACAGCCTACATTTAAAGGGTGATGAAGAAAAGCAACGACATGGGAGTGCCTGCTTTACTCTGTTTGTAACTGCCTCATCAAGGGCTGTTTGCTGCAGGCCTTGCTTATGCCACATATCTGTGCTCCAAGATTATTATGACAACAGACAAAAGGCAAGGGCCTTCAGAGTGGTAAAATCAGGGGGAGGGGACAAGTAAAAGTGAATGCTGTACCCATTTATTCATTGGCTGGATATCATGATAAAAAAGCCCAAATCAGCAAGGTTGGTTTTATCAATAAATACAAACCTGATATGCAGGGGGCAGCCATCATGTGGTGAACTATGTGGAAAATTTGCAGCCGGGGCTGGGCCAACCATCAGGCATACTAGGCAGTCACCTAGGGCTGCAGTTTCTGAGGGGCAGCAGTCAAAGCAAAATCATAAATGCTGACAGCTACATAAACTCAAAGAGCCATCAGCACATTCTTTTACCTGCAGGGAGAGCAGGCCAACAGACGCATAAAATGTCAATTTTAATATTTAAAAGTGTGATGTTCGATTATGCATTTCCACAGGATTGTTGTGGGAGGGCGGGTGTTGCGATGATCTGGGGAAGGGGTGTATGGCTGTAGATTCATTTAGAGTACCCAATACCCTTGCACTGGCCCTGTTCTTAGTCCTAAGCCAGTTACTTATGGACAGAGGTCAACATAACACCCCCACACACACACACACACACATACATACACATATTGGTAGTCTTCCTGGTGGTGTCAGTAGAGAGGACAAATATCGCCCAGGCCTGGAGACTGAATTGCCCGCTCACCATTAGGGATCATCTCTCCAGGGTCACACAGAGGTACATTGTCAGGTGTGAGGGAAACTTGCATTCTAGTGGAACCAATTTGGAACTTTCCATGATCACTAAATTTACTAGAAAAAAAAAGGTGTTTTTAGATTAAAAACAAGAACATAAAGTTCTGATATGTGGCTATTAAAAATGAGGCAGATGGGTCGAAGTGTTTTATTACATCTAGGAACATTTATACGTAAACAAATATTCCACGTCAATGGCATTTCCATTCAAGAGTAAATACCTCCCACTTCTCCCTCCATAAGGGCACCCAGCTCCTTTCTCCAGTGCTGCAGATGAAAAATGCAGTTATGCAAAAGCAGAAAAGCTTGGCTGGAATTCTCTCTCTCTTACTTTCAGCAGTGCCAAATAGCAATATCACTTCTCTAAAAATATTCCAAGGTTCTGTTCTTGGATGTACAACCTGAAAAAATGACAGGGCTGAACTGTCACTTGCAGCAACCTAATAGAATAAGCATGCAATAAAGTCCAGTTATTGCATAGTTAGAATGGGACCAGCCATCATATAGACAATGATATCACAGTCTGCTCCTTTGGCAAACTGGTGTTCGTCTCTTCAAAGACTTATACGTTCATAGACCAAATTGCTTCTTCCTTTTGCATGTCCTTGTGGCATCATTCATGACTGGATTAAAACATAGGTAAACTAGGAATGTGCCTAGGATGCAAATGGTAAGGAAAGTCCTGTCAGATGTGCCTGTTCTGTTGTTTCCAAAGGATGCACTGCAATAGAAGCTCAGGTGTGCAGGGCTGCTGAGTGATTTTTGCCTCAGTAAATGACCTGCTGGCAGAGAGCAGGGTGGGACAGAACCATTGCTACTTCTGCCTATCCTCCCTACATCCCATACTTTGCCCTCCAGCCAGCAGGAAGCAAGTGAGCTCACTATCCGCTGTAGTCAGAATTTCATATGGCCTCCTAGTTTTGCAGGACCCAGAGACCCTGTACAGTCCTCACTGCAATGAAAGCTGGCAGGAGGCAAAAGCAGATCGGAAATGCTGCTCGCCAAACCCTGCACACTGGAGGGGATCAGGAGATGGGAG
Source organism: Ichthyophis bannanicus (assembly GCA_033557465.1). Classification (NCBI taxonomy): domain Eukaryota; kingdom Metazoa; phylum Chordata; class Amphibia; order Gymnophiona; family Ichthyophiidae; genus Ichthyophis; species Ichthyophis bannanicus. The sequence goes on along the minus strand of CM066034.1, from coordinate 525,577,529 downwards.
GGGGAGGGGGGAGATGTAAGGCAGGGGGAATGATAAAGATGATTGTGCTGGTGAGGGGGTGGGGCGGGAGCTCGCCCCAGAATTGGGACCCTAGGCAAACTTTAAGCCTTATAGATCCCCTGGCTGTTTAACTTTGAATGCCCCACTTTGCTGCCCTTAGAAGCTGCTGCCCTAGTCGATTGCCTAGTTTGTATTATGGCTGGGCCGCCCTGACTGTTGATAGAGGGAGTATTTATATTATCATGGGAGGTGATAAGAGTTAATCCTACCTTGCTGATCTTTTAGCCTTTATAGAATCCATGCTGTGAAAACTAAGTGAATTTTCCTTCGTATATATTATTGTGCAGTCTGACAGTCACACTCAAGTCATTTCATACAATATTATCATCATTACCATGTGGTGTGTGTAAGGAAGTCCGGTTTCCATGTTAGACCACTGGACAAGTAGAAATGGCAAGTGTGTGTGTGTGTGTGTGTGTGTGTGTGTGTGTGTGTGTGTGTGTAAGTTACCTTTCTCAAAGCTCCTATTTTTAAACGCTTGTCAGCCTAACAAGCATATTAGCCCAATGTAACTACCTTGTTTTCTTTTTTTTTAAATGTAATGATTAGTGAGAATGACTAAACTAATGATCAAATGGGAAGCCCTTATGATCCATACAGAATAAAATGTATTTGCATTATGAAATGCTGTTGTTAAAGGATTTGGGTGATTTTATTGACTGATTGACCACTAGTTTATATAACACTAGTCACACCTAACATAACGTGCACTTACAGGGTGTGTGTTCATTTTAAAACAAAGACAATTTAAATTATGCAAAAATGTCATTGGTTTGAATTATATTTCTCCAGATCCAATATCTTGGTTTTCCTTTAGCCCTGCGCTTCTCCAAAGGCTCACCTGTAGGAGTCGGTCTGTACTCCTAAAGGGTAAAAACTGGCGTGGTCAGCAGCTGGTGCAGGCAGAAAGCTCTTGCAGGGGGTGTGGGCTACTGCCCAGCAGCAGGAGAATAGAGTTCATCTTCAAAATAAAATACACACACAGTTCCTCTTAAAAGCAAAACATACATATACAGAGTTCATTTCAAAAATAAGACACACACACTTCATCTTAAAAATAGAACACACACACACACACACAGTTCATCTTAAAAGCAAAACATATACAGAGTTCATTTCAAAAATAAGACACACACACTTCATCTTAAAAATAGAACACACACACACACACAGTTCATCTTAAAAGTAAAACACAATTACACACATTTTAAAAATAAAAATCACAAACACAGAGTTCATCTTAAAAGTAAAACAGGCACACACAAAAGGGCCCTTTTACTTAGTTGCACTCTGTGGTTAACGTGGATTTTGGTGCATGGTAAGCACATACTGAGGTTCACTATAACCATTAGCACAGGGCCAACACAGTTAGTGGGACTGATTTCCATGTTAACTGTGAATCGCAGACTGGGGTGGGAAAGGGGCGGGTTAGGGGTAGAGAGTGGGCTTGGTGAACATTGCACAGCACAGGGATAAACTCCTGCTCTGTGACCTTGCAATAACCGTGAGTGCACCTAATGCCATTTCAATAGGCGGAGTTAAGTGCACCCACGATCATTGTGCGTGACCGTGTGGCGTGTTAGGTACCATTTAGTTTGGCAATTGGCAGGAACATGCGGCCCCCCCCCCCCCCCCCCTCATAGGTAGCTATAGCGGTTGCAACTACTGTGTGCTAGTTTTTACGCTTAATGCACGTTGGTTGCGAAATCCAAAAGGGCCCCAAAGGTATTCGCAATGCACCCTTAAAGCAAGGAAACACAGCGCTGTTCCCAGGCTACTTAAAGAGCACCGAGTCTGCGGCCAAAACCATTAATAACACCAGCTTCTGCCCCAGCCACGCTGGTAGTGGTAAGTGGAGCAAAAGGCTCTTGTCCCCTGCACTGCGGGAAACCTACAAAACTGCCCCAGAGCGCGCTTTTTTGTAAGACCTCTTTCTAATGAACCAAATGCTCCTTTATTTCCAGTAGTGATAAACGTACGAAAAAAGTACTTTATTTTTTGGGTAAATCGTAGTGAATTGCCTTCCTTTTGCAAATAATTTTCATATCGTTAGGATTTTATGTATTTTCGTTTGCAAATGGAAATAAAAGTGATCACAATAATAACGCGGGTCTGTTATCGTCAGCTGAAACAAAATCAAAACTACAGGCTTTGGCGCTATTTTATAAATACTATAATGACGATGATCAGACCTTGCAACCGGGTCCCACTCTCCTTCATTTTGGAGTTAGTATCTCACTAAATCTTAGGTCAAGGGCAGAACTCTTGGGCGTTCGTTTCTGAAAGTTTTTCACCAGTTTAAATCTAGCAAAAATGTTGCATCAAAGCAAAACAGTTGCAAAACTTTCATAAATGAACTTCCGTGGTGATTTATATACAACCAATGAACTCTAAAGCCAAGGCTGTAAAGCCCAGAATAAAGAATAAGGAATGACTGTGTAGTAAATAAAAGACTTACGTCTGCATCCTCGTAGAAATGGTGTGCGTGCATGCTATGAGTTCCACGATATCCGAACGTTCTATTCGCGACTTTAGGCAGGAGTCAGGGAGCCTATGGTTAGGATGCCCATTAAATGTAATTGTGGCTAATGAGTAAAAAGGATACGCAGGCAACCTCCGAGGCACATATAATACACCGAAAGACTTCTGCATGACCCCCCCTCTCCCCCCCCCCCACAAATATATATTGGAGATTAACAAGTTAGACGTAATCAAATCAACATTTGAAAAGTGATGGGGAGAAAAAGATTATAGAAATAATGATTCTAGATTTCTTGATTGCCTCGTGGAAAACTTTCAAGAACTAAAAACAAAATCTATGTGCTCGTCTAACATTGCATATTTCCGTATATTTGGACTAGTCCCTTTCTCTTTTCCCTCCTCCCTGCAGGGGTTGCAGAAAGCAGTGAGTGTGAAAGGGCCAGAAAAAAAGAGGGGAAAAACGCTTGCAAAGCTGCTAGAGCAAGTCTGAGCGAATTCCGGCTCCCCAGGGAGTCCGTAGACATTTCGTGGAGATGTTACTCCGGAGTTTCAGACGATGATAAATATGATAATTTCTATAAAATTTGAATGGGTTCTTGTTTTCAGGGAGACTGGCTTCGATGATGAATGTTCATGATTTTCAGATAGATGACTGATAAAAAGTGTATTGAATTGTTGAAAGCCACTTTAATTTTAATTCCCTACCTGCAGACGTCTGGTACTAATAATGTCTTCTAATAAAGCGGGAAGGTGTCAGTTTCAACAGCGAGATCTTCGCTTCACCGCATCCTTCCCGTCCTCCGACTGTGGCAACATTAACCTTTTCTTATAAAAAGGCACATAAAATTATTATAATTACAGCGTTATTAATTTTAAAAAGAGGGTTAGCGGGACTTTTTTTATTGTTATTATTAATAAAGCGGGCGCCTGTCTCCAAACAAAATCCCTGCGTGAAATGATGCGTCTGAATATTAATTCTGTTATTAAACGTTAGGACAGGATTGGTTTGGGTTTCGGGAAAGTATTTAATTAAACGAAATTGCAACTACTAGCTGTTATTATTATTATTATTGTTTTATACCAGGTTGCCTCTTGTTTGAAAACTACTCCGAAAATAGCCCTCAAACATTTGTAGAAGCAACTTTTTCATCCACTGGTTAAGACAAAACATCTCCAACAGATTAAGAGATGCTAAGGATGGATTAAGTAGCAGGATAGCTAAATGATAAGGGATCATTGTGCATAGATTTAGCATCTAACAAAAACTACTACCTATATGGTGGATAAATTGATTAATGAACTTAATTATACAAAGGCACGCACCACGGGACAAGCCTTATTCAATCTGTGTGTTTATTTACGTACAGAGAGAGAGAGAGAGAGAGGTTTAGGTCTATGCCGTTTAGTTGTTCTCTCTCGGTCTCCAAGTATTACCCTGATCTGTCCCGTCCCCCCTTCTCCCTGGAGTTTGTAGACTGGAGTTTTTAGGCTCTTTGCCCAGTGAATCTGGTTCTGGACCAGGAGATCCTGCACTGAGCTGTACTCTTTTACATGCTTAACTAGGTAACGTGGCATTTTCTGCGCTAATATTTCATGTCAAACTGATTTTTTAACTCTGGTAACATGAAATCAATGACCTGGCAGTACAAACTAATTAGTGCTTCCTGAGAAAGCCAGCCCAAAGACTGCAACAGAAGAGAGCCCACTGAAACAAGAAGAGCGAGCTCACAACAGATTCGATGATAACCCTTGCTAAAAATCGCATTTATAAGCTCAGAATCGTGACGCTTTTCTCGTGGCCCTGGTTTGCTTAGAAAGCAATTTTAGCCATAAATTAACACTGAAGTATGTATCTTTTAATATCTGGAAAAAGGCTTCAGCCTACAGGACGAACATATTGCAGGAAAAAAATTCGATTTTTATTCGTTGGTGGGCATTTAAATGCCCTCCATTTCCCACATTTTTTTAAATAAACACTTTCTGGAATATTAGTGTCCCACTTGATATTATACCTTTCATTGCCATAGTTAATTGGGAAATATCTGAGGAAGTGCTCCAATATTTGAGACGAAATTAAAATACCCTGATCTGCAAAACACACAGGTCTGATCCTTTTCTCCTTTAATATTATTCTGATTTTTTTCGTACATATGATGTAGGATTTAAAATGCTTGTGCTCTCAAAAAAAAGAGAAAAAGGCTGATATCTCAGGAGGTTTGAGGAAAGAAATCCTTCATATTTGTTAAAGGGTCGTGAGGAGGTTCAGGAGACACGAGGTCAGGGAAATAAGCTTAATTCTAAGCTATTTCAAGGTAGCTGTTTCAGTCAATGGATGAATTTAGTCAAATACGAGAGAATTAAAGAAAAGAAGATACGTAAAGGGTATTTTTAAAGGGATATTTAAAAGAAAAGTCAGAGGGCCTACTCCAAAGAAACTCAGAAAAAAATAAAAGACCCTTTTGGCAAGAGCAATGTCGATTTGAACGTTTCCAATTTAAATTTATGCTTTACGCAAAGCAATTGCTGAATTACAAGAAAACTTATAGAGCAGCTGAGCTTTGGAAAACTGCGTCTAGATTTGTTTTTCTCACTCGTGTTGTTTAAGAGAAAAGGCTTTCGATTCGTCTTCCAGCAGGCTAGGATCTGCAATTACTCTTTTTCGTCCCAATAGTACTGTAGACGTTCTTATGTTTCTATTGTTAAGACTTAAGTCCCGTTTCATTTTCCCCTATTTGCATTATTTTCCCCCTAATGTTCTCCCTTTTAAAAGTCTTTCAGCTTCCTTGATCCCTTAGATTTGCCTATAAAATGGTCTGGCTTTTGCCTTCCCTCTATTTCTCCCTAGCTGCTCCATTAATCAGGGATGGTAACCCTCATAAAAGCAGACTGGTGCCAGGTATTAGCCGAGACAAGAGCTAGCGGCCGGGCCAAATCTGCAGGTTTCTCAAACTTCCTCCTGTTATAGTGGTCAAGGAGGAAGACTAAAGTTTTACTCTTCCTCCCATCCCCTCCCCCCCCCACCCCCACACACACATTTTTACATTAAAAAAATCTTAGAGCCCACAACCACTGTAAACGTTAGCGTTTCCCCAGCTGTTTTCAATAGATAAATATCATCCCGGCCAAATGCGATGCCAACCCGTCCTGGCAAAAATTCACGCAGCCTCTTTCCAGCGGCATTGGCAACTTTCCCTGAGCAAGAATGGCTCAGAGTTGCAACGTTTCATCTTAGTCCTCCTCTCCCCTCTTTTTTTTCTTTTAATTTTACATATTTGATTACCCCTCTTTGCTTGTCTTTTAGTATAGGATGAAGGGGAAGAGGTAAAGAGATAAAACATGGAGAAACCAGACCTTTCCTGACCTTCTTCTCGCGTGTATGCACTGGATTCTGTCACTACGGGTTTATGCGCCTAGACCAGGAAAGCGGAGAGCGAATAATAAGCCCCCAATGTACATTTTCTATCGATTAACTGGATGAAATAGTTTATGAAGATTCTTTTCTTTGTGCACAATGTATTTTCAGATCGGGAGCCTCTGCCAATTCATTATCTATTAAAGGATTCTGCTCGAACCCGGAGAGCTCAAGGCATTTAAACTCCAAATAGGAAAAAAAATCCCTCTAGTGAGCTATCTTTAATCATTGACTTCAGGGCACATTGCACGTCTTCTCTCAAATCTCCATATTTTATGAAGTGGTCAAAACGTGCGCTGTGTGACTAATTTTCACTCCTTTAAGCGTTAAAGGAGTAATGAGATATACGCTCTGAATTAACCGTTCCTACCCTGTAACCATCCCTGGAGTTATACTGGAACTTTTCCTAAATCAACTGGTGACACTGGGCAGACAAGCGAGTAGAGCGCAATACTGAAAATGAAAGAAGGGACACCGGCATTTAGGGATCTCATAAGTATACTTCAAAATTCAGACAAATTATAAGGATTTAGTCTGAAAAACAATGTCCAAAATAGTCTAAATCGATCACATGTCTGTGTTTATTTTTTTTTCTGAATATCTACTGGGAGTCTATATTCCAATCATGTCTCTAGGAATGACCGAGAAAGGAATCCCGAAAACAAACTCCATAGAGACAGAATAAAAACTGACCTGTAAAACCGGGATAAACTGAATAAACACTACTCAATATATCTGAGAATAATTTTCTATAGGTCTTATTTAGACCAGCTTTGGGGCCTTTTTGATCGTTTCTTCAAGAGTAGAGCAGAAATCCGGGTTCCTTCTGGTGGTGTGCGTTCATTCTTTCCTTTGAACCGTTCTCTCAGTTCTTGACATCTGAAAGGGGGACCAGAGAACCCCAAAACCTAACTCGCATAAACTTTTGGTTGGATGGGAAATAACTTAAGCTCTAACGTATCCAATATTTCTTGGAAACATAAAAGGACAACAGACATTTTGTTCCTATCTTTTGGAAAGACAGTGGGAGATCAGCCTCTAGATACAGTGATACCTAATACAATACACATATGTAGAGATGTCCAAGTGTATAGGCGAACTTGCAATTTTTGCTAAACCTTAGATAAAGCAATATCAGAATAAATGGACTCTGCACCCCATCCACCCCTAAAGTAGCACACCCCCATGTTTTGCCTAACTGACAGAATAAAACTTGGCAGATGAAAATGACCAGCCATTTTTCTGTCCCGCTTGCAACATGAAGTCACACAAGTGATGAACTGTGCTGGTTTTCCATCAGCCTAAATACACAGTTACTGCCGTGTTCACGGAGAGATCGGAAAAGCCTGCTTTTGCCACGAGGCGTGCACTGAAAAATGTGCAGGATCGGGGCATCCTTGACTGCAGACTTTTTCCTAAATGTCGTAGTAATGTTAATATTCTTCAATACAGATCTGTCAAGGAAAACATGATGAATCTGAAACAGAAAAAGTCAACGGAGCTCGCCTGACACATGAAAATCTATACAAGAATTCACCTTATTAGTGTGCAAACGTCGCCCGGATATAAATCAGAACGAGAAGAGGACTAAGTGTGAACAAAAAAAAACAATAAATAGAATGTAAAACATCTTGCTAGAATTAAAACAATATTTTAAATGTGCCTTAGCTCCATTTGTGTTCCATTTTGTTCCCATAGAAGTATTTTACAATATTTGTATAGGCTGCACATAAGTTTGAGTTTAACCTCGAGAGCCCTGTTTCGAAAGTTTTGCCTTGGACCACGCTAAGAAAAACTGTTTAACGCAGACCCCATTGTTCATAACATCGCCCCCAAACTAAAACTTGTCAACATGACAGGTTTGAAAAGTGAGGATTGTGCCATCCAGTAAATCCAGGTTGGACTTGGTAGCAACAGCAGACCACTGGCAATATGGAGGGTCGTGCCTTTTGTCAAATTGGGAATTTCACCTTGCAGATAAGACTGCATAAGCATCGTTCTTAACTAACAAGTGATGGATTTAATGATCTAATGCCCTATTTTTCTCCTGTTTGAAACCAACCTAAGGGGAGAGGGGTTCATGTATTTCTCGGGGTAAATAGAAAGAAAAACCTCTCTGAAAAAAATGTCTTCTAGCAAGAAAATGTAGATCCTCTGTCTCTCTGAAGTAATTAACTAGTGACTGTCTTTCCGTAAACCTCAAGTATATTTGTTATAGGCCTATGCGTTTGTCGAAGTTTGGGGATTTCTTCATTTGACAGTTTGACACGCACCCCTGTTGTAAATGGCTTCAGCGAGGATCCTGGTAACATTTCTCAGTGGTGCAAACAGAATTTAACATATTCTACTCCCCTGCTTAAAGTCTAAGAATCACTTTCTCCAAGTCAGCCAGCTGGGACCACACTTCCGACAGACCCAGAGGGTAAGAAGGGCGTTCTTCTCCTGGGTTTGAAAATGTTTAATCTTTTCATTATTCGCTCTAGGAACCTGGAGCCTTTCGAACAGAAGACCCCCCGGCAGGCAAGATCAAGTGCTAGGTACGAGATAGACGGATACCATTCCTAAGCAGACCATCCTTGCCAAATGGGATTCTGTAGGATTTCTACAGCTAAGAAATGGAGACCGGATACACCTATACATGTATAAAAAAATCTTTCGAAAAACGAAAACAGCACAAGACTTTGTAGTTGTTGTACAGACGTAATTCGCCTTATGCTGCAGAGATTTAACGGGAAACCTAAATAAATAAAGACACTGGGTTTGGGGGGGTCTTTCATGTTCAAAACGGAAATATTTAGTAGGTTTTGTCGCGAAGGAGTGATTCGGGTCATCTAGCATATCACCTCTGGTGCTATGGTATCTATCTGGTAACTCTAGGACTGGCCCAAACACCAGGAACACTAGGCGGCCGCCTAGGAGGACAACTTCTAGGGGATGGCAAAGAGTAAGGCATTCATGGCTAAGCAATAGATTTTGATATTGGAAGATAAACTACATCTCTAGCCACTGGTAGCAGCTCTGTGGGTGTGGTGGGTGCATGAACACCCTCTCCCCACACACACATCCTCCTATTCCTCTCTGTCCAACTTTCATTTCATCTTTCCTTCGGAATTTCTTCTCTCCTCCCCAGTTACCCCTCCCAGCCTTCCCCCTCCACACCCACACAACCTCTTTCTCTTTCTTCAGTCCTCCTTATCCTACCGCCTCACCTGTCCGCTGGCCTCCTTCAAGTTTTTCGGCATTATAAAAGAAGTATTTTTGTTTAATAGCTGTAACCGGCCAGAACCTTGAGGTATAGGCGGGCTATAAATGGATGTATTAAACTGCATTACATTTCTCCAATCTTCCCTCTTCCTATTCACTTCCTTTTGCAATCCAGTCCTTCCAGCTCTGTTTCTTTCCTTCTCTTTATTCTTTTCCCCTTGAAAGGATCTTTCTGAAAGGCTTAACATCCTTACCACTTTAAATGTTCACTTGTGGAGGAAAGCGTCTAAACTTTTATTTTCTGGGAGTCACTCAGCAAGCGAGACAAGCCTGAACTTAGGGAAATGTTCCTCCCAGAATAGGCTGCTCTGATGAGATTGTCTGAAAGCCCGCCTATGCGGCTACTTGGTTGGTTGGTTTGTTTGTTTATTTGTTTAGCCGTGTAGTATTAAAATGGGTCTGGGCTGGGCGCAGCGCCGAAAGTGAACGGAACCAGTGGAGTTGTCATACAGTCGAAGCTCTACATTTCCTAGAAAGCAGACACCCACTCGCACTGTAAAACAGGCCCTGCACACTTTCGTCTGTGCTGAGGAAGAAGGGAAGCTGTTGTTGTCCTCCTTTCAGGAAATCAGATATTCCTTTCACCAGACCTGAAAGACAGGAATCTCCACTCACGGGGTAGTGAACGGGTCAGTTCCCGCATAGCTCTGCACTGCCCCTAATGGTCGAAGTGCCCCACTGCTGTCTTCCATCCAAGAGATAGATTCACACCGTTCAACTTCTACTCTACTTAGAAATAAGGGCTACACAGATGACTTGTAGCTGTAGGGGATTATAGTTTTATTGGACTAACTTAATACTTTCCAGAGTTATCCTCCCTTCTTCGGGTTCTTTTTCTTTGTTTTGGTTTGTTAGGGAGCAGCAATACCTGTGCTTTCGGAAGGAATTGACAGCTTTGTTCTTCGTTCAGGGTTTTAAAGGAGAAGGAGCGATCAACTGTTCTTACACTGTGATTTCAATTATGTATCACATACTTTACGTTTATGACTTTTGATCCGGTTTGATGCAATTTATTTGTAGAAAGTCAATATCGGGTTTAATAAATCACATCAAAGTTTAGCACCCAGAAGAGTACCGTGAATTAGAGGTTACTATGAAAGCAGAGACCATTGAAGAGCTCGGGTTGCAGCCAGACCACGGTTTTAACAGAGCTCCTTACACCGGGACCCTGTTCCGCAGAGTCATACTTCCCAGTTTAAAAACTGCAAAAGCAAATATTAAAAGCAAACAATCTTCTTTCCTGCCCACCTTTCCTAAGCAGTACCTGACTCCTAATCAGCATGGATTCATTCAGTAGGTACGTGATTTAACCTCTTTGCAGTCTGAAGTCAAACTGGAATACTTCAGGGCCAGGAGCTGCATTTCTCAAGGACGACTTTGCTGTCTACAGATGTAAAGGTTTGTTCAAATTCCTTTTTGTCAAGGAAGGAATCTGAATTGTTAATGAAATAAAACATTTTGGTTAATCATTTCCTGGCGCTGCATACAAAATGCTCGGCATCCAAGCCTCAGCAAGTGTACTTTCCAAACTTCTGACCCTAAGCCAAAAGCTAGCTTCAGTTTATGTTTTGCACGTTAACTGAAAATGCAACCTTAAATCCACATTGTACCTCAATCATCACATCACCATAGCACATTTTTCTCAGTTCAAATCAGGTATCATATCTCCAAATGAAACCCTAATCTGCCCTGCCCTCTCTACTGTAACTAACATTTTCACCAGGCACCCACCTTCAATGCTATCTTTGGTGATTAAAGCCGAACTTTGACCCCCGAACCGAGGTGCAGTCTGCCACGTGTCCTGTGATTCCTGAATTTAGGAAAGCCCTCTGTCCCTCTAGCAGTTTAAAACTAAATCCTAACTTTAAATCCAAAACCCAGAACCACTTTTAGACAAATCTCTCCCGGGCCTCTTTCAATGTTAAGCCCTCTTTCCGATACAGTTTGCAAAATGCGATGTCTGCCTCTGAGTCAGTTCTGACTTCTGTCGACCAAACAGCGCCTGATTTTATTTTTTTTTTGGCAGTGTGAAACAGTTTATCAAGCTATTTGTATGTACACCTACGTGCAGAAAAATGTCCACCGCCTTGACACTAATTTTCAAACTATACAAAAGACTTCGGATTCCCTCCACAAACAGGCATTTAAATTGTATTGGCATAAGGAAATCATTCCAATCGTTTCCAGAGCGGAAAATATTTATGAGAGAGAGTTTCCTATAAGTTTTCTTCTCATTTCCGCCAGAGCTAGGACTTATTTCTTGGAAGGAATGGAACGAGGAAGAGAGCTGGCCCTTAGCAGATCACTCTGTGAGGGGCAGCGCAAAGTAGTTTATCAGAGTTCTGCGTGCGTCTGACCCCTAATACCTTCAATGCTGGGACCAGAGAAAAGGTTGCTTGGAATGAGAGGAAGGATATTCAGTGCTTCCAGTGCTGGGACCAGAGGAAACGTTGCAGTGTTTCCAGTGCTTGTAATGAGAGGAAGGGCGTGCAACGCTTCCAGTGCTCCGGACCAGAGGAAGGATGTTCAGCGCTTCTAGTTCCAGTGCTCGGACCACAGGAAGGAGTACAGTGCTTCCAGTGCTGGGGCCAGAGGAAAGGTTACAGTGCTTCCAGTGCTGGGGCCAGAGGAAAGGTTACAGTGCTTCCAATACTGGGGCCAGAGGAAGAGTTACAGTGCTTCCAGTTCTGGGGCCATAGGAAGGGTTACAGTGCTTCCAGTGCTGAGACCAGAAGTTGCAGGGCTTCCAGTGCTTGTAATGAGAGGAAGGGCGTAGAACGCTTCCAGTGTTCTGGACCAGAGAAAGGACGCTCAGCGCATCCGATGCTGGTACCAAAGAAAGGATTGCAGCGCTTCCAGTGCGAGTGGGGCTGGGGGATGGGGAGGTTTGCAAGGAGCAGGCTAAAGCGAAACCCTAGGAAGAGTCTACAGTAGTTTCGTTTTGTTTTACTGTTCCTCTGGGAAGTTTTCTTTTTCAAGTTAAACATTAACTGCTGGCAGGCAAGCAATTGTCATCGGAATTTAAACTATTTCCTTCATAAAGTGCAGAGTAGATAGGTAGATATATGTAAGTCCAATGTATAATTTCATTTAATTTATTAATAATGCAACATGCGAATGAGGGGGAAGAAGAATTAAAATATTTCCAGTACTGTATTATTTACTAATGGAAAAGCTAAAAGGAGATATGCAGAGATATTTATGCAACTAATAAGCAAAGTGTGTGTAAAGTATTATTATTATTATTATAGTAGTAAAAATGGAAACTATTTACCCTACATCAATAATATGCTATTCAACTTTCTAAAACTTGTAAATAACGAAGGCCACAAAATGCTTCCGCCACTGCACTTTTGGTGGTTAGATTGCTTATGAACTTAGGGACAGGAGATAGATGTTGGTGCGCGACACTCATGTCTCTGTGTCCACACAATGTTATTCCACGTTGCAACTTTACCTCCACCTGTCTCAGACTGGGGCAGCATAACAAGCACACCCCTCTCCCTCTCCCTCTCCCGCCCCTTTCCCCACACAAGAATACAAGAAATTGTGAGCAGCTACTGCTAAACTGTCCTAACAAGCCGCCTGCTTATACCGCAGGCAGCTCCACTCTCAAGGTTGTACGAGGATAGATGCGCTTTTACAAAGTGGTGCACGGACGCCCCCTACCGCTGGGGTAACTGCTGCTCTTATCCATGGCTCCCTCAACTAATTTCCTCTACCCTACACTAATCCGAGGGACGGCGTTTCGTTGGTTTCCCAGTGCCTGCTCTTAAGCGAATAAAAAGAGTCTCCCTCCTTCCTCCCTCAGTTTCCCTCCCCTTCTCCCTCCTCCAGCCCCCTCCCCCACCACTTCTCTCCTTCCATTCCCTTCAGTGTCCCCCCTTTCCTCCTCTTTTCTACCCCTAGCTTTCCTCTGCCGTCTTCCTTTCATCCTCTGCATTTCTCCCCGGCTCTCTGCCCCCTCCCCTGTCTCTTTGACTCCTTTTTCTTTCCATTCCATCTATGCCCCTCAAGCCCCCTTGTTTGCTTGTTCCTGAACCTGGACAATGATTGCAGTTTATGAAGTTCTAACTGGTTTTTGTCAGAAAGATCTTTCTCGCTGCTATGCAGCCTGGCGTGACGGATTAAACATCAACTACTTAAATAAAAATTAATATCAACTGCCTCCTAACTTCTAATGTCATGTTGTTTATAACTAATGAACTGATTAGGGGATAAACACATCAGGGAGACATTTCTGCTTCCCAGCCTTTTTTTTTTTCTGGTGAGATTCAATGTTCTCCCATTCAAGCTTTCTCCTAGCACACAAGTCTGAGGTTTTGGTGTTTCGTCTCCATTACTTGCTATGATTCCTGGTATCTAAATATTACATCTGTCCCTAAGTAAATGCTCTTAATTATCGCCATTATTATGTAAATCCTATTTTATTTGACTAGGTTTCCTCTCCTTTGTTTACTTTGCAGTCGAGTATTTCAGATAAAGAATCGTCATTCGGCTTTCAATTATAAATGTATGCTTTCGAAGATCGTTTCTGTGCAATGTATTCATGCAAGCTTTTGATTACACTCTTGTGCTCTGTTTCCCAAACAAGAACGCATGTCCGCGTCCCGCGTCTGTGTATATACACACGTATACGTACTAAACAATTAATATCATGAGATGGTACTGTACTCCATTATCACACTTATTAAACCTCTCTAATTAAAATCACTTCCAGTTGTGCTGAATATTTTTCAATTCTGTAGGTTTACTTATTTTAACACTTAAAAAAATATGCATAAGTAGCAAAGAAACAAATAGATGCATATTCATTACTGTTCATTTCCAACCCTTAACTACTGTTTGCCCAGCAGCTTTGATTCGGACAATAAACCAACAGGAAAAAAAATTAAAATGGGGGGGGGGGGAGGGAAGGAGAGAGAGCGCGCTCTTTTTAAACCAATCCTGCAAATGAATAAATGCAATTTAAATGAAGAATCAATAGAAGTGTGGTCATTTTTTTCCCTGGGAATCCATCGCTGAGCCGGAGAGAGACTACAGAGCCGTTAAATCAATGCAACTCTTTGGGTTGGAGACTCACTGTGCTTTTAAGACGAAGAACGTGCCTTCGGGTCAATGGGGATTTTTTTTTCTTTTCAGAGCATACTGGGAAAAGGGGTAGAGGAAAACAAATCAATATGTTAGGCTTTTCTCCAGTCTAGTAATTATAAGTGATGCTGTCCCTTCTCAGTTAATGATAGTAGTGTATTAAGACGATATTAAGTGCGTATTTATGGAGATCTCTCTCACTCTCTCTTGCAGGTTCAAATCCACACCGACTTCCTCCAATCGGCTGTGTGCTCCTGCACCAAACTCCAAACTGCCTCAACTTTTCTTCCTTGAAACTTTAAGGAAGTTCTTCCAACAGCCTGAGCTCGCTTTGGTCCAAGCCTTCCTGAAAACCTCAAATACATTTCTCTGAAAATGAAAGACCGCAACTAGACATCACCTACTACAGGTAACTGCCCAATGGTGACGGTGTTCACCCAAACAGGCAATCAGCCAGTCCCTGCCCCCAATCCTTCTGCTCCTGAACCCTTTTCCCATCTAAGCAGACACCTTTCATTCAGGCTCTCTTTATTTTTAATAACCCTTGAAACGCTTTATTTGTTTTCATTGTTATTTATCTCTCCCCGCTTTCCTTTTATCAGGTCCCAGCTCAGTAGAGCAAGGTTTCTGTGGCTTTTGTTGTTATCTAAAACCGTTTAGTTTTGGATGGTTGCCCCAGATCTTGGAAGTCAGCGGGGGAAAGCAAGACGCCCGACCGGGAGGAAAGTGCAGGAGGCCGGCCCGATCTAGTAGGCTGAGTCGGGGGATGACGGGCCATTAAGCAGTGCGAGCAGGGTGGCTGATGGGCGGATAAGCTGTCCCCTTCCCTTCCTTAACCAGGCCCTCCGCTCTGACCCTCTCAGAGAGAAAGACTGGGCCGAGAGGCCCTTGCCAGAGGGCTCCAAGAGAAGAGGACGAAAGAAGGGGTGTTAAGCATCTCCCCGATGCCATCCAAGAAAATACGTGGCTATTTTGATAGAAAACAATTATATTTGATCGCCTTTCCAAAAAAAAAAAAAACACCAACAACAAGGGTATATATACAGTAAGGTGGGTCTAGCCCAGCCTTGCTCATCTTTTAAAAAACTTTTAGGACGTCTCCTCGCAAGGTAGCCAGTGTCCTGTTTTCCAGAAAGTTGCAAGAATTATCGCCGACAGTA
This sequence comes from Ichthyophis bannanicus, assembly GCA_033557465.1. Lineage (NCBI taxonomy): Eukaryota > Metazoa > Chordata > Amphibia > Gymnophiona > Ichthyophiidae > Ichthyophis > Ichthyophis bannanicus. The sequence goes on along the minus strand of CM066034.1, from coordinate 525,562,061 downwards.
CAGGTTTCTGTTTTCACTTCGACTTTGGATGATAGATAGATAGATGGATTCAAGCAAGACAGGAATAGAATAGATTTGCTTCTTTGTTTTACTTATTTCATTAATAAAATTCAATACAGTTTGCAACTTACAAAAAATAGGCGTACATCTTAGTATCTGTCAACAGATCAAGTGTAGACCGTGACAGTACATAGAAACTTTGCAAAGGCAAAGGCAGGTTTTCTTGCTTTGGGGTTAGCCCTGGAATGAAGCACCACGCCTGATCTCCCTTGTATTGGACTGAGCTGGGAGAGCTTTATTTTGGGACTGGGACCTGTCCTATGGAACTGGGGGGGGGGGGGGGGATTTCAGATCCTGAACTGGGCTTTTTCCACTTTGTGTAGCAAGACGTTTATTTATTCTTTATAACCACCCAATAAGCCTGCTCCTAAACTATGATTTTTCCCCTCTATACTAATGAACAAGGAAGCTGTATTAGATTTGGAAACTGCCGATGTCCTCATGTGAGTAAAACCGTTATCTACAGGGGCTTCTTCCTTAAAAATTATACGAAAAGTTCTAACAGTTTCTTTTTCGTTTATTAGATTTTACTCTAATGGAAATATTTGGGGATGAAGTCAATGTGCCGGTCAGCTTGACTCCACTTTCTGTTTGCTACACCATGATTTTTGTTGGACATAATTGTATTTAAAATAATTATAATTTGAAGGAGTTTTTTTTTTTGAACAATAAAACGAGCCTTTTTGAGTGGAGCACAATTTCGATTATTTTAGACTCTGTTTAAAGCAATATCCCCAGGCTAGAGCGGGCTTTGCATTTTTAAACCAAGGCTCAGACCATTCATACATGCAAGGACAATGAGCGTAAAACAGCACTTAAACTACAGCGTTTGCAAATGTGTTTTCCCTAACACAGAGATTATAAAAAATCGGTGTTGAAAATTGATAATACCAAAGTTTGCACTTCATATTTCGCTCTCCCTTCTCTGTGTGTTTTGAAGACTCTAGTGAAGTCCCTTTACATTTGAGGTTTAAATAGGGAGATCAATAGAAAACAGTTGTAATGATCTAATTAATTATGGCAAAATTAAAAGCGAGTAGAAAATCAATCTCTGATGGTGTTGAAGATGGAATTAAATTGATAGTCCATCTGTTCACCTCCTAGACCGTATAAATATGCAACCCAAGGACAGAGCTAATGGGACCAGGCTGCTTGCCTGGGACTCACGGAGCCCTCCTCTCCCTCGCTCGCTCTCTCCCTCTCCTCTCCCCTCCCTTCTCTCTTCCCCTCTCTCCTCTTCTTCCCTAAAGCAACCTGCAAGATGGCACACTATTACACTTTTCCTATGTTTTTTCCTTACCATTTACTAAATACAAAATTTAAAAATAAATATTGAAAACAACGTTCAACCCTTCCCTCTTCAACCTTCAGTAATACAAGCGGACATACCCGCCTGTCTTTTATGTGCCCGTGAGTTTTTAGCGACTTAACCTCTATCAATATCTGTGCGTGTGTGTTTGTTTTCTTTTTTTAAAGCGAGGCAAAACTGAGTCCACAACGACCCGTCCAGAAACAAAAGCACTGCCAAACGCTAGTTCTGTCTTCAGTCTTCTGTTTTGTTTTGTTTTTTTATTATTATTTGTTATCTCAGTTTCCCTCTTTGTCCATCCCCCATCATGTGTTACATTTTTTTTTGTTTTAGGAATTTAGCGTCTTCTCTGTTTTTATCAGTTATCTGCTTGTTTTAATCATCTTGTTCTTTCTACATAATCTTTGGATTTAAACCTAACACGTTTTTCATTCGCGGTTCCTCGTTTCTCCGGATTTGTCACACGAGGAAATTCTAGGCTGCTGGATTGTTTTGTTTTTTTTCTCGAGTTAACATGATTTGCAGGAGGAAAGGGTTACAAATTCTTCTTCCCTCCCCCTCCATCACACACCTGCACCTGCTCCACCCTGCGGTAATAAATACACTGACGGGGGGATTAAACCCCGGCCTGAGAAACATCTTTACCTAACTAGCAACCAACATTGACTCCCCAGCTTGCACCTTGCTGAAATGTCCTATTCGAGAAATACAGGAGAAATATACACATAAATATACACAATTTAAAAACAGCATGTAAACAGGGAACCGACTCCCCTATAAACCAAAAATTCAACTCCCTCAAAAAGGAAACTACTTATTTGCATTAATTATACAATAAATTTAAATATAATAATATCAAAACACACTATCTCTGTATCTTCCGGTCTCTTTTGAAGGAAAATACCCAACGTGATTTAAAATAATAGTATTTATAACGAAATCAAGCGAATTGTATAGTTTATGTATTTCCCCGGATATCCTAGAAATAAGTGTTTTCGAAAGCAAAACAAACGAGTCATGACCCAAATCTCAGACTATGTTAGCTAAAATGTGTCCAAATCGAATAATTGGGCTTACAACTGTAATCTTCTCCTACCAAGTTTTGCTAAATGACTAATTTATAGAGTTATAAAGGGCAACTAATCAAGTTCCTGCTTAGTCCCACTCCTTCCTCTACCCCCCTCCCTCTCATCACTTCAGTTCCTCCACGCCGCCTTACTAAGCAGTGGCAAAGTTGTTGTTGTTGTTGTTGTTTTTTTGGGGGGGGGGGGGGTAGGATATTAAATGCTTCCCATCCTAGACTGTAAGGATCTGTTCTAACTCAAAAGATTCTTTTTTTCCTTTAAAATACGGTTTAAGAATTTACAGTAAAGACATAGATCATTTATATTTTATTCTAATTAATAGCTCGACGGTGTGCCTACCTCCCCCTCCCCCCCCCCTGCCCTAGAGCGCTTCCCTCATCACCAATCGGATCTATTAATTGATGTATTGAAAAGCAGGATTGATTGGCACATCTTAATGGAAGTTACACCGCTTCTTTCGGCTTGGCTTTCCCCTCCCGGCGATCCCCAATAAAAGAACTCTTCAGGCGCTAGGTATCAGCAGGGAAATTTAATTTCAAGCCCTAATTTTCACAGATTAGAACACATTTCAAAAACACACACATGCACCTATTGCACATCGGAACTAATTTAATTAGAAATCAAAATGTTGGACTAATCATCATCGCTCCGGTCCTTTTTTTAACCACTGCTATTAAAAACAAATAAACATAACACGACTGTATTTGTTATACGCTCACTTCTGTTTGGTTTTTTTGTTTTGTATTTTAATCTAGTCTGCAAAACATTACACGTTTTATATATACACGTAGATTATTTTTTGATCCCTGACAAACTCATTATTTGGGTAGACATGACGGCAAGATTTTCTTGCCCAGTAAACACAGATTATTGTATCCTGCAGCAGATTTAGAAGCTTGGAGGTTGGAACTTACAGCCAGGGCGTCCGGCCGGCAGAGGGGAGTCCAGCAGGTCAGGAGAGCCGACTTCATGGACTGGTGACGTTTGAGAACCTGAGAGGGGTGAAGGGGGGAGCCGAAAGCTAAGGAAACAAACAAACAAACAAACAAAAAAACAGAGAAGAAGAAGAGGAAGAAAGAGAGAATAGAAGGAAGGAAGGGAAAGAAAAGGGGTTCTGCTCTTGGTCAGAGCAGAGAAGCGGCCCCCTCTTTGGTGGCTCTTTCTCTCCCTTTCTGTTCTCCAGCTCCTCTAGTTACTTTTTCCCAAAGACTGGCCCCGGCTGGGCGGCGGAGGGAGAGAGGGGGGGGGGGGGGGAGAGAGAGAGAGAGAGAGGCAGGCTGCAGGGAGATGAAGGAGACGAGATGCTCGTTTTCTCTCCCTCCCTCCTCCCTACCTCTCTTCTTCAACCCAGATACTCAGTTTCACCTTTTTCACCATTTCGGGTTCCTTCTTTCTCACCCCCTTGCTCTAACGAGCTTCTCGCCCTCTCCGAACACCTCTCCCCCGTGTCCACGTTTTAAATCTGCTCCGATCCCCACACTTTTCCTCCTGCAGTTCGAATCCTCGGTCGCTTCTCTTTCACGCTCCCTTTTAGTCTGCCTTATTTTCTCATAATGTCCCTTTTTAAATTACCCCCCCCCCCCCTTTTCTCTCCCTGTCTCTCTCTCTCTCTCTCTCTCTCACTGTCTGTCTCTCTCGTGTCCCAGTCGCTCTGTTGTTTCTGTTCTCAATTCCAGTACCCAGAGGCCATTAACAGCTGATGTTAAAGACGAATGACTCGCTTTTACACTCTTAACCAAATTCCTTTCAATTAGCCGTCAGCCATGGTGTTTTCCTGTTTCGAAGGGGTTAATCATTATATAATGAAATACAACAGTTCTAAAAGTGCATTTTCATGTGATTCTTTTGATGAAGAAAAAAGTTTTCACGACCAACTAGAGTTGGATGTCCAGCCTATATACGATGGAAATTGTAAATAAACTTACACTGTTCTTTAAAAAAAAGAACAACATCTCGTATGGCCTCTTTCCTCTTTTCGGCAAAGATGTAGCTAATGGAGGAAGATTCCTTCACGTCTTAAAATGCAGATCTCTTGTAGCTCGTTCGTTTTATTTTCGTCTCTTGTTCTTCAAAAGGCCGGACTGTCCCACTAGAAACGATGGAAAAACTTCCTGGCACTAGAGCTATGATTCTATAAAAGCAAAAGATGCGAACGATCTACCTAAAATAAAATGCAATTACTGCTTTAAACTCTTCTGAAAGTTTGTCTTTCTTTTATCAGTATAATTTGGAATCATTAGGTAGCTGCGGGTTTTTTTGTTTTTTTTACAAAACACTAAATCGAGTTAATAGTCACTATAATCTGAAGTCCTGGCATTTAAAGGCAAATCAAAAGCGACATCTCACGTTAGGTCTCATGAGTTTGCAACCGTCAAAGCCCCGAGTTCCCCATCTGAGGTCAAACAATGTAAAAAGTAGTCTGAAAGCAAGCACACCAAATGTTATCTACACGAACGTGTCAAACCAGCACTGCCCTTTCCGCGTTAGTCTGTTCGGACGTTTGAATTGTAGCCGCTCATTAAATTATGTGACGCTCTTCATTTTCACTCAGCAGGCCTGAACAGCAGAAATAAAAAAAAAACGTGTTGGTCCTGTTTTTCTCTGGTTATCAGCAGTTTCTTTTTTTTTTTATTTCTCGGTTTATTGATGTATTATTGTTAGGGGTTATATAAATGTTTCTGTATGTGGGAACTGTAAATCCCAACATTTACAAATGGCCCGGAGGCAAACTAACCTTGGATGGGGAGAGAGAGGGGAGGGGAGAGACAGGAGGAGGGCCTCCCATTACTGCTGATTAAAAGGGAGCTTTTAATAAGCGTCTAATTCACTCATCTGGAGTTTTATGGAGAAATTAGAGGATGGCAAGAAGTCACTCTCCAGCAAGGCCCCGCTCTCCTACAGCAAACAGAATAAAAGCCTGGAGAAAAAAATGCCTTTTGTTTTGCTGAAATAGAAAGCGCATTTCTTATAAAGCCCCAATCCCACAGTCGAAGTTCCCAAAATAAAATTGTCGCATGTTCTCATTCGAAAGACCTATTTGCTGTTTTCTCAGAGTATGGACATATTCGCGTATATCACGAGGGAAAGGATAAGCGGTTATATATATATATATTTGTTACTTGTTTTCATAATTCATCTTGTCCAGACTAACTCAAAGCAAATTATAATATTATACAAAAACAGAATCTTAAAGATAACGCAAAATAACAGAATTAATACCAAACTAGTGTGTGGAGAACGAGCTACATATCTCATAACTAGAGATGCAAGGGGCTGGAATGAAATATATAGGCCCTGAAGTTCTGTTTTAGGCAGGACACAAATGTTCGCTCTCAACAATAAATGAGAGATAATGCAGATATGTGCATATGTCCATTCTGTACACCATACCATATGTACGTTTTTGGTGTCCATTGGATTCAGGAAACACACAGTTCTGCGCATTATACCGTATACCAGAGTTCCTTAATGTTCCAACTCGTCAGTAATACGTGTTTATACTACGTGTGTCACTCCTGTATGTTTATTTGTGTGTGTGTGCGCGCATTTATCTTCACACCCTTGCCTCCTATTCGTACTTTGCTCTGCCTTGGGCTCTGTCCGGATCTGTACACTAAGAGCTCGCTTTGTTGAGAAAGTGCCTCTCTACATTGTTGCCTTTTTTCTCAATGAGGCTGTAAAAGGGCTCTCCGGCTTGTCTGCTTTTTGTGGAAAATGCCCTCTTGTACAGAGGAGAGGTTAAAGTGTCGGTTCCTGAATAAAGAGCCGCACACGTGGGCTACTGCCAGTCAGGGCAAACAAATGCAGAAAGGGAAATACACGAAAAGATAAGACAGCTTTTGGCCCAGCTGCACCAAAGTGCCCGGATATTTTTTTTCTCATTTTTCTCGATATTTTATCTGCTATTCATGAGAACTGAGGCCAAATATGACTAACAAACAAGGAAGAGAGAGAGAGAAATAAAGAGAAATTGGGGGTGGGGGAGTGGGGGTGTCTTAGATTGAAAAAGAAAGTAGCTTTAGGGGAAACGTGCTCTGAAGTGTGAAATTGCAGCCCGTGGTGCTCCATATTGTACCAGAATCTCTCCAAAAACTCGTCCTCCAACGTGACCAGAGGGGTTTCCAGCCGCCTTTCACTGTCCAGAGATAGAGAGACCCCTATAGTGGGACGTGGGGGAGGGACGAGCCCCGAGATCCTTGCTTTCTGTTCAAATGGTTTATCTGGCTTTTCACTTCATACAAACGGCAGATATCACAGACTCGGTGGGCCCACCCCGGAGATCCAGCGTGTGTCGTTTAAGTTCTGCCTCTAAATCACCAGCAGAACACATAAGCTCTCGAACGAGCATCTTACTCTCTCTTCCTTATTCCCTCCACCCCCCCTCCCCATTTAATGCCTATTCCAAAAAGCTCTATTCAATTTAGTTCAGTTAATTTGATAATAGCTGAATGAAACACCCTCTGGATCCTTCCACTTAAATTAGGTGTCTCTGAATTAGCCGATTTGTAAGCCGCACCCCAAGGAAATGCAGAATATCACTTTTCATTCTTTATAAATATCTAGGAATCTTAATCGAGAAGCCAGGTAAAAACATGCCAGATTTAGGTTGCAACTGTTGAAATGCGTTAGAAATCTTCTCCTGCTTTTTTTCCTTAGTTTGAACCTGGAAATGCCATCAATTTCCCCTTACCTTTTAACCCCATTCTCTTGGCAAGACGGTCCAAATTCGTAAAAGCGTTCTTTTATATTTATATTTTTTTCTGGTTCTAAAGTGACACTTGGGTTCAAAACTATGCTTAGACAAATGTTTGTAGATCTGTTTTAATTGCGTTTGACAAAGCACAAGAAAGCCATTTATACAATAAAATACAGAGCGCTGTGGATACAGGGCTAGTACTATAGATTCTATGGAGAAAGGGGTGATATGTAATTGCAGGGCTGATAAAAAGGTGTTTACCCAAGTTAAAAATAAGATCTCCATAATTATAGGGCAAAGACATTTTCCGGACTCGTTTCTGTAACGTTGAAAGCGTTTTGTTGGTCTGTATAGTTAACCACCATACATAATATACTCATTTCGTGAGAGATTTTTACCCTTAAAACTTGAAGCCCAAAATAGAGCGATTTCAGATCACCCTGTGACAATAGCTGATTAGTTCACGGAAAGAAAAACTGTGACAAAGATAACGCCGCAAGGCCTATGTTGGATACCCATATGCCCTCTTTTAGGGTTAAGTTTAGGTTTTTGGTACAGTACTACACTGAAACCTTTTTGCTGCCAGTTGATACAACATATAGGGAAACCAACTGAGTTTATTAAAGCCTGGACACTGTTTTTTGTTGTTGTTGTTGTTGTTGTTGTTTGTTTGTTTGTTTACCGCATCACTCTGACATCCTCGGTTTATCAAGTGGCGAGTCTATATGACTGTTTCTGAGAAGGCAAAATAAACCCCAAGCTGTTATTGCACATATTCAGAGGTTCCGATGATGTCAACGAAGCAAGACAATGACGGAGAAGTGAATTTCTGATGTCACTTTAGCAAAATATGCTATCACAGCTCGATAAATGACGACCTCCATTTTTGTTTTGACGCTTAACAATGTCTAGTTTAAAAATGTTTAGGCACATTTTCATCCTTTAGACTTTCCATCTCCTTCACATAATATTTAGCCTTTTTATTTGAATGCAAATTGTGGAATTTATATGTGCTGATTCGGGAAGAAAGCATATTTTAAGTTACAGGAGCAAAGAAATGGGGGGGGGGAGGGGGATTTCAGGTTCAAATCTGTTGACATCAGCACAAATCTAACGTGCACTTATGCATTGTGTGGTTTTCTCCTGATTTATTTGTGAACGTCCAAACTATATTTCCTACCGCCTTTCAATTGTAGACAGATATAATTCACTTTTTAGAATGTCTGGCATTGTACGGAACCGACTGAAGAGAAATCAGTACCACTAATATTTCGGAATACTATGGTCCAGTTAAAAAAAAAAACAACACTTATCCGAAGATGATAAAACATTTCTACGTGCAGAAATTCTCCCTAGAATAGAACTGAATGGGTACCTGCCTTTTGTTCTAGCTCAGCGCTATGTTGAGACACTGGGCGAAGGTAAGGTAGGAGGGAATATTGAGATCAATAGACTGATTTTATTGAACTGATCACTTGTAGCAAGAGGGCTAATGAAGCAGATCGAGAGATCAGTATCTTTCAAACGCCAGAGGAAAAAAAAAGTTTTTTTTCTTTAAATTTCCGCACAGGCGGCTAATCTTTTTGAAGTGTAAATTTGACTAGGGAGGGGATGAGGGAGTCCTCTGTGAAAAAAAAAAAGGTTAATTTAAAGTCGGACGTTTTGGACTGGGAAAAAGCAATCAGCCCTGACCAAGGAGGGAAAATGAAAGCTCTCGACTAATTTGTGTAGCTTTCGTCCTTTAGAAGAAAAGACAGAACACAGTTCTTGCAAATTAAATCCAAAAGTATTTATTGTTTAAAAATAAACATTGTTAGCGTTTTGATTGGCAAGAAAAGTCATTAGTTTGGATAGAGCGGGGCTTGCCGTTTTGGTCCTATTCTGGTAAAAAGATGAGAATGTTATTACAAGGTTTTAATATAAGTTCGTTGGATAACTTTTGATCATAGTGTGTGTGTGTGTGTGTGTGTGTGTGTGTGTGTGTGTGTTGGATTTTTTTACATGGGATGTGGAAGGTTTCCAAATGGAGAGAAAGTGGCCGATTTGACGGCCCGGGGTATCCACATCCCTGTTAAAAGTGACACTTCTTCTCCAAACAAGAAGACATTTTCTTTCTTCACAAATGAAAGTTGTTACGTTTTAACATACAATCAACAGTTATAAAGCTTGAAAGGTTCCTTGTCGGAGATAAGATTAACTTGCTCAATGCTAATGGCCGCATGTGGTGCTCAATCGCTTGGCATTCACTGAAAGAGCAGACTAAGCTTCTGAAAATCATTTTGAGGGATCCTATTCTCACTTTCAAACCCTCAAAAATATATACGCATAAAATATATATGCGCACCCCCTTCCACAGCATTCTTTCCACTCATTCCATTCAAAAAGGTCTCTCAAACTGGAAGGCGATTAGAGGTTCGCAAACACTTAAGAAGTATTTACCTTCAATAAGTTTTCCTTACATTTAAAGTAATAAAGGTTGTCTGATCTGTTATATTTCATCGTAGTAACGTTAATAGATTTGTGTGTGTGTGTGTGTGGGGGGGGGGGGGTATTTGTTTTGGCCTCTTTAAGATAGAAATGGAGATGTTAGGTAGAAAGTGCTCTGAGGATCTCTGGCTGCTTTAAGTATTTTTGTCTGCCTGTTCCTATTATTGTTGTTTTGCTGATAGGGAAGGAGATGAGAATGAAAACAACTTTCAGCCCTACGGAAGCTTCTGATTGACTCTTTTTGAAGGCAAACAGCTTTCCCTCGGAAAGAGTATTTCTGAATAGCGCAGAGAAAGATGCCCCTTACAACGGTAGGGTAAGAGAAAGCTTCTAGGACGTCTATGGATTCATAGTTCTCCGGTTTTGCGTGGGTGGTAGACTTCAGTTAAAAAGTCCGATTAATGTGAAACTTTTTTTTTCCTTTTAATTTTTCCCAGCGCGGCTTCTAGCAGTTTAGATCTAAAGACGAATCTAAACCGGGCAGCGCCATCTACAGAAAATCTTTCAAACACAGAAGCAGTTAGAAGAATCGGGCTCCTCGTTCTCTCTTAACACACTTCCTCAGGGGATGGAGCAGTAAGTACTGACCCGCAACCCGTAAAAACACACACACACCCTTGTTTCCAGCTACCTATCTGAGAGTCCCGAGGGAAGTCTGGAGGTGGGACGAGGTTCACGTCCAGTGGCCAAGGGGTCGGAATAGCAGAGGTGCTAGGGAAAAAAATAGTCTACATGCATGGGCTTTATCTGCAACTTTATTATAAGAACTCCCAACTGCTGCCAAACTGTAAGAAAAGCAAAGGGCGGTATCATAAGGGTCATCGGGGCTCAGGCGGATACAGGTGCTGTTCAATGCATAATAAGGACTCGCTTATACGGTGATGAACACACTTATTCAGCACCTTGAAATGCAGTGATAGAAAATGATAAACCCAAACTACGATTAATAATATTAATAAAAACAGCAATGTGGATAGTAATCTGCTTATTAGACACACAGGTCTAAACTAATAAAATGCTTCGAAAAATATTATTAGAATGCTTTCAGCTCCATCCTATGACAAACAAAAAAAAAAGAAAAAAATCTTCCCTTTGTTGCCATTTGGAAGATAGAGGCAAAATATCCAAAAATACACCCTCCCCCAATAACGCCCCCCCCCAACCCCCCCCCCCCTCCCAAAACAAACCATGAGGGTGTGTCCTGTTTTCCAAAGGTGTTCATCTATTCTCTACCTGTGAAAAATATCATAGGGAACGGAAAGGAGTGGACCACAGGGGATAACATCAGCAATAGAAAGCTTCGGGCAGGGATAGAGATTGGTTTGTTGGGCCCCTTCAACCAAAAAGATGTTCCGCTGTCCCTTAAATTGTCAGCTTACTGCTGGTAACAAACTGATTCAGAAACCAATGAAATCACTGGTCAAAGCCCCAGACCAAATGAGCGTCTTCACCTCCCATGTAATTGTCTACTTGCTTAAATTTAAGGCTGGGTGAAGGAAGGGGGGAGGGGTAATCAGGACAAAAAGCCTGGAAATCGTAAATCGGTTTCGTGGCAGAATCTTTAAATGGACACCTTCTTGCCAAGGCTTTTGGAAAACCGTGAAAGCAAATCTTTTATGAAGAACTCAGGGGAACTTTCATCCTGTTCTTAAATCCAGCATTGTTGATGAAATGTCCAATAGTGCAATTTGAAGGCTTTGTTTTTATTATTTTTTCGTCCCCTTCCTGGATTTCTGGAGGCATCCGATTTTTAGAGAAAAGATTTACCATTTCAAAATTGCGCAAGCAAACTGTCTATCTTCTAGCGCATTGTGTTTGCCAAGACTTAAACCAGGCCTTTAGTTTCAAAAGGGGTTTTCTTCCTCTCGGCTTCTCATCGCGACATCCTCGAAAAATAGGACGCCACCGGGTCTCGGGTTGTTAAAACCTTTCACCAGTTTTGATCAAAAAATTGTGCCAGGTTTGCACCAGCCAGGGTTCTCCATTGAAAACAATGTTTTATAAATTAACAAATTTTCGTTAAGTATTGCATTAAAACAAAACTGGAATCGAACTTTAATAAGTGAACCCCCCTTCCAGAAATGAAACTTTAGGTTTGTCTAGATATGGTCATTTTTGAGTTTCGGGGGAGGACGATATTATGAATTCTCCCAACTGGGTCAGGGTCCAAACAGTTTTGGGTCCCCGATAGTTTCGCATGACAATATATTAACCAACCAGCCCCCCCCCCCCCCCCCCACCACCATATTGTTCAGGTTCCAAATCTCAGTCCAAAGGCCAAACTAGTGGCCACGCCAAACATTAAAAAATGGTTGTGGACTTTCTTAACATACCAAGGGCAGCAGAAGAAACTCTTCTTTGACTTACTCTAGGGACGGACAAGTCATGACGGAGACTTTACATCTAATCTTTGCCAAAAGGCCTATAGATATGTACGGATTTAACCTCTCTTTGAATGCCCATTGCAGCGCAACGATCTTGTAGCCTATTGGTCCTGGAAAACAAAATAAAACAGAAACTAGATTGATACCTTTAGAAAGACCAGCATATTCAAACATCAGCATTCCTTGGGTATGCGAATTATCTACTTAGGCAGCATTTTGAAAATAATGTATAAAAAAATCCCAGTTAAAAAAAAAAAAAAACATCAATTGAAGTGCCAGAATGATTTATGAGATCTAGGAGGTATTTCATAAAGATCTTTGGGATAATCTTTACCTACTATTTAGAAAACAAAGGGGATGTTTTGACTTTGTGCTATCCAGACCAACTGATAGTTTTAGGAGTGGAAGATCAGGAGACAGCCATTAAGAAAATATTTTCGTACGATATAATTATGAAGGAAGGAAGGCTGGAAAATGCATTAGAATTTTCTTTTTTTTTTTTTTACCTTTATCCTCCCGTTCCCTTCTTTCTAATCAAATTGTAGCTCAAAAGGCCCATATTCTGATATTTTAATTAGTTACTTAAAATTGTCTTCCTCAGTTCCCATAAAAAGACAAAAAAAAAAAAGAATCAAAAACAAAGGGAAATTATACTCTATGTTCTCAATGGAAAGCAGAAACGTTGCATTGAAAATACCGTTCCAAAGTCTAGATAGTATAAAACAAATTTAAGGCACATAATAAAGCTGAAAATGTTTTCAAGTGCAAGGTTGGCATGTTGGTTTCCTAGAGTTATGGGAGGCTTAAAATGTACATATTATTATTACTCCATTAAAAAAAATGCCCAAAAGGAAAAAGGAAAGTGAAATGCATATTGGGATCTCATCGCTTTGGGTCCTTCCACTGAAAGAGTGGGAAAGTAACAGATAATATCAAGTCTACTGTCTGAGGTTACTAACTACCCTACCCATGTGTTGCCTTGAATATTCATCTGTCACATCCTCTCTTTACTCTTATCTAACGTTTATCTTATCTCTTAGTTTCCTCTTCTCTGTAGTTTTCAAATCTCTCTCTCTCTCTCTCTCTCTCTCTCTCTCTCTCCTCCCCCGTTTCTGTATCTCCTCCCCCTCCTCTCCCGTAGCTGGAGTAACAGAGCCGGGAGGGACATCCTCACAGGGGCTCCGGCTTCTTGCGTTGGCGAATCACAGAGTGTTGGAATCTATTGCCTTTGTCTGACAAGTCATCCATCTCCCAAGCAAAGGGGGAGGGAAGAGAGAGGGGGAGATCTGGAGGGGGCTTTGCAGCTTTTAGAGAGACACACAAGGGGAGAGGAGGCTCCATTCTCCAGCCAAACCTCCTAGCAAACACATCCCACTTTCCTGTGACAAGTCCTCCAAACCCTCTGTTTCCAAGTTTTGTTTTGCTTTGTTTTGTTTTGTTTTCCCTTCTGTGTGTGTTTGCGCAGGGGTTATTCCCCCTCCTTGTCAGAGATCCCAGGAATTTCTACTTTGCCTCCAACTTAAACGAACTGTAGGCAAGAGACTTGGAAGAAAAGAAAACCGCTGTTCATCAAGCAGAGCCAGTCACCTTCCTTCGACAAAGCCCTTGTATTTTTCCCAAGCCTGCAATCCTGATGCCTGCTTCAGTGTGATCCGATCTCTGTACACACAGACACAGACAGACACGCAGACAGACAGGCAGACCAACCTGCAGCCATGCGAAGAGGTGTTTCCTCCACTGCGACCCCTTCTCCTCCTTGCCAGGGGCTCTGCTGACCGACAGCCACTCAGGCACCTTCGGCTTTTGCCTCCCCTCTTTTTCGTTCCCTCAGCAAAGCCCAGTCCCCCAGGAAAGTTCTTGTTTCCAGCTCCCGAGAAGGGGGAGGGGGAGAGAAGCAGAAAAAGACACAGAGTGAACATTTGCCTTGTACAGAAGAAGGACCGTTTCTATTTTTGTTGTTGTTGTTTTTTTTTTCTAAGTCTTGAAGTTCAGTTCTAGAGGCGACACGGCGGCTTCAGCCGAATATCTGTCCTTCCTTTGCCTCCCCATGGATATGCACTGCAAAGCAGATCCCTTCTCAGCTATGCACCGTGAGTACCGGAGCCCGGCTCCTTCCACCTTGCCCTCTCCCCTTTTTCAATTCTTCTCCGATCTTCCCTTCCTTCTTTCTCTCTTAGCTCTGTTGCTCGCATTTACAGATCGCTGCGCCTCCTCCTAACATGGGACCTTTCACAGAAAACATTTTTTTTTCACTTGGAATTCGCCCCGAATTGGAGGCAGGTTCACCGGGTTGGTGGGAAATCGGAGGTGAAAATAAGGTGGACTCGGTTGTGGTTTTTCCAGCAGCCCGGGCGCCCACCGGCTTATGTCCCTTTCTCATTGCATTCTCGTTTTGGAATTGAAAATCTATGCGAATTGCACAGGGGAGTTTGACTGTAGGGACCTCATTTTAAAAGCAGGTTCGTATTAGAGAGCTCTATTTATTTTATGGCAGGGATTAATAAGGAAATTCGAAGCACGTCAAATTTATTTTAAACATAGTAAAGCTTTTAAGAGGACCACAGGTTTCATTCCGTTCTCGCCCACATTTCACTTTTTTTGTGTTGTTCAGTTAAAATTGGAACTACCTGACATTGACGGAAAAGAAAAAAGCTTCCATAGGGATTTCACTGAAGTGCCAGCTTTGGATTTCTACCAGTAATTCACTTTTATTTAGGTTATGTAAAAAAAAGTATGTGTGTGTGTGTATATATAAATGTATACGTACATACCTACTCATATATACGCATAAACACAGAGGGGATTTTATAAGAAATGTACATTTCCTGCAACTTGCATCTTCAGATGCTGTAAAAAGCCCCCAAATTATTATTTTCACTTCCGATTTGTATACCGATGAATCCAAGTGACTTGACGATGCATCTTCAACATTCACTCTGCCGTTCAGGAGCAGGCATTCCTGAAAACAAAAAGATTTGATAACTGATTACCTTCCACATGCATCTCTGAAAAAAAAAATGTTTCCCGTGCTTAAGCAGAAAACTGGTGGCCAGAAAGGTATTCAATGAGTAAATTAATTATTAACGGCAATTTGTAACTTTGCTACCCTAAGTTTTTACACACACTTTCGGTCGCCTAAAAATATATTTTTTAAAAAACGGAATGAAATAAAAATAATCGTTTCAAATGATCGAAAATCAATCGCTAAATATGTGTGTGTGTGGGGGGGGGGGGGGGGATGGAGGGGCTGTTCTCAGAAAGGGCAACCTAAATTAATTTGAAGTGATTCCGGTCAGCGTTTGAATTAAAAAACCCAGAATACGATATTGCAGCTTAAATTTTTGTATAATAATGTATAGTATTCACCTTTCATCTTTATTTCCTATTCAATACTACCTGTATTATCTATATCTCTCTTAATGGATATATAGCGAGAGCAATGCACTAAGACAGCTCCCTCATAATGTGTGTGTGATGCTTTGTTCATTTAGATTTGTTCAAAAGCCATATTTTGTGACTATGTAGGTATGTTTCTGCGTGTGTGTTTCATTTCTATTATTATACAAGTTAAGATTTTTAAGGGCCTCTGAATGATACTAAAAAATATAGCAGGTGCAAACTAAAATGTGTACAGGCACTGAAAAAAATGGACAAACAAAGGGGGTAGGAAATGTGCTTTTACCTACAAGAAGAAAAAGGATAGGGGAGTTCGATATTTTTAATAATTAATTTTTAATCTGTTTGCATCTGTTGCCTTTTAATAATATGTAATACGAGTTATCAAAGGTACCGTGAATTATTTATCATGGAGGTGCTGAGGAAATTGCTCGCTTGTAACTTTATAGCTAACATGTGCAGAGGGGAGCCTAGTCTGAATGGAGAAACACATACACACTTGTCCACACTTCAGCTGTCCGAACTCGACTCAGGGGAGCACAAATGATCTGAAAATTATTTTACAGTATGAAAAAAAAATCCAATTTTGGAAGTAGATAGAGAAAGAGAAAAAAAAGAGAGTAGCTCTGCCTTAGATGTAATTTTAAGAGCGATTGTGGTGAGATGTTTCCTGGGGAAAACTATATTTGTGAGAGAGGACTAGGATCGATTCGAGGGCAATGAGAGTTTCCTCAAGTTCAGAGCCAATAAGTCAGTGTCAAAAGCAGGGAACTAAAATCCCACAAATGAAAAAGATAATTTTTTCAGAAAACGGCAAACCCCAGTTGAGATCTCTTCCCAACTGATACCTGACTGGAGCGCTCTGCGTTATAACTATAGCTAATTTGTATGAATGAATATGCACAAACACTAAATTAAAGGCAAAGAGAGAGAGATATGAAGAAAGACCTATAGATACCGTTAATCTAATTAGTTGCGTGTTACTATCAATTATTTTAGTAAATACACTCGCACGCGCACAGATTCGTATATTAAGTATTAATACAAATATTTACGTTTCACAATGCTGAATATCTATGGCCTCCCTTCTTTCTTCAGTTTCCTAATCTTTCAATTTATATAATGTCGAAGGATACATATCTGGGAGGCGTTAGTATTTGTCCGTATTATCGTAGAAAATGCGCCCTTATTATTGAAGTCAGTACTCTGTATGTGTTTTTTAATTTTTTTAATTAAAACTTGGAGGGTTTTATTTTGGAGACGGGATGAGGAGCTTCAGTAGACCGTGCTTTGAGGTTCAAAGCCGTGACTCTCCTGTGCTTCGTTTGGAGGAGGAAGCGGGCAGGTAGTGTCGGCGAGGTTTAGCCTTTTACCTATGCCCAGCAAGAGCCAGGGAAAATGAGTAGGAGAAAGCACAGAACAAACGAACAATGGACAAAGGATGGAACGTGGAAGAAGGATACGTGGATAAAAGCTGATCTAAGCCCGGGAAGAGAGGGGGGAGGGGGCTGAAGCAGAAGCAGGTTAAAATTGGCAAGAAAATGCCTCTCTCGTTTCCGCCGCAAAGCCGGAGGGTGCCCTAATCGCTCATTATACTAAGACTGTGTGAGTTGAGTTCTGTCTGGCTGCTGAAATGCCATGTTTATGCGGTCCGAATGGGGATAGGAAGCGAAGATTAGCTTCGGTTGTCCCATAAAAATAATCCCATCCTGCTACCGTTTAGCTGCTTACTAAGACAAAAAGTCCTTCGGAAATGCAGCACTTTTTAACGTTAAATAGGTGATAGCATCATTTCGTTTTTATTTACTTTCTCCCTTATGTCCTCTCTCATCTAATAATTCGATCCCTTATTTCACGTATTGTTGGAATATTATATTTCGTTCTGCATCACTGTCTCTGACTAACGGTCTGTATTTGGTGTTTGTGTGTTGTGTGTTGTGTGCGTGCGTGTGTTTTCCATTCTCTCCTCCCAGCAGGGCATGGGGGTGTGAACCAGCTCGGGGGGGTATTTGTGAATGGCAGGCCCCTACCTGATGTGGTGAGGCAGAGGATAGTGGAACTAGCCCACCAGGGAGTGAGACCCTGTGACATCTCGAGGCAACTCCGAGTCAGCCACGGCTGTGTCAGCAAAATTTTGGGAAGGTAAGCACGCCTTAAAAAGCCATTCAAATCTTTTGGGGCTGAGCTGGGACCGGGGAGGATTCGGATTGAACTGGAGCTAGTGTTGGGGAATATTATATATGTGTAACTACCGAATTATAGACATGCACTGGATCTAGAAGTGGGGGGATGGGATATGGATTTGTACAGAAATTAAGGCTGGACTGGGGGTGGGATTTGAAACTGGGATTTGCATTGACACTGAAATTGGATTAAACTAAGAGTGGGACTAGAATTAATACATATCCCGAGACCCAGATGGGACTGGGGCTGCGATTAACCTAAAAGCGAATTTGGCACTGGAGCTGTGCAGGAAATTACAAGTCTGGGAGTAAATCTAGGCTAAGGACTAAGATTAATTCTGATGCAGGGGTTTCTCGGTCTGGAATCGGGAGGTAACTGTGACAGTCTCTCAAATTCGAACTGAGACTAGGAAAGAGACTGAGTCACTAGGAAGAAAATCCAGTTTGTTTTTACCCAGAATTGCAGGAAGCACCTTGCAGTTGTGAACCGCCCAACCGTGACATAATCAGAGACCTGATTTACAGGGCTTTGGCTAGAGATTTCAGCCCCGACATCTTTTAATAACATTAATTTCTGTTGTATGATTTTAATTAATCTTGAGACGGAAAGCACGGCTTTTAAGAACTCTCAGAACATACTAAAGAAAACCAATTAGGGGGGACGACAAACAAAACCAATACTGAATACAAACTAAAAGTCCCCCCCAAAAAAACAAAAAACATAGTAATCGACTCTTTCCTTATCTGTTCCTATAGACGTATTTTAAATAATTGTATTCTAAATCTGAAACGGGGGAGGGGGAGGAGATACAAATATAGATTCATAAATGCAAAATATCCCTTTCAGAGGAAAAAATTGACTCCCCAGAAGGAAAGATAAAGGATACTGTGGTATAAAATGTGATTTCAAGAGTTAAATTTCTCATTTACAGAATTCTATCATAAGAATGCTGAAATAGTAATGACACGCTTCCAATATAGGGCAAAAACGGGTCTGTGCAATAAAGGTGAAAGGAAGGACATTGCAAAAATACAGGGAAAGGTGGACATAATTTTTTGTAGCATTTAAAAGCAGAGAAGTAGAGAGGCTGTTGTGTTTCTCTGGTTCATTCATCTATCTATCTATCTATCTATCTATCTATCTACATAACTGAACTAGAAAATAAAATATATATTTAAGTTTTTCTCTTAACTTGCCCTGTTAATCTCTAGTTCTGAAGTTTCCTAAGTGTAACCGATTTCTTTGATTTCTGGAGGTTTGAAAACTAATATGTAGCATGTATATATACACAAGGATTAAACCTCAGGAAAAATATATCTTTAAACAATTGTGGAGAGTGACTGCATAAAATGGTGAGGGAGGAAACATATTAATAAGGGACACTTTAAAAATAATTACATTTCTGAAGTGTTTCCAGGCCAGTTTCAATCTACTTATCAATGAAAATGAATGTCGAGTTATATATTTTAGGGGCGAAGTTTTTAAATAGGGATCATTTGAAATTCTAAAAGTGGTTATCCAGAAAATTAAGGAAGGACCCGTGAGATATTGGGGCAAAGAGGTCATGGCGTCTGTGACCGTCCTTCAGTGGTTTACTTTACTGGATATATTCTCTCTTTTGGCTGGCAGGTACTATGAGACCGGCAGTATCAAACCCGGAGTTATTGGGGGTTCCAAACCCAAAGTTGCAACCCCGAAAGTGGTGGATAAAATCGCTGAGTACAAGAGACAAAACCCCACTATGTTCGCCTGGGAGATCCGGGACAGGCTGCTGGCAGAGGGCATCTGTGACAATGATACGGTCCCCAGCGTCTCCTCCATAAACAGGTACAAGGCAAAGTCTGTGGGCCGGCCTCCCCTCCCCCCTTCACCTACCCGCAGATCTAGGGACTAGCAGCCTCCGACCAAAGCTAAACGGCTTCTTTAATGTTTTTATTTTTTTGGGGGGGGGGGGGGGGGTTCAGTCATAGCGCTATGGTTTGGGATCGCACAGAAAGTGCCGCGTATATCCTTGCCCGTCACCTCCTCTGGGAAAAATATTAAAGAAAATAAAAGCATGCTTCACTTTTGAAATATTTAGGCTAATTTTTTTTCTTTTCTTTTCCTTTCCTTTCGTTTCTTTTCCTTTCCTTTCTTTCTTTCTTTCTTTTTTCTTTCTTTCTTTCCATGGTCCCATTTCTGTCTCAGACACTGTTAATTCGGGTTGTCCAGTTCCAGGAAAGTACAACCACTGGGGGTGCTGCTGAAATGATTTTTACCTCCTGAGTTTTTAGTTTCGGAGCTAGAGACTAAGTTCTGTGCTGGCCTTTTTTTCTTTATTATTGTATACAAATTGGGAAGAGTTGTTTATTCAGTAAGCTATTTGTCAAGCGGCCATCATCTACCTTTAACATCAAAGGTTCCTTCTGGTGTGCACTGTAGGGAAGATTTGACAAGCAGAAGCTTTCTAAATGGTTAGCTCGAAGAAGGGTTTTTTTTAAATGACTTTCCTGTACACCGAAAATCGTTTTAGGTGGAAATAATCCCCCACCCCCAACCTTGCTTCCAATTCCTGTCAATGAGACTCGCCTAATCCAGTAATTAAGAATCGAAGCTTAACAGCCCCCAGTAAATCGCTACCTGACTGCCGGCACCATTAAAATACCAAAAGTTATTTGTGTTAACCAAACAGACTTAACTACAAAGAGCGCTCTGATCTGGGAAGTTCTGGGCTCGGCACTGGAGAAACACTGGAAAAGCAACTGGCTTCTTCGGGACCTGAAATAACTCACCCTGATCCCACCCCCGCCTTCAATAACTAACCCACACCCAGGACAAAGTGTCCTGCCTTCCTCTGGCCTTCCCTGGAGAAATGGCAGCGACTGCAGACTCACTCTAAATAACATTTCAAAAACAAACTTTCCCTTTTTTTTAGGTAAACATCTAGCTAGTTAAATATTTACAGCTTTAGAAGGAAACAAATGACCTGACATCTAAAACCAAAGCAGTCTTTGCCATCCCAACAGTTTTTTTTTATACGCCCACGTGTGTACACGCCCACGCATATCCATACAAGAAATTATATCGCTTTCCCCTCACTCTGTTCCGACATAATTGCAAATTATTCTCTCTCTCTCTCTCTCTCTCTCTCTCTTTAATTGTAATTGGGCCATGAAAGGGTGACAGAGAGGAAAAGTGATGTTTCTATTAAAGCAACCTGTGTTGTTTGGTGAGCGCTGCCTTTGATGGGAAGGCCTCCTTAATTGTAACAAGGCTTCTGTTTCATTGAAATGCACTGCAAGAAATAAAATACCGTTTTAGTAAGTAGTCTTCAGCATGGGCAATTCACTGCAGAGCTTTCCTTTGTGCTGGCAAAGATATGCACATGGCCACTCAGGGACCCTTTAATGAAATGCCTTATAGTTTTGCACTTTCACATATTTTGAGGAAAGAAATAACACCTGGTAAGTGCAAAAGCCCTGTGCTAACTGTTAGGGGCATGACCAGCTTGTTCCCAGTAGTTCCCACACTCAGAAATGCCCTCAGGTGCTTTAAGGACACTTCCAGTTACCAATGGTGCACTTGAGAGATGATGTCAGGTAGACCTGCGCTAATTGCCACATTAACAGTGTGCAATACTGATGCCTGTGGTAGCCTAAATGTGCAGCCCACGCCCACCCTCCCCCCTACCCCGCCTGGTCACTGCCCCATCGCATGCTGTGCAGTTAACACAAAGATTTATTAACTGCCATGCTGGTGTGGTAACAGTTACCAAGGGCCCAGGCTAACTGTACCATGTGCTAAGTCCTACGTTAACCACTTAGTAAAAGGGCTCCTTAATATTGCTTACGTACCAAAAATTGTACGTTCCAAACTACCTAAATCGATAAATCAATCCTTTTGAGTCATAAAAACTGAAGTCTAGCAGCTAAAACCAGAACTACTAGGAGAGAATTCAGATTACATTTCATTTCCCTGTCACTGAATCATGCACAAATGTTTTTAATATTTCACGAATGACATGGAATTATCCCAAGTCATCTTGAAAGCAGCAGGTAAAATTAACTGGCAGAATGTACCTTGGCTGCAAAAGATTCCCTTAGACACACGCGCGCTGTAATATACTGCGAGCCTTCTCCAGAAAATTATCCCTGTGTGTGCCATCTGTATTAAAATGGTTATTAAGTTATGAACAGGGTAACATAATACTGATAGGCTAATTACACACCCTCCTAAAATTCTCCCAGATTCCTGCTACTTTCCCAGGTGCTAAATAGTGAAGTAATAACAGTTTGACATTCAGGCAACCCAGAAGATAGGAGCACAGTAGATAGCGAGGGATAGAGAGAGGAAAACCATACTGGGGCCTTGTAGGGCATGGATCATTTGCAGTATCCAGGCAAATTCCTCTCTTCTAAGGGTGGCCTATATTCTGTCAAAGCTATTACATTCCAGCTAGCATGCAAGAGTTGTCGTCCTCTTCTGCAGTGTGGCATAGGTGTCTCTGATCTGCGATAGAGCAGATACTTAATCATTGCAGCGATGTGGTTGTTAGGCACATAATGAGTGAAACGTCTTTCCCAGAATTGGTCTGCACTGTCCAGGCTCTCTCCCCACCTTCCTCGAAGCCGAGCTCTGCATTGCACAGACCTGTTCAGCTGCCTCAGAAATCCTTGGCCATTTCAGCATGCTGGGGGATTTAGGGGCATCTCTTGGGACTGCTGTCAATCGCTCGGGTGGCATCATCAAGTGACATCACAAAAAGGGGTCAGATTTGAGGACTGGGCGAAGGTCCGACAGTGCCAACTGTACTCTTCCAGCAGGTGCAATGGCTTCTGTATACTTTTGTACCTAGTGCTTTCTGCTTTAGACAACACTTACACTATGGCAGAAAAAAGTGTAGAGAAATGATCAGCAGTGGTCTTTTGAATTTTGATGCATTTTTTACTCTCTCTTTTATAGAGTCATAGAAACTGCTAGAGGTTTTGAATGAATCTTATGGCACAAATTCATAACTAAGTTAATATGCAAAACAGCTTCAGGTTTTCCTGTTTTCCTTTCCCATTCTGGCCTTCAGAGGGTCTAGCGGAATATGTAAAGGGCATCACAGGGATATTTCTCGTTTTTGATAGAATTGTCAGGAGGTCTTTTGCAAGGTAAAGTTGTGCTGTTCCCACATGGTATCTGCCCAGATTACCGCCTGGTAGCTGCAAAGCCGCTGCGTTAATTGTTGGGGGCCATTTCCAGCATCTGTCCATGCAGTTAACCTAGAGAGAATGCATTTATCATGTCTTAACTGCACTGCAGATAAAGCAGATGCTCTGAATACCACCTATTGAGGAGTTGTTAAATGTTCTGTGTTATCTGCTGTTGATGCGCGGTACCATACCGTGCGTTAAGTATAGTATGGTGCAGTCACTGTCCATTCCCCACCCATTTGGCCTTTGTCAGTTACCATGGTAATTCATGTGGGTTAAGTGTCAAATCGCTGCATTAACTGTTAGTATGGGTGTGTGCTAACAGTACATGCTAATTTCTGCGCTAATGGTTTATCACGCTTTAGTAAAAGGGCCCCCTCGTTTCTCATTTTCCTTTCTGAAACATTTCAGCAGAAGAGCACTGCTGGAAAGGACACCCAAAAATGTCCCTTTTCTTTTAGCTTCCAGCAGATTTTAGCCTTCAGTCACAAATCTTCCCTTTTTAACCCCCCCCCCCCCCTTACCCAACACAAACATCACACTAAGAATCCTGAGCTAAGGTCCCAACGTGCAGCTCCTTTTGGAACCTGGTGGCAATGCACCCCAAAGATTTTCCGTTGATACCACTGTTGCCTGATGGCTGCCCCCCCCCCCCCCACCTATCTCTACAGCAGCCCCATCGTAGCTGGTCTGAGATGCAGAATCATGCTTGGGAATCATATCTTCCAGTTAGGACTGTACGGCATTGCCACTGAACTTTCAGGCTGACCCTCAAAAACATACTTTTTAATGAAATTTTATATTGCTATACTCTAAAATAGAACATGGTGTAGTAAACATTGAGAGCACCTCTTACAGCATTATAAGACATTGTGCCATAAACACCCAGAATGTATTATTGAGATACACAGAATTCCACATTATTAAGCACCTTATCTCATAATATAACGTACATAAAACAGAAGTATATAGAGAGTTGTTTCAATTTAAAATAGCAGCCATTCAGACGACACAGGAATCTTTTAATGGGCAGAATGTTCTTACACCAGGAATTACTTTGATAAGAAAGTACACACTGGAAAGGAAAACACAGCCTTCTAAAGAGAGCCGTCTTATAAAAAGTGTTATAAAAAGAGCTGTTAGTAGTGTAGTCCACTTTGTAAATTTGTTGACTATAGGTAAGAAATTATTTAACATGTACAGTGAGTTTTGCCACATGGAGTGCTATGAAACTTTTTTTCGTCCTATAAACTGTTAAATACATACACATCGATGTACTTTTTAATACAAGCGGCATACTTCAAGACATCGCACATAAAGTACCTTCAATGTTTAGATTCTAATGGGCTAATATTCAAAACTCTTAGCCAGATGAGGGCACTGACTACGGCATTCAGCGGCATCATCTACCGGGGGTTCTCAACCCCGTCCTCGGGACCCACCTAGCCAGTCGGGTTTTCAGGATAACCACAAAGAATATGTATGAGAGAGATTTGCATACACTGCCTCCATTATATGCAAATCTCTCCATGCATATTCATTGTGGTTATCCTGAAAACCCGACTGGCTAGGTGGGTCCCGAGGACAGGGTTGAGAACCCCTGACAGTACCACTGAGTGTCTTCACAGGGCACCTTGGCACTATCTAGTTAGTGCAAGATGCGTCCATGGGCAGAGCGAGAGTGGTGTCAGCACTCCGTGGATAAGCGCCAACTCTATCCGCACAGGGTGACTTTCAGTCAGTACTTATCCAAATAACTTTGGCTACTTGAAAAGTTGTCCTAAGTTGCATTCTGGAGAAGTGCTGGTTGAAAATTGCTGCTCTCTGGATACAGTCGACGCTTGTCGGCTCTCAACCTGGATATTCAACAGCAGCTACAATCCAAATGCTGCCACATATATCCCGCTGATATTTCAGCGCCATGACATTTAAATATCACTCTTTTTGAAAAATGGGCTCCGGGTAATTAGTTGAGCTTATTTCTCGCATAAACCCTGATCTGCATAAGGGGCTGAATATCTTGAGGTATGCTTTCCTCAATATTTTTTCTCATGCTGAAATGAAAAGACATCCAGGCTCACTCATACTGTTTTTTTGGTTCTGACTGCCCCTCCAGCTTTGCTGATGTCCCTATCTTTCTGCACACCTTCAAATACAGGGGATTAACTGCCATAGATCAGAACCAGGTAACTTCTCCAAGCATATTTGGGCCTATGCAATAAAGTGCGGGAGGCTTTGCACAGACGTTAGTGCAGCTTCTGTGCACAATTTTCTGCATCTCTGTTACACTCTAAGGCAAAAAGCTGTTTTGCATATGAGCTAACTGTGCGCAACCGCTGGCATTCAAATCAATGCGCAGCTCATTTAAATGCCATAGTAATGAAGGAATTAGCTATTAAATCCAGATGTAAAAAAGGACACAGAAGTCTCGAAGACCGAGTGCAAGGCTTTAGAACTCTGAGGCCTTAACACCAGGTCTGAAGTAGAGTAAAAGGTTAGCCCATTTCTTTGTGGTCAGCGCTAGTGAGGATTTCATGCTTCTTTCATGTCTTTACTGCGAGTGTGAAGTACCCGTACCTTTTTTTTTTTTTTTGCTTTGTTGAAAGGGAAGGGTCATAAAATCAAAACAAAACAGCAGGCAGCGAGGAGCTGAGGTGGAGATGTGGTGGAGCAAACAGAAAGGAATTGGACCGCTAATATAACACAATATGATATTTCTGCTGAGAATAAAATAGATGTTTCTGTGAGAAATAGCATTTCAGCATGTTCATAATGTATGCACATTAGAGCCCTGTACACAGCTACAATTATCCTAATAACCCAATGATATGTATGTGCAGAATAACATTGCAACATCTGCACACGTGTGCTGATACAAATGTTTTTGGCGCAAGTTATCACTGCTGCTAGGGCAGGGCCACTTATGCATGTTCACGGCATGCTCTCCCGTGTTAGTCTCATTTTTTTTGCACATATCTGATTTGCATAGCATGGCGTTACTATATTAGGGAGCAAAATGCTTTCTTTATGCTTGAATTAGGAAGCTGTTAGCACATTGGGCCATGATCATGTTCCTTTCCATTTGGTAAGCTGCGCCTCATGATGCCAGATGGATAGGCAATAACCAACATTTGGACACTCGTGCCCCAGGTTTGTTTTCACTGCTACATAGAAGGATGCATCAAAATAAAAACCCCATAAAATATGGGAAAGTGAAGCATAAACAATTGAAAAGAACTTCCCAAATCTCGAAATAGGTATTTTAAAATCATCTTCATATGTCGGAGCAGCCTAAAAGGGAGCGCAAAATGCCCTCTCACAAAAGGCACCTCCTTTTAATCATCGAAGGATGCAGCTTGCACAGTTTGCCAAGGTGCATGATAACATTCTCAAACTAAACTAAGCTCAGCTCTGTTTGAATGGGACTCTGCCCTGTATGCTGCTAAAATGATTACATTTCCTTTTTATTATAAAACGTGCTCTATAAATTGAACATGTCAGGGCAACACTGAGAATTTATAATGTCGCCTTCCTAAACCAGCCGCAGCCTTATGACTTAATGTGTCAGACCTAACGCTGGCTCATATTAATCAATCCCAGATTATCAGAACTATGATTGCCTATTTATACCACCTACATGAACACTCTGCCACTTAATAATTTAGATTGCATATGTGGGCTCTGTAACCACTGTAAATGCCTAAATATTTCTAATTATCATATTAATTTAAGACCTCACACATGCTGACTTTACATGACTTTGGCAGAAGTCACATTGTCTTGAAATAAAATTTCCATTCTACTGGCAGAAGGGCATTTGCAATCTCAGTGCGTTACCAGCCTTTACAGAATAGCACTAGCAGGGAAGCAAGAATAGATTTTTCTTTTTTTTCTTTTTAGAAATAAGGCTGTGATATAACGAGGCACTAGCAGGGAGGTATAAAAACATCAGAGCCCAGGAGGAGCGGAATACCTTTATGGTTGGAGGGGCTAAACAAACCAATCTCCAGTCCTGTCCCCACAGTTTCTATTCCTGATGCTGTGTTGTGCCAAATATTGGTGGGGCCATGGCCCCTGTGGCCCACCCCTTTCCACTGCTTATGTCAGAGCCTAAGGATTTATGGTCCTAACTCTGAGAATTCAGCTCCTAAATTGGTCTCTTTGAAAATTTACTAGAGTTGAGGGCCTAAATTCATATTCAAAGGGGCTGCTATTTGGAAGTCCTAATCTGGATAACCACAGAGGTTGTCGGCATAAGGGTGCCGAGAGAGAGATACTCATCAGCACTAGTTGGCTCACACCACAGAGTATCTCCAAAGACAACCTCAGCAATACCTGGATAGCGCTTGAGTGTTCTGTGGATGGAATGAGGGTGGTTGCCCGTGACTATCCAGATAGCGATGATATTCATCTCCTATCTGGAAAATGTACATCCATTAAGGTATCCCAAGTGCAATCCGGATAGTGGCTGAATATTGCTTCTATCTGGATACAGCACGGACCACAGTCTCCAGGTCTGCAGTGCCGTCCACTCTCCTGATACTGATGCCGACTCTCCAGATGATATTTAAATACCACAGCTGGCTCCCACAGTATTTCAATAGTGGATGTTCTAAAAATCAGACCCAGAATTTCATTGAACTTCAAAATGTTCAGAGCATAAAAAGTACATGGCAACAGGGGTGGATTTATGGAGAGGGAGCCACATTAGGAGCTTAGCACCAGGGTCAGTGCTAGGCAAAATTTCAGTCTTGCTTCCCTTGCAATTAGATTTTATTATTAAACTCAATTGTAATCATCTTAACATCATCCCCCTCCCAGAACAATCGTATAAAAAAGCATATTTGGACATCACACGTTTAAATATTAAACTTTGCTTTGTGAATAAATACCCAATGAGGGCGATTTCAAAAAGACACTTAAAAGGGTACATGGACTATTGCCCATTCTTCTTGCAGGTAAAATGACTGGGTTTGTGTGACTGCCAGGACCCATCGCTTTGCTTTGATTGTAGCTGCTCTTTGCTGCCCCCCGACCCAGAAGTTACTGCCCTAGGCAACTGCCTAGTTTGCCTAGTGGTTGCGACGACCCTGCTTAGCATTGACATTTCAGCAATAGGTACCTAAATTAGGCTCCTAAATCTAGGCAAATGAATGGCAGGCCTAAAATTATAAGCATAACATTTAAGCTGCTAAATTGAGATGAATTTTCAAGAGAAAATTTAGGCGTCTGCATTTGGTTGAAAATAGGACACACATTTCAGAGCCTAACTTTGGAGTCTAAATTTAAGAGTGCAGCTTTTTGAATGTTGGGCCCTAGTGATTTCAAAGAGAGTAGATTGAGTTGCTCTCTTCGTTTTGATCCATTGCTTTTTAGGGATCTGCCTGTCCCGCTTTTCTTCAACATGTGGAAATAAAAGTGTGTAATTAAAATGTAGCTGGTAACATTTTATTATATTAACTTCAAAAATTAGTCTTGCAATGGCCTGATGAAGGGAACAGAGCACTCCAAATCTATGAAGTAACTCCAATAAAATGGTAGCACCTACTAGGGCATGTGCATTTGTGAGCGCCCATTCCATTTTTTTTAAGTGCCGTCAAGTCAATGCTGACTCCTGGCAACCCAGCAGCCCTGGGTTTTCTTGGCAAGATATGACCAGAAGTAGATCGCCAGAACTTTTCTTCTGAAGCAAGGGAGGGTAAAGCGACTAGCCCAAGGTCACAAGGCGTACCAGTGGAAATCAAACCACAATGTCCTGGGTGTTAGGCTCTTGCTTTAACCACTAGGCTACTTCTAAAAACTTAAAGTGCAGGCAAGTCACTTGCACACCTCTTGTGCTTTCGAATGAATGCACATTCCATCCGTTTGGGTGCTTAAAAAGTTCTAGAGCATGGCCAAAGAATGAATATGTGAAATGAACACAAAAATACTCCTTGAAAATAGTGAAAACAAATTTGAAATGAGCATGAACCCTACTATTATTTCAGTCTAACGCCTACAACTCATTTCTTAATTTTTATTTATTCTGATACGTGAGCTAATATGCTTCCATGTCACTTTTCTTGGAGAAAACTGAAACTGTCCAGACCTTCAGTCAGGGGGATACGGATTTTACCTTTCATAATTCCTATGCCCAGGACTAAGAAAGAAACAAGGGGTGGGATAAATGACTCAGGAGGATCAAATTGTATCATAAAGTGCTTTTTCCACTGACAAAACAGAAGCACAACCCCAGCATCTGTGTGTGGTGATGGTTTAAATTAGATACTAATGCAACATGCTGCTAAATACACTAATGCTGTTAACAAATCTTATTTTACTACAAGTTCTGTGTTATGCAATGGAACATAGTTACTAATAATGTGCAGGGCCGGTCCAACCATTAGGCAACACTAGGAAGTCACCTAGGGCAGCAGTTTCTGAGGGGCAGCAAATAGCAGCAGCAGTCAAAGCAAAACACTAGACCCTGACAGCCCAGAAACTCAAAGAGCCTTCAGCACATTCTTTAATATGTAGGGAGATTGGACACACACATACATGCAAAGCAAAGTTTACTATTTAAAGTATGATATCCACTTGTGTATTCTTACAGGATTGTTGTGAAAGGACGGTGCTAGGATGATCGTGCTTGTTGAGTTTTATTATCAAAATATGGGGAGGAGTGGGAGTAAGGTTGACGGTTCGTCTCAGGTACTCAGTATCCTTGCACCGGCCCTGATAACGTGCATAAAGGACATTAGCACATGTTAGGAACTCTAGCTGTAAGAGAGCAATTCTGTTTTAGCTATAAGCAGATGACACCATGTTTTCTAGGGCAGGTTGAGTCAGTTTTGAAAATTAAGTTGGCATTTCCTAGAGAAATCAGAACTACAGCCCCATGAAGGCAACTGGATTAGTCTTTTGTAGGCGACATAGATTCATCACCATCCTGTTGTGAATGTGGTCCATTCTATGGTCTTACCGCAGCATGGCTCAGTCTGTGACTTGAGAATCCCATGTGACCCTGTAGCACCCTTTCTGTAGCTCTTTCACACCTCAGAATTCTTAAAAACATTTAGAAAACTTGAGCTAAAGCTTCAGCCAGCTAAAGATGTGTTTTCTAGGGTAACCAGGGCCGTGTGCTGCTGCCTGATCGGTTTCATGTGATCACATGACTGTGTTGCAGGACAGCCAGTGCCATATATCCTTCTCCAATCATATCATTGATCTTCGTACCCCCACAGATTCTGCACCAATAGCAACGGGTCTTTTAAAAAGATCACAATGCTTCCAGTTTTGCTCTCTGACATCAGAGAGCAGTATGCCACAGTTGAACTGAAACACTGAAGCATCTGATGAAAAGATATCATGGTGCTGGAAATTTCAATATCAATTGCCAGCATTAAGCAATATGCAAATCTGTTGCTAGGCAATATGACCTCCACAAATGTACCACAAAGCCAACTTATCATTGGCTCAGGAAATACAGGATGTTGTTCAATGGCCCATGACCACATATATGGTATAACTATATATTTAAGGAAAATATATTGCTTCACATATTTTGCTTCCAAAAGGCTTTGGGAAGAGTAGTAAGGCAACTCAGACAATGTTAGAATGATAGATATTACCACATGTCTAGAGGGGATACATTTTATTCTTGAAGCATGCAGGTAATTCATTCAAAGCACCCTCCCTAATAAGGTATTTAGCATAGATTTGAGTGGTAGAGGACTATATGGAGAGATAACTGCCTGTGACTGGTTGGGGTCCTGAACCTAAGGCAAAAAAGACAACCAGCGCATAATCAAGAGGAATTCTGGCAGGAAACCTCACTACCAGTACTATTTTCTAGGACTCCTAGAAAACAGGATTTAGCATAAATGTTGAATCATAACTCCAAAGTTTTCTTTTTAATTTAAATCATGCTTCAGCTGCCAGTCCCATAAGGCTTTTGTCAAAAGTTGCTCACTGAAGCGTTATTCTAAAGTGCTTCTAATCAACGTTCCTTTAAAACTGCACGAGTCCTCTACCTGTGCTTCTGCTAGTGGTGGGAGGCGCTGCAATATCACATGTTTAGTTGCAATATTGCAGAGGGTGCCAATGCAGCTTTGTAGGAATGTTGCTTTTAATCTAAATCTGAGCACAGAGAGTTAAGGGCCAGATTTAAGGCTTAAATATTAGGTCCTGTAGCACTGTTTGGGCCTTAATTGTAGCAGAAACAAATATTTTGCACAACTTTATCTGCTGCACCCAAATTTATGTCTCCATCAAAACATGCCAGTTCCTTCACAGTTTCACAAGTTAAGCCATTTGTGACATTTCTGTGAATATTTCTTTGCAATGTTGTATTGATTAGTAGGAAAACTATGGAATGTTGTGTGTGTGTATGAAGTTTAAATCTAAGACGTCCTTTAGTTGAATCCATACAGTAATGTTAATTTCACAAGTGACAATACTGAATCCTGTAGAAATATATTGCTCACTTAAACTAATTTTTTGTTGGACTAGTTCATTCAAAGCTGCTATGCATCAGCTGTTCTTAGCATGCTAGTCCTTTTATTTTTTTGTGTGATCAAAGTGAATTTTAAAAAACAGGAAAAAATCTCATTCTGTGCTTATTTTCATTATGATAGGAATATCCATATAGCTGATCACGACAGTTGCATTTCAAATAGACTTAACTTAATTCTGCATTAGGGCTAAGGTAGTTCTTTTTTAATATATCACTTAAATCATAGAATAAGATCCATGTCTCCTAGTAGTGAGCTTTGCTGGCTTAAGCCATAAAACAGGATTCAGTATTCTCACTTGTGAAGTTTAAATCTGGCATAAGACAAAGACAGTTTTATGGGGCGTTGTCATTTATTTTGCTCAGTCTTGCTGGGAGAGAGGGAGTCATTTTGAAAAAAATGCCTATTTTATAAAAGCATGCATAACACAACTCCCCCCCCCTTATATATATGAATATATAAATATTTTTGAAATGGACTTCAAATCGAAAGAGCTATACAGTTGTCAGCATGCAAAGCCACAGGAGACCCCAGGTGAATGAGCCAGGAATGCTCTTATAAGTTCATAAAGACCAGAGCTCATTTTATATCATGCCTCATCTTTCCCTTCATTCTTAAGGTCCAAACGTTTTCATAAAACACACATGCCTATATATTGGACAATTTGATATTAAAGTTATAATCCCATATTTTTTCACAACAACATCCTTCACAATATTGTGTTTTGAACTTACTGTATCTACATCAGGGATAGTTGACAAGCATTCCAGTTTCAAATATGCTGTATCAAAAGGTCCATTGTCACAAGACACATTCCACTGCAGAGTAATGGAGTAGCCTAGTGGTTAGTGCAACAGCCTCCAACCCAAGAGATCTGGGTTGATTCCCACTGGCACTCCTTGTGGCCTTGGGCAAAACACTTTACCCTCCATTGCCTTAGAAGAAAAGGCCTGGCAATCTACTTCTGGTGATACTTTACCAAGAATCCCCAGGAGCTGCTGGATTGCCAGGAGTCAGTACTGACTTGACAGCACTTTAAAAAAAAAGATACTGCAGGCTTGTATGCGTTTTTATGAAATAAGCTTCAAGAATAATCCCCAGTAACACACACATTCTCTCACATGTTCCAAGCCAAGTATAATATGGGGCCCTTTTCCTAAAGGGTGCTAAGATGTTGTGTCAAAACTATGGCGCATTAGGTGCAACAACTCTTGGGGGCATGGAAAGCATTTCCCCAGCAGTTAATATAGAGCATTTTCCCTTAGAGCAGGTGCACGTAACTCTACGTTTTGGAGGTGGCGTTAGGTGAACCTGTGCTAATCACATGGGATACAGTTAGAGTTCACCACACCCACTCTCCACCCCAAACCCGCCCACTTGTGTCCCTAAAACAGGATGCACAGTTAGTGTGGCAAATGGCCCACATTAATTGTCATGGCCCCACACTAGTTGGCAATGCATGTCCAAGGTGGACTTTTAGCATGCACCAGACATGTGCTGTCATCTAGTGCCTTTTACTAACACCCCCCCCCCCCATGAGCCCCCTATCAGCTCAGGATGTGTGGGGAGAGCCGAAGGGGGAATTGGGCCAGGACAGTTTGCAGAACTGCACATCCTGCCGGGACGTGCAGCCCCATAACCTGCGACTCTGCATCGGGCCCTATGAGCCCGATTCAGAGAGGGGGATGTCTGGGCCATCCGGAAGTCCCCAAGGAAGACAGGCCTGTTAGGACCTGATTCTGGACCGTGAGAGCAAAACTTTCCTGCAGTACACAGAATCAGGCCCATGGATGGCCCGGTGTGCCCCTGCCGCCTGTGTGGATGTCCTTCCCACAGGCAGCCCCATCTCCCGTGGCTTAGGCCCCTCTCTTCCCTGCCACTTGACCTACGGCTGGCTAGCTGGGGCCTGGATCAGGCAGCAGGGACACCTCCCACACCCAGCACCAGCCCTGGGGGGATCCCCAGGCCCAATCATTGGTTTAGTGCTGCTTTTGACCCAGCAGGACGTACAAGGCCATGACTGAAATCAGCCCTGTACGTCCTGCTGGCTTGGTCTACCCTCACTCCACTCAGATCCCGCCCCCTCCCAGCCCCGCCGGCTCTTCCCATTCTATTGCTCAGGATCCAATGGCTTGCTGGGTTGCATGTCCCATTAGGACATGCAGTCCCGTACCCCACATCTCTGAATCAGGCCCTATGTGTATGTATGCTATGCAGGTATGTGTGTCCATGACAATGCCACCCAAAGCCACACCCAGAACACCTATGTGAAGACCACATAAAAGCTCATGTGTTCTTGTCGGCATGCATACTTAACACATGTATAGTTGCCAGTGATAGCCATTTTCCACATGCTTAACATGTGGATAAGGCTTAATACGATTATTCTCTAAATCTAATCTTAGGGTCCCTTTTAATAAAGCCCACTAAGGATTTGCTGACCTCACATGCATTAATGGCAAAGGCCGCATGTCAGCTGTTGGGGCGTGTTCAGTATGTCCCCAGCATCTAATGCGTGAAAGGTTTTCCTAATGTGCATGCCAGTACCTCTTGTTCACTTAACGTCTCCTATAGAGCCGTGTTGCATTGAGTATGTGGCACGTGCCTTGGCTCTAGTGGTAATGTGCTCTCCACGCACCCTCTCTGCCTCATCCCGTGATTGCAGATTAATGTGCGTTTTAGCATGTGAAAGAGGACACTATCGCATATTAGTCTTCTGCGAGCAATGGGTAGAGGGAAGGGATTCAGGGTTCTAGGCTCACAGCTCACTTGCTATCCTGCTGTGCCGTAAGAGTTGGGGAGTTTGCAGAATTAAAGCCCCTCTGTTGCTCTCCTCTCTGCCGCTTCTTTCTCTGCATCAAGACCAATTTCATAGCATTTTCCCTTGGATAGATTGTCTACATCTGAAACTGTCTGGAAGGGGATGGGCAGTAAGAGAACCACAGAGAGAAGGATCATGAAGCATCTTATTCTGCCAAGCGCAGAAGGTGATTTTTTCCATTTTCACATGTCCATCAGTTGCTGCAAAGAAAGCCTGGTGTAGGCATCATGCAATACTGTGCATTTTTATTTTAAGAAGCTATTTCTTCCAGTTATTTCTAGGAAAGCATGAGAATGAACTGATACTTGAAATGTCTTTTGGTGAGAAAAGTCAGTGTGTGAAACAATGGGAAATTAACTTTTTTTAATCTGTTGATTAAGCCAGCATAATAATACCAGCACCTTGCTTTTAACTGGGTGCTAGAAGCACAGGTAAAGAGGAATTTTGGATTTAAATACTTGCCTTTCCATATCTGACTTGAAGGTGAGTTACAGGCAGGTACCCAAGTTATTGCCCTACCCCACAGTATTTACAATCCAGGCTGCACCTGAGCCAATGGAGGGTGAAGTGACTTGCCTAAGGTCACAAGGAGAATCAGTGGGGGATTTGAACCCCAGCTTCTCCTGTTTTCAGTCTGCTACTTTAACAACTAGGCTACTTCTCCACCTTGGACTTCTCTTCCAGTTCTTTATATCAGTCAAAGTTAGTTTCTTTCATGAGGCAGTTCTGTGAATTCTAGTTTATTTGCTCCGTTTAGAACAGTGGTTCCCAAACCATGCCTTGGGTATCCCCAGGCCATTAAGGTTTTCAGGGTATCCACAATGAATATGCGTGAGATAGTTCTGCATACAATGGAAGCAGTGCATGCAGATCTATCTCATACATATTCAGTGTGGGTATCCCGACGGCTGGATTGGGAACTACTGGTTTAGAGGCACACTTGTTCAGTAACTGATGTCCTTGGACAGTCAGTTTATTTATTCACCTGTCTTCCATGTTATACAATTCCATCTATGAAACTCTGGGTGGTACAATACCTTTAACATAAAATAAACTTGAAAAAGCAAATAAATGCACATAAAAACATATGCAATAACTCACAAAGCAACTGAATAAATCCCAAGCAAAGTTAGATTCAGATAAATATTTGATCAAAATCAAGCCTTACGATACTTGAAGAAAGACTGATCATTTGCTAATACCCTGATCTCTTTTGGCTGAAAAGGCTCTTTTGTGAGTTTCACCCAATTTAATTGTTGATGGTGGAAGTATTTCTAGGTGAAATCCCTGATAAAAGCAGAGTCTTGTCTAGTTCATGCAAGATATTTTAGACCCTGCCCAAATTTGGAAATCACTGATTTTACAACTTGTCCTAGTGCAAATGCAATGTTCTTAAGCCAGGGGTAATATAGTCTATCATCTTAACCCTGACAGCAGCAAAGATGTTGAATTTTGTACCAACTAGGCGGCTTTGCTTACTCTTTGGCATTCCCAGAAATTCGGAATTACAGTAATTTGAGTGCATAGTGATATATTTGTGGCCACATTTTCCCCAGACAGTAAAAGGTAGTCACCTAATAAAGCACAGGTTATTTATAGTAGAGAGGTGGTGGCACACTGTTAAATGTTTGCCCAAGATACTGTAGGAGTCTAGACATTGCTGAGGAGAAGTCGGCTGCCTTGGTACATGTGGACACCAACAATATAGGAAAGGGTGGAAGGGAGGGTCTGAAAGCCAAACTTAGGCTTTTACGTAGAAAATTAAAATCTAGGACCTCCAGGGTGTCATTCTTAGAAATGTTCCCTGTTCCATGTACAGGACACAGGAGGCAGGCAGAGCTCTGGAATCTCAATGTGTGGACGAGACAATGGTACAGGGAAGAAGACTTTAGATTTGCCAGGAACTGGACAACATTCTGGGGAAGATGGGGTCTTTTCAGGAAGGATGGACTCTATATTAACTATGGTGGAATCTGGATGCTGGTACTAACCTTTAAAAAGAAGAGAGAGAGAGCAGCTTTTAAACTAGATATTGGTGGAAAGCCAACAGTTGTCCAGGAGTGCATGGTTCAGAATAATGTATCTTTGAAGGATGCTACTAAAGCAGGGAGCTTAGGGCATCTCAATAGAGAGACTGCAATAAAGATAAAAGTGTCCTTATGTTAATAGACAGAGTTGAAATATTTCAAATTGCCCCTTTCATCTGATAAGCAGGTTGCCAATATGAACAAAAAGCAACATTGAAATGCCTTTTTACAAATGCTAAGAGTAAAAATATAAGATGAGAGCATTAGAGTACATAATACTGAATGAAGAGGGAGAACAGAAACCTAATGGAAGGAGGATAACTAGTGGGACTCTGTGAGACCAGGGTACAAATTATTTTACAATGGTAGGGAAGATCAAATGGTGGAGGGGTAGCATTGTAAAGAGAGTCTTGAGTTAAACAGCATAAAAGTTTAGTGGAACATGGGATCTATTATGAGAGTTGATGGTGTTGGGACTATATGGCAATAGTGGAGGGAGAACAGCAAGGGAATCTATTGTGCTAGCATTTAACTTTCTAAAGGGAGACTATGAAAAAAATGAGGAAAATGGTTAAGAAAAAAGTAAAAGAACCAGGTCTGGACATTGTTTAAAAATACCATCTTGGAAGTCTAGACCAGATGTATTCCATGCTTTAAAAAAAGGTAGAAGGAAAGCCAGATGACTGCCAGCATGGTATAAAGGAAAGGTGAGAAGCTGTTATAGCAAAATAAATCTTAAAAACAAAACAAAACTGAAAAAGAATCTGAATGAAGAAAACAGGAAACAGCATAAGCACTGAAATTGATAAGGCAGGTAAAGAGAGGAAGGAGAAAGTCATAATAAAAACCTTTCTGGGTAGAATTAAAAGTCTGTGAGAAAGTCTGTCAGACCATTAGATAGCAGAGAAATAAAAGAGGCGCTAAAGGAGGGCAAGGTCATAACAGAGAGACTAAATGAATTTTTTTGCTTGGATCTTTACTGAAGAAGATATAGGAGAGATATTCCTGCTAGAAATGATATTTAAACATAATGAATCAGAGGACATGAAACAAATGTTGATGAACCTGGAAGATGTAATAGGGCAATTTGATGAACTGAAGAGCAGAAACTCACCTGGACCAGATGGCATATATCCCAGGGTGCTGAAAGAACTCAAAAATGAAATTTAAGATCTTCTATTAATAATTTGTAAACTATCATTAATATCATCTATTGTACCTGGAGACTGGAGAGTAGCCAGCCTAATTCCAGTTTTTAAAACGAGTTCTAGGGTAAGTCAGGAAACTATAAACTGGTGAACCTGGCATCAGTATCACACAAAATAAAAGAAATCATTATAAAGGGCACAAGTACTGAACATACAGATAGTCATGATTTAATGGGGCAAAGCCCAAAGAGAATTAGTCAAATTAAGTCTTGCCTTACCATTCCCTAAGGGGATGTCTGGGCAGTTTGGATGGCTCTGAGCAGGACAGGCCTGTTTGGACCCGATTCTGCACTGTGGGATCAAGACGGCCCTGTGGGTGCAGGTTCGGGACCATGGAGATGGCCTGGCATGCCCCTGCATTGCTGTGGGAACATCCTCCCCGCGGCTCAATCTGCCCGCTGCCTCAAACCTCCCGTTTCCCCACCGCCTGACCCTGATGGGGACAGCTGGGACCCAGATCGGGTGGCAGGGACTCCCCTTCCTCTCTGCCATCGCCGCTGGGGAGCTGGATGGCCGATCCGGGGGTGGGGGGGGGGGGGCAACCAGCGCTTATTCCACTTCTGAAGTGGAATAAGGTGGCCATCCTCACGGCGATCCCTGGATGTACAGGGACGTCACCGGAATTGGCCCTGTATGTCCAGGCATCGGCCCCACCCATGCTCCACCTACACTCCACCCCATGCGGCCCCCATCCCATGCAGCATGCATAGCAGCTCTGTACATGCAGCAGGGCCGGGAGGTAGAATAGGTTGAGTGCAGATAGCGGGGCCATAGTGTATCTGAATTTTCAGAAAGCCTTTGACAATGTCCTTCATGAGAGACTCTTGAGGAAATTAAAAGTCATGGGATAGGAGGTGGGCTTCTATTATGGATTGGGAACTGGTTAAAATAAAACAGAGAGAAGGGCTAAATGGTCACTTTTCACCATGGAGAAAGGTAAATAGTGGAGCACTTCAGGGACCTTTGCTGGGCCCATTACTTTCTTTTTTTTGTAACTTAACATTTATTAAGATTTTCCAAATAAAAAACATGATACAATAATCGCTTGGTAATCATACCAGGACCCACAAGTTGCACCATAATTAAAACCCCCCACCCCCCACCCTCCTCTGCTTAACTCAATCACTCATACTCCTCTTCCTCTTCCACCAAGCCCAACCCCCCCCCCCAGTGAATCATCAAAACCCTCTCTCCTCCCTTGACGTATAGCTATTAAACATTGCAACTCATAAAAACTAAACATCCTAGAGTAAAAATCTGCCAATAAAGGCAAGCCCTTTTGTTTCCAATGTGCCGCTATTTCACAGCGAGTTGTCACAATTGCTTATTTCAAAAAGGCCCAGTACTTAAATTGTATTGTCCCGATATACTTATGTAACAGAAAAACCTTGAGGTCTCTATCTAAAGAAAACCCAACCTCCTCCTCCATGATCCTAATACATTGTTCCTAGTACTTTTTAAACTTAACAGACTCCCATCGCATATGAATAAAGGTACCTCTCCCTTCACACTCCCTCCAACACAGATCTCCTCCACCCCTTATTTTCTCCAGCCGGTGAGAGTAAGGTACCCCCAATATAACAATTTAGGTCCATTCACAACCAAATTACTAGCCACTGAAATCCTATGAACATTCAAAAAAAACTTTTCCCACTCCCTCTGTTCCAAGACCTCTCCCAAATCCCTTTCCCACAGCTTCATAAATCCAAGAGGACCCTTCCTACCCCTTTCATATGTATATATCTTAGATATGATCCCTTTAATCCTCCCATCAGTCTTCACAAATAACCTCAAAATAGGTCTTTCCCTCCCCCAAATCCCATAGCAACCCCCTACCCCTGTTTTTAAATATCAAAGCTGAAAGTACCCAAACCTCCCCTTCCAATCTAACCCATACTTTTCCTTCAAATTTTCAAAGGGCAAAATCTCCTCTTCTTCCCACTGTCCAGTCGCCCCCAAACCTTCTGTTCCCATTCACTAGAAACCTGCCCTCCAGTCCAGGTGGGAAATCAGCATTTCTCCTAATGGTTGCCAAGTACGATATCCTCTTTCTCCCCAACAGTCTTCTCTGCCACCAAATTTCCATCATATACCGTGTAAATGGATTGCCTATACCTCCCCCACCCAGCTGCCCTATGGGTCACAACATCCATTCCCCCATACACCCACGCCCCAGTTGCTTCTGCTCAATAATTATCCACAATTTCCCAGGGTTCCTCATCCAATCCCATAGGGCCCATAATTGAGCGGCCAGGTAATATCATTTACAATTTGGAACCTCTAACCCCCCTTTCTCTTCCCCAACCACAGCACTTCCCTAGATATCTGTGGTGGTCTTCCCTGCCAAATACACAGAACCACCTTCCTAGCCAGCCTCTTCCAAGCCCCCTCAGGTATAACCACCAGCAATACCTGAAACAGATACAACAGTTGCAGTAATAACACCATCTTCAAGGTGGTAATATGGCCTAACCAAGACAAATTATAGCCTGCCCATAAGTCCAAAGATCTGACCATCTATTCCCTCACCTCCCCAAAGCTTGCCTGATACAATTTCACCAGATCCCCAGTGGTCCACAGCACTAAATATTGT
Source organism: Ichthyophis bannanicus (assembly GCA_033557465.1). Classification (NCBI taxonomy): domain Eukaryota; kingdom Metazoa; phylum Chordata; class Amphibia; order Gymnophiona; family Ichthyophiidae; genus Ichthyophis; species Ichthyophis bannanicus. Next base: position 525,522,142 of record CM066034.1, on the reverse strand, counting down.
ACCCACCCTTTAGCCCATTTAAAGGAGACTCTTTCCCTCCATTTCTGCTCCAAATCCACAGGAACCCCCAGCCCTAGAATTTCTGACTTTTGCATGTTAATTTCAAAGCCCAACAAGCAACCAAATTCCTCCAGCTCCCACACCAAAATGGGCAAGGAAATCTGTGGCCTCCCCATTGTAAACAAAATATCATCAGCAAAAAGACTGGTCTGATAGTTCTGCCCTCTGATCTCAATACCCCTTGAATCTGCACTTACTCAAATTTTAGCCGCCAGTGGTTCTGTGTATAATGCAAATAACAATGGTGACATTGTACATCTCTGCTGAGTCCCTTGCTGAATATCAGAAAACCCCGAATATGTCCCATTAACCTTAATACAAGCCTGTGGATACGAGTACATTGATTCTATCCACCACAGGAAAGCCAGCCCAAATCCAATCAGTTCCAAAGTCCAAAACAGGAAAGATCAACTGACTGGTTAAATGCTTTTTTGGCATCAACTGACACTAAAAAATGGGGCTCAGATGCCTGCTGTGCTTCCCAGACCAGACTTGAGATCTTATGGATGTTATCCCCTGCTTGCCGCCCCACAATAAACCTGGACTGATCTGGATGCACCGACTCAGAAATCACCACAGTCAGCCTCTCCGCCAAGATCTTTGCTAAGATTTTGACATCTATTTTTAACAATGATAGTGGACTATAAGACCCGCACTCTTCAGGGTCTTTCCCCTCCTTAGGCAGCACCAAAATCCCCACCCACCCCATCGTATCCACCCACCCTCCTCCCCCTTCACCTGATTGAATAAAGTCACTAGAGGATGTTTCAATAAATCCCCAAACATTTTATACAACTTGTCTGTGAATCCATCTAATCCAGGGGCCTTACCCAATTTAAACCCCTTGATCACTCATTCCACCATCTCCTCCATAATATTTCTATCTAATCCTTCTCCCCCTATGCTTGGCAGTTCCACTGATTTCAAGTAGTTGTCCATGTCCACTAGCGATCTCCCCTCTTGAAAAGCGTGCATAATATTGCTGAAAGCACTCGCTAATCTCCCCACTCCTAAACATAGCCTTCCCCTCTTGCCCCTTATCCCCCTATTCTGATGTGATTCCCACATTCTACAGTCTATTCACCAACATCCTCCCTGCCTGATGTTCAAAAAAAGTCTGCCTCATTTGTAACCGCTCACAATCAATTCCCCCCACAGCTGTTCCCTTAATCCCACAGCACCTCCTGTTTCCTCCCTCTGATCCGTCCTCTACGACCTAGCTATCTCCGCTCGTAGTCTTTCTACCTTTGTCCTCCTTTCCCTCTTTATCCTTGCCCTCCACCTCACCAATTTCCCATGTACGACCACCTTCAGTCCATCCCGTAATATCCCATCCCCCATCTCCTCATTATCATTCCAAACAAAATAATCTTGAATACTCCTTCTAATATCCTGTTCCACCCAGACATCCCATAGTAAGGTGGCACTCAATCTTCAAGGTTTTCGGCCCCCTTCCAATCCACTACAATTTCATGCCCACCCACACCGGGGCATGGTCTGGCCATGTAGTGCTCCTTACCTCTGCCTCCCCTACGCCCTCCAGTAGAGGCTATGACCCCAGCAACACATCAATCCGTGAATAAGTGTCGTGTCAATGTGAAAAAAATGGAAAACTGCTTCCCACATGGATAATGTCCCCTCCAAAAATCACACAAGCCTCAATGTGCCATAAATTCCTTCAATTTTAGCCTATCCCTTTTTTATCCCACCCCCTGTCCCGAGCTATCCCACTGTGGCTCCACAGTAACATTGAAATCTCCCCCCATCACTATCTTCCCTCCCCCTAGCCCTTCTAACTGTTGCGACACATAAAAATGACCCCTGAGCTCCATTGAGCACATACATGTTAACTAAAACCAACTCCTGATAATTAATTGTCTCCCACATCATTATATATTGACCCTCCCTATCCCTCACCATTCTCTGCACTTGAACATTCAAACCTCTAGAGAATAAAATGCCCACTCCTGCCACTTTATAGACTTGTACACTGGATACAAAATTAATCTCAGGATTTCGCCCATTTTTCATCAATCTCTCATCACATTTTTGCAAATGGGTCTCCTGTATCATATTCACATCCACCCCCAAACACCCCAGTTCTTTCAACAACATACTCCATTTATACAGAGAGTTGAGCCCTTTTGTATTTAGGATAACAATTCTTAGATCACCCCCTACCATCCCCAACCCCTCCCCCCAGTCTGAACCCCACCCTCATCCCCCTCCCCCATTCCACCCACCTGTCCACCCTCCTCCCCCTCCCCCAACACTACCAACCCCATATTGAGGCAAAAAGGAATTCCTCACCCCAGGTGGCTCCTCATGGCCCAGTAAGGTCCCATCATCTGCCACCAACTTCCCTCCCCCACCTCCCCCCTCCCTGCATCCATACGATAACCCACACCTATACTGCCCTCCCAACTCCAATACCTTCCACATCTACATCAGTCATACCCCCACATTCATTCCACAGCTCCACACCCATGAACCCAAGTTTCTTAAAAGTCCAATACTCAAAGTCCTCAGGGTTCTTTCACTTGGCCCACTTCTTTATAAAGACCTGGAAATGAGAACAACAAGTGAGGTGATCAATTTCGCAGATGATACAAAATTATCCAAAGTAAAATCATAAGAGGACTGTGAAAAATTGCAAGAGCACTTTGGGAAATTGAGATAGTAGGCATCCAAATGGCAGATTAAATTTAATATGGACAAGTGCAAAGTTATGCACTTAGAGAAGGACAACCCAAGCTATAGCTACATGATGCAAGGTTCCACATGTCAAGCCTCAACCCAGGAAAAGGATCTAGGTGCCGTGATGGATAATATGTTGAAATTCTTTACTCAGTGTGCAGCAGCAGCCGAGAAAGCTAATAGAATGATAGCAATTATAAGGAAATGAACAGTGAATAAAATAGAAAACATCATAATGCCTCTGTATTGCTCTATGGTGTGACCTGCCTTGAGTACTGTGCACAATTCTAGTCACTTCAGCTCAAAAAAGATATAATGGAATTAGAAATGGTATAGATAAGGGTGGTCAAAATGATAAAGGGGAAGGGTATGCCTACAAGAAAAGCTTAATGGGTTAGGGCTCTTCAGCTTGGTTGAGAGAAGATTTGTCTATAAAATAGTGATCAGAATAGAATGAGTAAACCTGAATTGGTTGTTTACTCCTTCAAAAAGTATAAAGACTAGGGGGACATGCAATGAAGCTACAAAGTAGTACATTTAAGACTAATTGGGAAAATATTTTTTCACTCAATGTGTGATTAAGCTCTGTAATTCGATGCTAGCGGATGTAATAAAAACTGTTAGTGTTGCTGGGTTTAAAAAAGGTTTGGACAAGTTCCTGGAGGAATAGTCCATAAATCATTATTAAAGTAGAATGGGGGAGATTAACTGTTTATACTTGGGATAAGCAGCATGGAGCCTGTCTGTCTTTTGTGATCCTGCCAGGTACTTGTGACCTGAATGTGCCCCTGTTGGAAACAGGATACTGGACTTGATGGATCATTTGTCTGACCCAGTATGGCATATCTCATGTTCTTATGGTAGCTCCACAATTTTCACCTCACTTTTCAGCTCAATCTGAAACCTCTTAACCTCTACCTTGATGTCATCAGACAATAGATACTATGGTGTCTGTTGACACCGGCTACTCTAATGAAGATGCACTCCAGGCTTTGACTTTTCTTTGGACAGAAATGTAAATACATCTGCAAATCATTTCCACCAGTAACGAGAGCAGACATGAGCTGCAAGTGACAGAACAGTCATGCACAAACATCCAATGATCTCATTTTTCTGTTTTGGCTTTTAATGCCAGAGACAGTTTGAGTTCTGTCCTGAGCGAACCTTGTAGCAATCTATAGAAACATAGAACATGATGGCAGATGAAGACAATACAACTTATCCAGTCTGACCATCCATAAGAACTATTATGTTCTACAATCTCTTCCTCTCCCTCAAGGACCTCTGTACCTATTCGATGCTTTTTTGAATTCGGATAGAGTTTTCATCTGCACCATCCCCATTGGGAGGCTGTTCTATGTATCCACAACTCTTTCTATAAAGAAATATTTCCTCAGATTACCCCTTTCACCTTCATCCTATAACCCCTCATTCCAGAGCTTCCTTTCAACTGGAAGAGGGCCACCCTCCTTTACATTTATTGTATACCACAGTGGTATTTAAATACCTCTGTCATATCATCCCTCTCCCACCTTTCCTTGAAAGTGTATACATTGAGATCTATAAAGTCTATCCCCATATGCTCTATGACAAAGACCATTGACTGTTTTAGTAGCTGCTCTCTGGACCAACTCCATCCTGTTTATATCCTTTGGAAGGGACAGTCTCCAGAATTGTATACAGTACTCCAAATGAGGTTTCACCAGAGACTTATACAAAGACCTTATCACTTCCTTTTCACTGCTGGCCATTCCTTTCCCTATGCACCCAAGTATCCTTCTGGTTTTCACCGTCTCCTTTTCTACCTATTTGGACAATTAAAGATCGTCGGATATGATCACCCCCAAGTCCTGGTCTTCTTTCATGCATTGAAGTACTTCACCCTCTATATTGTACCAATCCCTTGGGACTTTGCAGCCCAAATGCATAACCTTGCATTGTTTAGCATTAAATCTTGGCTGCCAGATTCTTGACCATTCTTTAAGCGTCACTAGGTCCCTAGTTCCAGGGTGTCTATCTTATTGCTGGTTTCGTTATCCTTTGCAAAGAGGCAACCTTTTCCCGACAAGCCTTCCACAATATCACAAACTGTTAAAGAAACAAAACAAAACAGGACCAAGAGCCAATCCCTGGGCATGACCCTGGTAGCACCTCTATATTCAGAGTGAACTCCATTTACCCTCTGTCACCTCCCACTCAACCAGTCTCTTACCAATTTCTTATGAAGACTATGGAGTATGTTTACTAAACCGCATTAGGCTTTACCAGTTAATGTTAAGCAATAGCTCCAAGTAGTCAGCATTAGCTGCAAAAGTCCCGTGGTAGGTGCAGGGGGCGTTCCCAGCATTTCCTCTGCAGAAACCGCAAAGGAGATGCTGCTATCGTGGGGTGCAAGCTTCACAGATGCAACTATCGCCACCCATAGAGATGGTGGTAGCTGTATCTGCGAAGCCTGCAGAAAGAGCAAATGTCATGCGATGTGAACGTCCACGGTAGCTGCTTGAACTTCAAGTGCCCACGCTTGGCCCACATCCCACACATTTGAGCAGCTACTGCACAAAACGCAGACACTGCAGAAAATTGCCAAGATATATGGCATTTTTCCCGCATTAGCTGTCTTCACAGCGCAATCATCTCGTGTTAGCACCGGGAAGGCAGCTAACGACCTTTAGTAAACATACAGTTCCTTTCGATCTCAGCATTGTTTTGTTTGGTTTGACTTTAATAGACTACATTAAGAAAATCCAAAATCATTTCTTTCCCAAGCAACCAAGTAATGAGATAGTGACCAGTGTCATCCCTTATTTTTTGCTTGTCCCCAAATATTAAAAAAAAAAAAGTGACTCAGACAATTCTGAACAGGGGAGAACAATCTATGGAGGTTTCAGGATCCCCTGTGCTAATGCTGGCTGGGTGACAGGACTCAGCATACCCTGCCCACCACCTCCTCCCCCCACATAAAATAAAATCCGAAAACAACATAAAAAGTACACCTTTAATAGGGAGTAGAACAGATGCTAGGAAAGGATTCAAGAAAAAGTCCAGCCCTGAACACCATGAGAATTCAATAGAATGATCATATCAGATATGAGGAGCTATAAATCTATACAGTGCACAGGTAACCTCTCAATTGGTTTTATTATCATTCACCCTGAGTCCATTTATTACTGTCCACTCAGTGAAGGATGGTGCATGGAGGGTGGTCTCCTGTGCAATCCTATCCCCAGAGCTGCAACAGTCAGCCCATAGAAAGGCAGATTTAGATCGGAGACCAGCACAGACCCATCTGTCTGCATGAAAACGAATCAATAACCTGGTAACCAGCTTCATTGTCGCTGGGAAATGGACAACATAATAGTTCAATACAAAATTAGCTGGGGTGAAAGACTGGGGTGAATGTGCATGGTGCCGAGACTGTGTCATTTTTGTTTTTATTATCTTTATACTTTGATACGCCTGTCCCTCTACAACTTTCCTATTTGGATTCCAATGTCTCTTTAAAGGGGTCTGAAGCACAGGGATGTGAACAACCAAAAAACATTTAGTCTGTTTGCAGATTTTCCAAATATTTCCTGATTTCTGCATGTTTTTTCATACATTTGTTTAAACGTGAGACTTGTCTCCATGTTAGGACTTTTTTTGCAACTGCAAGTCAATTGTACACTCATTAATTCACAGCTATATGCACACACAAACTATTTGTATGTATCTATTCTGAATACCCAATGAATGCATACCTCTACAGGCTGAATGTATCTGAAGTGATAAGGGACGAGCGTCATTCTTTGCTTGACCTGCTCATTTATAACTAGTACCCGACTTGTAGTCCATTGCATTTGCTCTCCATTAAGGCAGAGAAAGCTCCAATACAGCAGCGTAGTAACTGTTTAAGCAAATGTGCCAACTCTCCCTCAGAATTCCAGCTCACAGGTATTATGCAGCCCACAAGACAACCTGGACGCTGTTCCCCAAACTGGACTGCCGTCCCTGAAAGTAAAGTAGAGTCAGCAATGGGTTGGGGAGTTGCCCCTCCCTCACTGAAACTTACTTGCAATAGTAGAAAAACACCCCTTTAAATTCATCTATTCTCTATCTACTAGAGCACCGTAAAGAGATCCTGCAGGAGGTCTGGATTTACCTTCGTTCCACCCTCCCTCCCAAATAAGGATCCTTTCTGTCTGTCCCAAGTCTTTTACAAGTCTGCTACTATCCTCCCTCCCCTATTTTAGTGTTTGCCCTTCCTGCTTCTATGTCCAAGGGGAAGCAAACTAATGAGGATCTTGCAAGCAGGGATCATTATTATTTAGCGGTGTCCAAGAGGGAGACAGAGATTAACAAAATGGTCAGTGCATGAAAGTGTACTTAAATAACCAAACACAAGCACGCATATAAATGCCAGCATGCACAAACTAGGTGCTTGCACCCTAACAGTGCTTTTAATGGGCATACTTTCATTTCTGAAGGGCCCTTAGGAATTTGCAAATGGATATGTGCATATATAAAGTAGGTGTGACAAAAGATGGCCCATCCTTTATTCAGGGTATAGTTTGGGTGGAGTGGAGGCAGAGTTGCAGCGTGTGTGTGTGTCTTCTAAAATGCACGAGGACACACATGAAGAGTAATTTTATAACAAGTTGCCTTAGGAGGAAGGTGAGATATAACAACATAAGCACCGATGTGTCTCTTTAAAATAGCCTTATAAAACATGCAGAAATTGCAGCTACAATGCACCTGTGCACCTTTACACATGCTCAAAGGCTGGCGTGAAGTACGCAGCAGTATGGTAATAGGACCCTCAGTATAAACCTAGGGTTCCTTATTAAGGTAGGTTCCATGCATTGTTTGTAAGCTATGTTTGCACTTCGTGACTCTGTTTGCGCTCCATCCAGACTATACCCCAGGACATACCTACACGCAGATCACATAAAAGTGTGCACTATCTTCTCACTGCCAATACTTTTAAGCACACTGCTTGTAGGGTATATTGATAAGAGATGCCTTTTTCCAACTTTAACATAAGTGCCCTTTTATTAAATTAGCCTCGCTCTGTTTGCCTTACTATATTTTAAACTTTAAATGTGAAATTTAATTTCAGTATGATTATATAGTTGACTTATTGTAAGAGTGCACCCTGCCAGGGGGCAAAAAGGTAGGTTTTAGGATTTTGTACTGCACACAAACTGGGTTAGTCACCATGGCTAAAGCAAGGACCCTATTTACTAAGGAGCTATAAGCAGGGCTGGTCCAACCATTAGGGGAACTAGGCAGTTGGCTAGGGCAGCAACTTCCAGAGGGCAACAAAAACAGGGTAATTCAAAGCCAAATAATAGATCTGACAGTGAGAGGGAGTGCAAAACTTGAGGTTTGCCTAGGGCATCAACACTTTGAACCAACTCTTGGGTCGGCCTTGGCTGTAAGTCACAGTCCACCTATTCCATGCCCTAAAATGGAACCTTCCATGTTAATAATTTGTCTAGGAATTAGTGTGCACCAGTGCAGTCATACTTGTAACGTCTTGACCAGTCGTGCAGCCGAAAACACAGAGCTGTTACTGCAGCACATGGTAGTTCGCAAGTTAAACAACTCATGCAGCTTAGTAAATAGGTCCCAAGCCTTTTAGAAACAACCCATTTGGTGATAAGAGAGCTCTGGTGTTACCATTGCATTGTGTGTGGACAGGGCTTAAACCTCTCAGCCTGGTAATGCCGCCTGATAGGGTGTGCATGGCCAAACAGTCCAAATATTTCCTGATTTTCTGGTACTTTTTCATGTTCATTTTATGTATTTTTTTCTTTAGGAGCACATTGTATGCATGTTAGAACTTTTTAAAGTGTGCAAATTGATTGTATGTGGTTTGATACATAGGTATATGTGTATACAAACAATTTACATGCCCTTTAAATTTTTAGGCCCTAAATTAACTAAATGCATGCTCACAAATACACACTGTTCCCCTCGATTCTTCTATAATCGCGTCAACTAATATTGGTAAAACCTAACTCTTTAGCACTCTCTCCCAATATTTTTGGAACTGCCGCCATTTTTATATTCTGTGCCTTCTTAAAACTGGCCCGACACCGTGATGTTTGAAAGCTTCTCTTTCAGCATCTTCAGATGTTGGCCTCCATATCAAGGGACTGCCATAAACTGACGGTGGTACAGTGCAAACCTTTGTTGTTACAAGTCTTTAAAACATAAGGAAAGGCTGAAGGCTGGTTTACACAGCTAATGAAAAGAGGGAACAAAGTCTACTCTTCTGCAGTGTCTTTTTTTGAAAGGAAGTAGTCCACCAAATGCCCTCTCCAAATTGCTGGCTATGAACCTCTTGCTCTTTTGGCGTGAGCAGGATAGGTGGGCATTAATGAACTTCTGCACAGTAGCCATGGGGGCCGCTCTTCCATTGAGCTGGCATCAGCATTACATTTTAATGAGCTGCTTGGAGAGAAAGGGGCTGCCTCACTGAAGACAGCCTTACAGAGGGTTGAAAAAAAGTTGAAAAAAAAATCATTTCATGCACCGTGGTTGCTTAAAAAAGGGCAATTTGAGCAGGTTCCAGCATATGTGTGTGATAAATGTTAACTGTGCATTAATCGCATTAAAGAGGCCTCTATAAACTTTTCATTTCTAATTAAATTCAAGCCGGTGATTCTCAGAAAGCCAGTGCACTACAGGCCTTTGTTTATGTGGAAAATTAAAATGCAAATACAGTGGGATTTATTTCCATTGCTGGTGTGATGTGCACTCTTCTCATTTTAACAGCCTGCAATTATTTGAAACCAGGGGCTTCTTCTCCCCACCCCCTCCTTCCCCACATCCCTTGATACTTAGATCCCCTGGGTTGGTATTATGGTTTCTCGTTCAAGGTCGAAGGCCCCTCCCCCTCCCCCCCCCACCCCACCCTGTCCAGCTAAGGAGACAGCAAGAAGACACACAAAGCAATAATTGTTTGCATAGCATATAGGGCACCTTTCTTCTAAACAGGATCCCTAGTGGACTTTGCAGTGCTTTAACCCTTCTGAAGCATGAACTCAGCTTTTTTGGATGTGGATGACCTTGCAGTTTGGCTCTGGACAGCTTGAACATTTCCAGGGGGGAAAAGGGGCACCCTTATTACTTTCTATTTCAGATAGGTAAGGTGAAGAAGAAAGACAGTGGCAGAACCAGGGTTAGAACTGAGATACAGGAGGGAAACGGTATTTACTAGGGGTCAGGGACAGAGCTGGGATTAAAACTGAGGTACAGAGAACTGCAGTGACTTACCAAGGTCTTTTGCCTACATCCCAAAAAGTCTCATGATTTATAGCTCAATGCTCTAACTGAGGAACTTAATCTGCACTCCCTGAAAACCAGGTCCGGTTTTCAGGATATCCCCAATACGTATATTACAGATCCGGCCCTAGACAATTGAAGGTCACAACGTGCACAGTTCCAGTGGTGTTTTAGAAAAGGCTCTGTCAAATGTGCAGCCTCTTCTAAAATACAAATAAGAAGGTGCAGAGATGCATGTGTATGTGACGATATGTGGAGCCCAAGGGGTCATTTTACATATCGACACGTAGGAAAAATCAATGGAGGAAACACATCACCTTACATGTGGAAATGCTGACACGTACACGTGAATATTAGTATTTCAGAACTTCCATGTCTAAGCGCCAGAACTTCCACATATAGTTTGCTCATCTGCAACAAGCCAATTAACCACAGAGTCTGCTATTTTGTTATCTAGGTTAAATGCACAGTGGGAAATAAACGAGGGGGGCTTAAGGAGGGTAACCTCCTTAATCCCTCTTGTAAAGGGCCAGGGAGCAGGTGCCCACCCCCATGTGCACAATTTCGGTCATACATGTGTGTTCCATATCTGAAATGGGGAATACACGTGGTGGTTTTTGACCCACTCTGGCTACTCCCTAATCACTCCTCCAAATGCCACCTTGAAACTTCCACATACTAAGAACATCCATGTGTGCACTGGACTCTTCCTAAAATAGCCCTTTACACATGGATGCCCTTTATGCATGCATATGCCCGATGATACTCATGTAAATCGCGAGTAAGGCTTCTAAAATAACACCCTAGATAAAGCTTCACATACTGGCAAGGCTGGACCAAGAGTTAGTTAAAGGTATTGACCATAGACTCCCTTGGCTGTCAGAATCTATTGTTTAGCTTTGAACGCCTTGCTTTTTGCTGCCCCCCTCCTTCCCCCCAGAAGTTGCTATCCTAGTTGTCAGCCTAGTTTGCCAAATGGTTGGGCCTGCCCTGCAAATTGGTTATCATGAATACCGAACTGGAGGCCCAGAGCTGATTATTGCTGCAGTAGCCATTAGCTCATCTCTCTGCGTCCTTCCACAGAGTCATATAAGGATAGGTATGGCTGTCCTGAAGACTGTCCATTGGGTGAGCAGCGAACCTTAAAGGCAACCAGTATAGGGGCCCTGACACCCAGACAGGAGGGCCACTCCTTTGAGATGCTGCCAAAGAAGGAATTGCAAACATTACTTGCCTGCTACCACACAGTAGCAATAATAATAACATTAATAATAATAATAATAATCATAACAATAACATAAGAAAGGATGATTAGAATAATGACAATACTTAAAAAGTTTATGGTGGTTCTCTTGGAATGAAAACCAGCGCTGCTGAATGAGCACAGCCGCTATTTGTCTCCAACCATTTCTAGAGCTATCTCCCGTTGGCATAATGACTTCACAGGGATTTTCCTGCCAATATGATACAAAATTGACATAGTGCAATGGACCATAATATAGGCACAAACGTGCTAGTTTAATAAAGAATACACATACACTCAGGACCGTACCAAGCTAGAAACGCACCCTGTGCGACTAACAAATCTGGTGCCCCTTCTCCAACCAGCCACATTCTTTAACTCGCTCTTTTTGAGCTTCCTGGAAGCCCAGTGATGATATCGGCACCCCCCTTCTGTGCTTGTGCCCTATGTGGCCGCACCACTCGCACAGCCCTTGGTACGGCCCTGCATACACTCATGCACAGTTGCAGACGTGTATGCTTGCATGCAAACACGTAAACATATGTCCACTGACAGAGTCCCAGAAAAACATGATGACGTGTCTTACTGGTATAAATAGATACACAGATATTATACACATGGTGACACAGTCACAGAAGCATGCTAGCGTGAATCATGTCCATGCACACCAGGTACAAGTATACATATATGTTCAAATACATGTATGTGTTTTCTGTACTAAAAATGTGTTAGGGAGAATATTTCCCAGCCCACACATGCAGAAAATGAGGCATCTGCTAGTTGCTGGAGCAGCGAGCTGAGAGCCAAAGAAATCTTACCTCTTCCACTGATGTGCCTTTGACCTTGGGTAATTCACTTCACCCCCAGAAAATTAAGGCTAGATTTACTAATGCACGTTAATTAGCATTTAACATGTAGTCACATGTTTTATGCAAGTTATTAGTAAATAGGCCCCACTGCAAATGATGCAGCTTGCATGAAATGATGCATGTTAAACCACATTAGCATACGTTACTGCATTAAGGCATGTTATTAAATCAAGCCTATAGACTGATCCCTTCGGAACAGGGATTTACCAATGGTACCTGCATGTTATTTGCCTTGAGATCAGATATGGTTTGGAACGTGTTGCAGAGATCTATTCCTGAACACATGCAGGCAGAGATCCCAGTAAGGATAAATGAGAATGGGTCAAAATGACAGAAGCCTGTAGCCTCTCATTCTGTGCCCTGCAGTGCACTTTACCTACCCCGCCCCCCCCCCCCCCAAAAAAAAATGATCCACCCACGTGGTCGAATCAGCAAGTTCCCAGCACCTTTGTGGCTGGAAATTTCTGTCTGCCAACATATGGTATTAGAGTCACAAATCTGAAAGCTCTTAGCTCACACACTACAGAATTAAATATGCTACAGTCAGACTTAATCACTAACGAAATCAGTCAGACATACCAGATCACAGCCAAGCCCCCCAACAATCACACAGATTCATTGGTTTAATCGACCATTCAACAAAATCTGTGACAATATAGGAAGACAAAAGGCTGATATAAATCAGCTCGACACCCAGTAACACACAGCATGAGCCCCTTTGAATTCCATCACTAACACTAAAGAGTAGCATAAATATCCAAAAATATGGAACAAAGGATATATGCGTGGTGCCAGCCTTTTGCTGTTCATTTGCCACTATGGTACACCAGAATGCAATATAATTTGGCGAGAGAAACACACGATAATGTCAGTATGAGCCCTGTTACTCACAGGCCATGTATAACCCTGAATCGGCTACGAAATCACACAGCAAAACACCATGGCAAAACGAAACAACAAAGAGAAAGAGACAGAAGAATACAACAGTGTTCAACACAGATATATAACACAAACCCATCAGAAAAGACGCACAGAGATTGGAATGCCAATCACCCTACAAGTCACAGCTGAAGGCAGGCAGAGGTAGGGCCCAGGAATCACTCGAGGCTGCTTTAACCCTAACTCTGCCATTGCCCACAGGTTTTGCATTTGATTTTGCTTCACAAGGTGAGGGACTAAGCCCAGAGAAAATGAGAGGCAGAGAGGAGGGACACGAGACCTTCCCCCTTCCCCTACTAATTGTTTGGCCATTGTATCTGTTATTATTGAAATGGACAGAATAAAGGCACAAAAGGCTATACAGGCAGAGTCTTAGTTGGTGCTGGTGCTGTTTGGGGGACCAAGAAATAGATGGTATAATGCCCCCGTTTTGAGACCTCACCAGTCATTTCTTCACATGTCAGAGAGAGGATGGAGCCAGACTTTGCTGTAATCCACCTTGTTTTGCCCGTTTTGGAATCTCCCTATTTTAGCCATTAAGGAATCGCCATAGCCCTCCATGCTGGGTGTTCACTGAGTATTGATTCAGTCTGCAAGCAATTTTAATATTTCTTCAGGGACTTTCCTGCAACAGCACAAGTCATTAATTCACTCTCCCAAATTGCTTATTCAATAGCAGGAACACGGCCCCTGAATAAAGTCCCTGAATTTATGTGACTCACTCGAGTCAGGAGGTCAAACAATTGTTATGGAGGGAAGTTAAAAATAAAAAGAAAATATTGACACTTTCTTTTTAGGGTGGGAGGGGGAAGGGACCGGTATTTAAAATAGGTGTTTGTTGTAGTGCCCCCAGGGCACAGAATGGAGGGGGTGAGGACAAGTTGAAGTTTACAAGATCAATAGAATTTGCAGTTTGCGAGTGTGGCATTTAATCTCTCTTGGTTCCAGCTGCCTGGCAGCATTTCATAAGGAAAAAGGGATGCGAGCCAGTGAGCTTAGGGCCTCACTCAAATTCACAAAAGCCAAGGATCTGTCAGAAAGAGAAAGCAGTGGCAAAGTGATCTATTGGTCACTGCAGAAGACAAGCGCTCCTATACAATGATGTAGTCAACTGTGACACCTCTTACGTCCTTCTTCTGTTATATGCACATCTATGTGTGCACACACACATAAACACACATGCATACAGTACATCTTGACAAAATTCTGCAGAGTGGAAGAGTAGCCTAATGGCTCAAGCAGTGAGTTAGAACCAGGAAGACCAGTGTTCAGATCCCACTGCTGTTCTTTGTGATCTTGGACAAGTCACTTAACTCTCCCTTACCTCAGGTAGAAACTTAAGAGTCCCTTTTACTAAAGGGCGTTAGCTGACAACGCGTGTTCTGGCACATGCTGAAAGCGTGAGGAGACACACATTGGCAGCTAGCATGGGACCATGACAGCATGGGACAATTTCTGTACATGAAGGCATATTCTAAGATGAGCATCCCAGGCCTCTGTGCGTCCGGGCAGAACCGGACGCACAGAGGTAGATGGGATTCTGCATTAGGTTTTTGCTCTTCATGCACATTTAGAGCTAAAACTAACATGCATTAAGAGCAAAGCCTCTATGATGGCATGGCCAGTTCATTCCTACCTTTGCGTGCGTGCCATGTGGTTGCATTTGGATGCAGTCTATATTATCCATTTTATTGCTTACACCTTTAATGTTGCCATCTATTGGATGTTCACATGGAGAACGATTTGGGAACAAATCAAGTGTTATCCTGGCATGGGTGAGAGTAATGGTTCATACTTAGGAAAACTAGCAAGCCTGCGGGGCACGTCTAGCCCCCGCGGCATCAGAATCCCAACTAGGCCTGTATGTGCAGGCCAAGACCCGATTCTGGTCAGCCTGCACATTCAGGCCTCTAACCTGCTAACTCAGTCAAGGCTTCTGAATGGAGCCACGGCACCATGATGTCTGGTTGCCATGGTACCAATCCCCGGCCACTAACCACTTCTTTCATTCCCCTCAGCCCGACCCCCAATCTGCCCAACCAAGGCCAGGGTCGGGCTGTGGGGAATCTCCTGCACCCCCTCCTGCTTTTTCCGCCGCCCGGGCCTGCCGTCCCCCGCCATCTAGGGGAACGTATTCCACCTCAGAGGCGGAATAAGTTCCCCATTCAGTCTGCCAAATCTGGACATACAGGGCCGACATCAGAATTGGCTCTGTATGTCCGGGGCCGCAGACCGCCCACTGCCCACTGCCCACCCTAACTCCCACACCGCCCCTTTCCCACCCCCATCTAGCCTCCCCGCACAAACCCCTTGTTCGAACAGGGAGGCTTGGCGGGGATGGGAAAGGCAGATGAATAGCAGAGATCATCCCCACTATTCGTGTTAAAGAATAGACCCCTAACTGTTTAACTCGTGTTAAGGTCGCGAGTGAGCAGAGTAGGGGCAGAGAGTGGGTGTGGTGTGCCCTATGCAGTTAGTGTGGGGTTCACATTGCTCGCTAATTGCATTAGCGTGGATCACCTAAAGCCATGTCAATAGGTTCTGTTAGGTGCACCTATGCTAACACCACACCTGCTATGGGACAGGGCTCTGTGTTAACTGCCAGGGAAATGCTTTCCACGGCCCTGACAGTTAACATGGTTGTGTTGCACCTAACATGCCATCCTTTCAATGCTTTTGTCACATTAGGTACAACACCATTGTGCCCTTTAGTAAAAGGGTCCCTTAGATTATAAACCCTTCAGGGACAGGAAAATAACTACCATAGCTGAATGTAAGTTGTCTTGAACTCCTAAGAGGCATGAATAAAATGCACTCTGGGTCATGCAATAGTTAACTTATCATTTTCTCCTCGGTATAGAAGTGTCTTTAAACAAGCAAAAAGAAAAAAAGCCACACCTTTTTCTTCTGTCCTAGGTTTGCTAGTTTTCCTAAGTATGAACCATTACCCTCACCCATGCCAGGATAACACTTGATTTGTTTCCAAACCGTTCTCCATGTGAACATCCAATAGATGGCAACATTAAAGGTGTAAGCAATAAAATGGATAATATAGACTCCATCCAAATGCAACCACATGGCACGCACGCAAAGGTAGGAATGAACTGGCCATAAAGTTGGTTCAAGGTGTTGGCACCCTAGGCAAATCGTAAGCCTTATGCCCCCCTTGTTGTCAGAATCTATTGTTTAGCTTTGAATGTTCTGCCCTTTGCCTGCTCCTAGAAGCCTGCTCCTAGTGCCACCCGAGTTTGCCTGATAGTTGAGTCGGCCCTGCGCACAGCAAGGTCAAGCTCTCCAATTGGTTTTCAAAAACAGTGAGCCTTTGTGCTTGGTGTCCACAAAAATTAGCATTCTGTGCACAAAGGCCTAGTGTGCACAGTACAGAAAATCAAACAAACTTTAGCATGTATGAACTAAAATGACAAAGGAACATTACATGCAAATGAGGTTGCAGTAGGCACACACAAAATAGCTTTTGATATCCTGTGCATATTAATTAGCATATGCTTGCTAAAGCTTACATATAGCACATGCCTCAGATGGGAAGGGATGTTTTGGATTTAGGTCACGCCTCTATCAGTAATAGCTCCATAAGAGTTACAGTTGGTATTTCTCTATACCAAAAGAGTTTGCAATCTAAGGGGTGTTTTTGCGTGCCGTAACTGTGTGCAAGGACCCATGGTATCTGTTACTGTGGGGACATGACAGTTACTGTGCACTGATTCACATGCTATCTGCCAATCAAGCATTGGGGTGGTAAATGAGCAGGTTAGGGATGGAGAGTGGGCATCGGGGGATATATCGCATGCTGCCAATATTGCAATTATCGTGGGTGCAACTAATGTCATCTCAATAGGTAATTGCGTCAACTGCTGGGAACATGCTGGCCATGCCATCATGGAGGCTTTGCTCTTAATGCATGTTAATTTTAGCTCTAAATGTGCATGAAGAGCAAAAACCTAATGCACTTTAGCAAAGGCCTCTAGGTTTGTACATGAGGCAATATGTCAAGCGTTAAGTTTTTCGTTTGCATACTTTTGGAATGGCTCAGCTGGCAATCCTGCATTGCAGCTGAAAGATGAAAGGGATGCAACATTTCACAGTGAAAAAGTTCAAGGTTCTACTGTGTCAAATAAAGGACCA
The DNA here is from genome assembly GCA_033557465.1 of Ichthyophis bannanicus. NCBI lineage: Eukaryota > Metazoa > Chordata > Amphibia > Gymnophiona > Ichthyophiidae > Ichthyophis > Ichthyophis bannanicus. The sequence goes on along the minus strand of CM066034.1, from coordinate 525,504,922 downwards.
CTCCAAAAAAGAATGATTGCAATAATTATAAATATGGTTAACACTGGCAATGTTTTCTGAGTCTTGATCGAGAACAGCACCGTGGGCATTGAAGTTTTTTTTGTGTGTGTTTTGAGATCAACAATTTGCTTTGTTTGACGAGAAAGCTCTTTACATAAAACCTTGAGACTTATAGAGAGCATCCTCTAGCTATTCTTTCCGCAGGGCTGGCACCACTTTGACGGGAAGGTGAGGGCATCCATCCAATTCTATGCTCCCATAGGCACCTACTTGCTTTATATTGCTTACACAATGCACCACTGGGACTATAACCGGCCCTGGCTCCTAATTTTCTTGAGGGTGACTGGTTGGAAGTCTAGACTATCATGCTGCCAACCACAGAATACAAGGAACAATTCTCTTTAGGTTCGATGCAGTGTTTATTCACAGAATATAATGGTAACAGGTGCTCTTCACATTCATACGACATATGGTTCTCAGTACTCAGTAATTTAAGTCCAATCATTTCAAGCATATCAGAGCCAGAGTGCTTTCAGTCAGTCCAGTCCAGGCCAGATTATCCTGGGTTATTTTTAGAGCAACTGGTTTATATAGATACTCAGATTTAGAATGCACAGGTTCAACAGGATTTAGCTCTTACCCCTCAGGATCCTCAGCGTGGCTCACAACCTGCAAGTTGCCAGGAACAATATCTTGTTCCCTGTGATCTCTTTTTAAGCCCATGAGGACCATATGGATCCTTGAGGCATGGTTTTATGTCTGAGTTTGGAGTGGTGGGGAGGGAAGCAGGTAAGTCCTTTCTGCTTGCAAGGTTTCAGTTTAACATAGCCAAACAATTACTCAAGTGTGGAACTTCATTCTGTTACCCCTCAGTTCACTGGTTTGAAGAAATGGAGGACAACCAATAGCACATTGTGACACTTGGGTACAAACTATATTGCAATGACAGGGTAGATCAAATTGGTGGAGGGGTTGCGCTCTATGAGGCCGATTCTGCAATGTCCATCCAGCCCCTGTATGGCCGAACTGAATCAGAGCATACAGAGGTAGACCCAATTCTGATCCTGGGTGACTAGACATGCCCAAGGGATCAGAATCATGCCCAAGGATTCAGATTTGGGTCTATGGCCTGGACATGCAGACTGAGCCCCGATTCTGATCAGCCGCATGTCCAGCCACATACCTGGCTAACTCAGGCTGACTCCATAATGGAGCCTCAGTGCAATGGCGTCTCATTGCCATGGCACCATGGCTCCATTATGGAGCTGTGATCCCCAGCTGCCAACCCAAAATGCCCTTTCCCCACAGCCAGACCCCCGATCCATCCTCCCATGGCCAGGGTCAGTCTACGGGGAACCTCCTTTGCCCCTCACATGTCTGTCCCTGCCATCTGCCGCCGTCCCCCAGTGTCCAGGGGGACATTTCACCTCAGTGGTGGAATAAGTCTCTGTCTAGCCAGCCGACCCCGGATGTACAGGGCTGACCTATGAATTGGCCCTGTATCTCCGGGGTCTTGCACCGCCCTTGCCCCGCCCTCACCCTGCCAACTGCCTGCCCCCTCCTACCCCCACCTCTGGATCTCTGTACAACACAGCAGTACGTACGGGGAGCCTGAGCACCGGGGGGGGGGGGGGGGGGGGGGGTTGTACATCCCCGCTATTTGTAACATGGAATTACCCCCTATGTTTGAGAGGGCATTGAGACACACAGGATTAAAATTTTGCAGGAAACAAAATACACTGGAGCATCTCTATGGATAGAAATTCCATATAAAAAGGGGAAGGCGATGGCAGTGGGGGTGTTCTACCGACCACCTGGCCAGAATGAACAGATGGATGATGAAATGCTAAAACGAAATCAGGGAACCTAACAAAAGTTACAACACAGTAATAATAAGTGATTTCAATTACCCCAGTATCGACTGGGTCAATGTTCCAGCAGGAGATGCTAGGGAGATAAAGTTTGTAGATGAAATAAATGACTGCTTCGTGGAGCTTCTGGTTCATGAACCGACAAGAGGGGAAGCTATTTTAGACCCAGTCCTTAGTGGAACATAGGATCTGGTGTAACAGATAAGGGTATTTGGGCCATTTGGCAATAGTGATCATGGCATGATCACAATTGATTTAATAAATGGAGGGAGAATGGCAAGGAAATCCACAGTACTACCTTTTAAGTTTCAAAAGGGAGACTATGATAAAATGAGGAAAATAGTTAAAAAAAACAAAGGAGCAGCTGCAAAGATTAAAGATTTACATCATGCATGGGCGTTGTTTAAAAATAGTATCTTGGAAGTCCAGACCAGATGTATTTCACACTTTAAGAAAAGAAGAAGGAAGGCCAAAAAACTGCCAGCATGGCTTAAAGGTGAGGCCAGTGAGACTGTTATACTCAAAGAAGCATTTTTTAAGAAATGGAAAAAGGGAGTCAATGATGGCAATGGGAAACAACATAAATACTAGCAAGTTAGAAGCAAGGCATAGATAAGGCAAAGAGAGAATTTTGGAAAAAAAACTTGCTGTGGAAGCAAAAACGCATAATAAAACATTTTCAAGTACATTCATAGCAAAAAACCTATGAGAGAGTCAGTTGGACTATTAGATGATAGAGGGGTAAAAGGGGCGCTAAGGGAGGACAAGGACATAGTGGAGAGACTGAATTAATTATTTGCTTCAGTCATTATTGCAAAAGCTGTAGGGAAGTTACCTATGCCTGAAATGGTATTTAAAGGTGATGTATTGGAAGCATTGAAAGAAATATTGATAAACTGGGATGATGTATTACAACTATTTGATAAACTGAAGATGAGCAAATCACCTGGACTGGATGGTATACATCCAAGGGTGTTGAACTGAAATATGAGATTACAGACCTACTATTAATCTATGAACTATCATTAAAATCATCTGTAATACCTGAAGATTGAAGAATGGCAAAAGTAATGCCAATTTTTAAAAAGGGTTCCAGGAATGATCTGGGAAACTACATTATAAAGAATAAAATTACTGGTTTAATGGGAGAAAGCCAACATGGATTTAGCTAAGGAAAGTCTTGTTTTACTAATCTGTTATATTTTTTTAAGGTCTGAATAAACAGGTAGACAAAGCTGAGCCAGCCGATAGCGTATATCTGGATTTTCAAGAAGTCTTTGACAAGGTCCCTCATGAGAGACTCTTGGCAAAATTAAAAAGTCATGGGGTAGGAGGCAGTATAGTATTGTGGATCATAAATTGTTTAAAAAAAAACAGAGTAGGGTTAAATGGCCAATTTTCTCAGTGGAGAAAAGTGAATAGTGGAGTACCTCAGTGATCTATACTGGGCCCACTGCTTTTTAACATATTCATAAGTGACCTGGAAGTGGGAGTGACTAGTGAGGTGATCAAATTTTCAGATGACACAAAATTATTCAAAATTATTAAAACACAAGTGGATTGTGAAAAATTGCAAGAAGACCCTGATAAACTGGAAGACTGGATGCCCAAATGGCATATGAAAATTATGCACATGGAGTGCGATTTCATAACGTGCACATCTGGCCCATGGCCACGTCCAAATGAAAAATGGGCTCTGCAAGCACGGGTCTGGACGTGCCGGCGGGCCTGGAATTTGGGACATAGACATTGGCGGTGTGGCATGCACAAACCCTGGGGCACGGGTATATGTAGCAAGTGGCATGGATGTCCCTGCCCTCAGCAAATTCCAAAAAGATGTACAGCTCCGCTGCTGCCTGTCTCTGTGTGGCCAGGCCTCCTCAGTTAAAATGTGTATCCCCAAAGCTGCTCCTCACATGGATGGTGTGGTGACCATGCCAACTACCCATGAAAACAGATGATACAGATGTGCTGATACAAAAGAAACCATTTAAGCGAGTCATTTGCATGACCAGGACACTGCAAAGTGATTTCTGTGCACTCAAGAGATGTTACAACAGCAAGTAGAAGGTGATATGATTATCCTGACATACCCTGAAGCACAACACCCATGGCAGTTGGTGAATATTTTAGTTGTGCTTGCATTAGTCATCTCTGACAACAGTCTGTACAATGCTATGTATGGACCAGAAGAAATCAGAAATGGTCCTCTACAGCTAAATATCAGAGCATATCCCTGACATTAAATAGGGACCCTCAGATTGAGTGCATGCACCAGCGCAAACAGAATGCCCAAGAGCACCAACATCTGTTTATACAAATGTGCACATTTGTGAGACTGCTGATGGTGCTGTGTGCTCTGTTGCATGCACTCATTCTGAGGGTCCCTTATCACTGACAGGGATATGCTTTGACATTTAGCTGTAGAGACCCTGTTCTGCTATATCCTGGCCTGCACCTCTAGAAAACACCTGGTATAATATGATGGCATGGGGTCTCAGGACTACTAATCTGATCTGCATTTCTCACCCACACATGCATCCATCCTGTACTCACCCACATACAATCCCTGCATCAACAGTCCTACTTCTCAGAAGATAGGACTTGTTAGGGTGCCCTAGATCATCTCCTCTAGCTCACACAGCAATTGTCAGCATAGCCGAAATAATCACCACTGTATCTCTGAATATTTCTGTAGGGGTGTTCAGTAATGCGTCTTTACCATACAACGTTCTCCCACCTCTGCATTCTGTTCTTTACAACTCCATCTTGTGGTCTTCCAGACTGCAGAAATCTTTCTCACAGCCATTCATCTATATAGGAGAGCTTAGCAGAAGAGTTTCTAAGTCCTGGCCTTATTCCATGTTTCTGCTGGAATAATATGTCAGCGGGAAACACCAGAACATAATTGGACCTTTCCTGAATATGCATTGCACATCTCCGCTGCTGATCATGCTCCCGTTCCACCCCTCCCATCTATGTTCTGATATCCCCGTGCTAGCGCTGTCTATGTGCAGGGCCACGGGTGTTTTAGAATTCAGTTGTAGACGTTTTTGCTAGAAAAACGACTACACCGCACATCCAAAGGATTTATTCCTGTTCTGAAATGACCCCTTTAGGGAAGTACAACCTAATCTATGGTTACACGATGCAAGGTTCCACATTAGGAACCACCACCTAGGAAAAGGAGTAGATGTCATCATGGATAATACTTTGAAACCCTCTGCCCAGTGTGCAAGGGTGGCCAAGAAAGCAAATAGAATGCTAGGATTCATAAGGAAAGGAATGCAGAATAAAACTTAGAATATTATAATGCCTTTGTATCATTCCATGGTGCGACTACACCTTGACTGTTATGTTCAATTCTGGACACTGTATTTTAAAAAAGGATATAGCAGAATTATAAAAGGTACAGAGAAGAGCCACCAAAATGATAAAGGGGATCAAAGGATACTCTTATGAGGAGAGGCTTAAAAGGTTAGGGCTCTTCAACTTGGAAAAGAGACAGCTGAGGTGTGATATGATAGAGGTCTATAATTTTGTTTATTTAGCTGTATTTATATACTGCCTTTCTCCGGGTCAAGGCGGTCTATAAATTAATGAATGGAGTGGAACGGGTAAAAGTAGATCGGTTGTTTACTCCTTCAAGAAGTAGAAAGACCAGGGGATACTCAATGAAGCTACAACATAGCTCATTTAGGACTAATAAGAGACAATATTTTTTCACTCAACGAGTAATCAAACTCCGGAGGATGTACTAAAAGCTGTTAGTGTAGCTGGGTTTAATAAAGGTTTGGACAGGTTCCTGAAGGAAAAGTCCATTAACACTTATTAAAGAGGACCAAGGAAATCCACTACTTACACTGGGATAATCATTGTGGAATCTGTGTACCTTTTTGGGAATCTGACAGGTACTTGTGTCCTAGATGGGCCACTGTAGAAAACGGAATACTGGGCTTGATGTCCTTGGTCTGACCCAGTATGGCATTTCTTATGTTCTTTTGCCCTATCATAGTGTCAGGATGGCAGATTTCCTTCCCTACTCACTAAAACAATCACACCATCATGAAACACATGATAAATATAGGGGGGAAAGTCTTCAGAGTGTATCCTTTTTCATTTTTTACCCATAAGCTGCTCCTTTTGGAGGTATCCAAAGGTCACTCAAGACTATTCCTCATGGGTCTGAAAAACCCTTAATTTTTCAAGTATACAAAAGCTTAACTGCAGCCCCTATATTTTTTCTATTTTGCATAATTATATTAATTGTTACAGATACACGCTTGTACAGGTGAGAGTTTTTCTTCATTCTACAATCCACTAGGCAGCACACTCTACAAGGCATGTGTTTCACAGATTTCCTGCTGCATCAGGAGTGCATACTTCTATTTGTGGGCTACAAACTTATAATGTGGCTGCAGGTTGTATGATCCACATCCCTAAAGACAGAAATTCTGCAAAACGCAGGCCTCGTCGAGCGTGTTGCTTGGTGGATCATAGGATGAAGAAAGGTTCTCACCTGTAACCAGAGAAGTGGTAACCAGTGGAGTTATTTGAGGATAGGGGTGATATGGTTGTGTTTGGAAGCTCCCTGGATTAGTCGTGCGGCAGTGTGCATGGCGGTTTGAAGTGGGAGGAGGGTGGCTTGTGGAAGGCCCTGATAGATTATGTTACAATAGTCTATGTGTGGGAGAGTGAGTGCTTGGAGGGATGTGTGGAAGTCTGCTGGATTGAGAAGCAGGCAGAGGCATTGTACGGTTTTAGTTTTGAAGAATATTGTTTTGACTGTTGCTGTAATCTGATCCTTGAAAGTTAACTGCTGATCAAGAATGATACCAAGGTATTTTAGCTGTGAGCGGACATTTATCTGGATGTTGTCTAGTGTTATTGAGGAAGTGTGTGTGTGGGGGGGAGGAAGTGTGTGTGGGGGGGGGGGGAGGAGGGTGAATGACGTGTCTTTGGTAATAAAGAGAACTTCTGTCTTCTTGTAATTTATTGATAGGTTATTTGCCATAATTCAGCAAGAGATATCCGAGAAGCAGTTCTGTGGTTGTGTGTATGATGGCTGTTTTGTGTGGAGTGGGAAGTATAGCATAATGTCAAGTGCGTATATGTAGAAGTTGACATTGTGCTCCTTGATGATCATACAGAGGGGTTTAATATACAGGAAGAGGGGTGCGGATAGTGTGGATCCTTGGGGCACTCCTTGTGTTTGTTGGTAGGGTTTGGAGACATTGATTCCCAGTTAACAGAGAACAAAGGTCTCTTCTATCACTGACATGATTAGCATGGAGAAAACCTACAATAGATGTTCTGTTTTTTATGTTTTAGATTTGCCATACAGGGTTAGACCAAAGGTCCATCAAACCTAGTATTCTGTTTCTAGTAGTGTCCAATCCAGGTCACAAGTACCTGACAGGATCCCAAAAGATAGACAGCTTCCATGCTGCTTATCCCCAGTCTACTTTAATAATGGTTTATGGACTTTTCCTCCAGGAACTTGTCCAAACCTTTTTTAAACCCAACTGCACCAATAGCTTTTGCCACAATCTCCAGCAATGAATTCCTGAGCTTGATTATGTGATGTGTTCAATTTAAATGTACTACTTAGTAACTTCATTGTGTGCCCCCTAATCTTTGTACTTCTTTTTTACTTTTTAGCTATTAAGTTTATAAAATATTAATAAGTACAAGGCTTGAAAAACACAAAGGAAAATGTATCGAATGTGAACAGAAGTCAATAATATGTATAGCGCTATATCAGTTCACTATGTCAGAGAGCTATAAATCCAGGAGTATACTACTAATAAAAAAAGGATAATAAGAATTAAAACAAAAGTGCTCTCTTGTAACTGTTTTGGCAAAAAAAAAGGAAAAAGAAAATAAAATCCTGGATGTCATTTATGGTGCCAATTTATTATGACCTTTCTTTCTCCCATTTTAAAAATATTTTATAAAAAGATAAGTGCCTTTTATTACTTTCTAAGCATGTTTTTAAATAAGTATATTACTACTATTTATTAATAATAATCCTTTGCATTTGCTTCTAACACATTTCCCCTTTATCCATTAGAGATACTGTTACATTTCCACCTTCATGAGATGAGGAGTACATACTGGTTGTTTACGTAGGGTTTCTGATTCTCTGCTTTAACCGATAAACACCAATAAAAGCCTTCCAACGCAAAAAAAATTAAAACAGGTGTTTATTAGATAAACACTGGAAAAAACACCTCTCCCTGGGACTTTTTCATCTCTCTCCTGACCTGACTTGTATCTTCCACCCAGTTTTTGTGGCTTTTCTGCGTTAACAACTCCTAAGTGACAAATATAAGTTTAATTCCACCCGAAAAGATATCCACCAGGAGTACTTGTGGTATGAAAACACCATTAAACACTGATTTTTGTACCGACAAGAAACAACTAATTTGATGGATAATAAACACCTAAATTCATGTTATAAACACCTAAGAAGAGAAACCATAGTTAGATGACTTCTCGATAGGTGTTATTTAATGGCAGCATAGGTCTTTAAAGCTTCTTTGAGCTCACTAATTAGTTTGGTTTGAGTGTAGAGCTCTTTTCTGCTAGCTCAGATGCCCTGGCAGACTGTGCCTGTGCTACTGGTTGCTTGTGGTGGGGAATGGAGAATGGTCACTTGTTATTCTAAAGCAAGGTCTTTTTATGTTTATTCATTTGATGGATCGCCTTTCATAAAAAAAGAAAAACAGGAAGACAAAACACGGGGTATCATCCATACTTGAAACTAAAATTAGACAGACACAAACAAATATACATAAGAGGAATGAAAACTAATATAAATAAAAACAAAAACGACATATTCCCAGCTACAGGACATATAAGGAGAGTAAGACAAGCAACAAAAAAACTCTCAGTCTGAATCTAAATCCAAAACTCTCCATAGTGACAGGGCCCAGCCAGGTTTTACCAGTTAAACATCATCACCCACAGCTTCAACAATAGTCAACGAAGGCATGCCCAAACATGAGATTTCAGCTCGCATTTAAACTTTAGGTAGCTAGATTTGGTCCTGATATCTGAGGGAAGCCAGTTCCACAAAAGGAGGGCTAAATAAGAAAAAGAGGAGGTAGGGGTTGTCTTTCTCCAGATTGCTCAAAGAGAAAGCAGGACCCAGCAAGGAGAGTTGTGAAGACTGAATGGGGTGTACCATTGCGTATGGGATTATCAAAGAGGCCAAGTATTATGCCTGGCCTGAGTAAAAAAAAGCATGGTAGGTCAATAAGGAAATTTTAAAATGTATTCTATATGCAGCCTCCAGCTAAAAAGGGATGATATGGGAAAACCAACTTAACACATAGGAAAAAAACATTATACCATTACCCTTACAAGCACACTTCAGTTTAGAATATCACCCACATGAATACTGATTCCTTGATTGCTTGTCGCAGCCGTTTGTTGGGGTTGTTGCCCTGGGATCCTGAGATGGTTAGGGATTATAAAATGTTGCTGGTATTTCAACATCTCTTTGGGTCCTCCCCTCATCCGCTGTTCCAGCTCTGCTCATGCTTTTCTGCTGTACCTCCTTCTTAGTTGTGGAGGTGGGGCATGTCCCCCTCTTTCTTAAACACGGCAGATTTAGGGTCAGGGTCACCACGTCTGCCAAAAGATCTGTATTACAGCTGGTTCTGTGCAAAAGTGCACTGTTTTAAATGTTGCTGGTTGATGAAGAAGCAATCAGTAATTTAAAGGTCAGGAAAATATTAGGATTTGATTGGTCTATTTGCATTTCTCTAATTTCTTAAAGGGTACAAAAGTCATTTTGAAATGCCATGACAAACATCGGCTCTGTCTTCCTTTATAATGTTTGGTGTCTGCAGTGCCGGACAGGCTGTGAATGCAACACGAATAGCTATCATCAGCACTTTCCATCAAATTATTGAACCTAGGATCATAGAGAATGATGGCCCTAACCAGTCTGTATATCCATGTGTAACAACCAGCTCCACAATCCCTTCCTCCCCCCACTGAGATCCTCTCTGCTTGTCCCATGTATTCTTGAATTCGGACACAGTTCTCGTCTCCATCTGATTTGTTTAGGGATATAGAAAGGAACTAGGAAAGTTTAAAGTTGCCTCGCTTACCCAGAAACGATGACTGTTTTATAGTGTGCATTAAAAACAGGTAAAGATTGGTGTGCTAATTCAGCTATCGCCAGGACGCTGCACTAAGTCATCATATAGTGAAACCAGGAAAGTAAAAAGAAAAAGCACTAACAAGCAGGGCCAGCTCCAGAGTTGGTTCAAGGTTTGGCACCCAAGGCAAACCTTAAGTCTTCTACTCTCCCCACCCCCAAGCTGTCAAAATGTATTGTATAGCTTTGTATGCCCTGCTCTTTGCCATCCCTAAACCTGCTGCCCTAGGTGGCCATCTAGCATGCTAGTGGTTGGACCAGTTCTGCTAACAGGAAAATCTGTTTCCAGGCAACTGCTGGTTCTTTTTGTGACTCCTCAGCTACATTAGCTCCTTCCCTGGTATCTTTTCTAAGCTCAGTCTTTTGGGAGACCTCCTTTGTCAGTGGAGGTGCTTCCTTTTTCACATCTCCTGCTTCCTCTACTCCATTTCTCAGAACTAGCCTCTTTGAACAAGTGCACAGAGAATTCATTTGCCACAGACTATTCTGCCGCACAGAATTTCGGTGGAGGCACAATACTGTCAACTGTTTTGTCGTTACCAAGGAAATAAACTAACCTAAACATTAGCTTTAGTGCAGACATGTAAAAATAAAAACTTTAGCTACGTTAACGACTGCCCTTTGTACTGTAATGCTCAGTCCTGTTCCAGACTATTTGAACTTAGAGTTGCCAGATAACTCTCTGTCACCTACCAGACTGATTTAGTCTTACAAAGCTGCGGGTTTGCCCAGTTCTAGAAGGGAGAGTTTAGGCCAGCCCTTGATTTCTGCCATCTCTATCCTGATATATTATGGGTAGAATCAAGGTCTACAAATATTAGGGATGTGCATTTATTTTTGGAAATTTTATAAATGAAGACAGTTTTGGTTTCTATACTTTTAAACTAATTGAATGGGCATGGTCTGGAATGAGCAGAAAATCCATTTGTTTTCAGCACACATTATAATTTATGAGGCCAGAAAAAACATAACTTAGATCGTAAGCCCACCAGGACAGGAAAATACCTACTATACCTGAATGTAACTCACCTTGAACTACTATTGGAAAGGTCTGAGCTAAAATCCAATTCATTGCTTTATCAGTATGAGGTTCACCAGAAAAACTCATGACCTTGCATGTGGCAGCTAGAGAAGTTACAGGAGCTAAACAGGGAAGGCAGCAACAAATGAATAGTTATCCTCTGGATGACAGAAGGAAGCAAGTTTCTGGAGGAGGCCATCTGATCAGCATTTCATATCTAATCAAGGGCATACCCATACTGGTCTGATGGGATCTTTTGGGAGTATGTTTCATCTTCTGCTGCCTGGAAGATACCTAATAACTGGCTTCTAAGTTGACTATACAGTTATCATGGCTTCAGCATATGCTTCTGTCTCTGCTCCTGAGGGGCATGGGTTCAATTCCCAATGACCCTGACAGTCAGACAGAGTATGGCCACCTTAGGAAGGGGTAAGGAAAAGCAGGAGTTGCTTGACCTATTATGTTGAAACTTTTTGACAAGCAGCCAAACAAGCCTATACCAGTTGCACTTCCAAGTCCCATGGCTAATGATGTCATCATGAATCTGAGACCAGCACCATTTCCTTTTCATTTCTCTCTTGAAGTTCAGAGGAAAAGAAGCTTATGTTAGGAAGGTGAAGGCTTCAAAGGGAAAAGGTGGTGAATTTGATCAGGCTTAGAAACAGAAAGAAAGTAAAGAACATGCATGGGGCTCAGGTACAAACAGGCTGGCACTGACTGAATTTGTGTGTCAGAGAAAAATCACACTCTATGGTGCAGCACAGACAGACTCCATAATGAGAAGCTTGATAGAAAATAAACTGAAAAGAGTGTTGCCAATGCTGGCACCATTTTACCCCTCGTTTGGTGTTATGAGGTCTTTTTGCAAATGTTGATACTGTTTTGCTACACTTATGGATGTCACTTTAGAACTTTCCCAGTGCCTTGTGGTATGTCTGCCAATGTTGGTGCTGCTTTCCCCTCTCCTGATACCATGGGGACTTTTTGACATTATTTTTGCTGCTTTGCCCCCTTTGAGGTCTTCATTCCGCTGTTAGCACCCTTAGTGTCTCTTTTGCTGCCACGGGGCCTTTGCGCCACTCTTGGAGGTAAATTTACAAGGAGGCTCCTATTTTTAGGCACTATGAACTCACGTAACTGTTGGTGTTTTCGTCATTTATGTGCATAAGTGCCCCCCACACAAACACACGTAAATGGCCTCTTTTAAAATACCCACCAGCATAAAAATATGTGTATTGTTTGTATGGCATGTACTTATGCTGTGGTTGTGCACATGGATGGATCACATTGATGATAAAAGGCAATAATTTATACACGTACTTAAAAATATAGGTGTGGGCACTTATTCTAGCCTAGGGCTAGTGTAAATGTCTTTATTATATTTATTTATAAAAATATTTATAGCCCGCACTATCTAAAATCCTAGATGGATACAGCAAAACATACACAAAATAATTCGCAGGACACGCAATACATTAATCCTTTTTCCCTTAAATATTTAAACAACTATATACTGTCCATTCATTGGGTTTTTGTTGCAAGATACGGAAGTAGATTGCCAGGCCTTTCTTATGTACAAACAATGCAAGTGTTGTTGCCATTGTCACAGGAATGTGATTCTCCGCCACCAACACTGTCCTATTCTGCTGCTGTCCAGATGGGTGGTTTGGCTTAGTCTGGCACCTTAGCTGAGACCTGTATATCTTGGGAGATCCTGCCAGTAGTTATGCTACTGATAGCTTATCTCTCAGCATCATTGATGCACATAAGCCCTCACAGCATGACAAGCTGCAAACCAACTATATACTGTCCATAACTTGCAAGAACTGTAATGAAATACAATGGAATCAGTGAATGCTTAATTTCTATTCATCTATGGGGAATACCCATCAACACAACTATTATTCAGGTATATGCCCAAAAGACAGCTGCAGAAGAAGAAGAAATGGATGGGTTCTATGAACAAGTACAAGCTGAAATTTACAGAACATGCAAACAGGATATTCTGATAGTCATGGGTGACTGAACACAAAAGTTGGCAACAAAGAAGAAGGCAAAGTGTTTGGAAAATATGGACTTGGCAACAGAAATAAAGCTGAAGAAAGACTGATAGAACTCTGCAAGAACAACAATATATTCTTCTCAAACATCCTCTTCCAGCAACACAAGCGCTGACTGTACACATGGATTGTACAAAAATCAAATTGACTACATCTGTGGAAATCAACATTGGAAAAGCTCGATAACATAAATAAAGACAAAACCTGGAGCTGACTGTGGTATAGATCACAACTACTAGTATGCAAACTCAAGCTAAAGCCAACCATGAATGTAGAAAAATATGACCCTGAGAATATACCACCAGAATTTAAAGACTGCTTGCAAAATTGATTTGCTTCTTTGGATACAAATGACAGAGTACCAGAAGAGTTATGGGTTGACATCAAGAAAGTTGTGCCCTAAGAAAGTGAGAAGTGTGGGAGGAGTGGCCTAGTGGTTAGGACAAGGTACTTCAGGCCAGAGGGCCGGGGGTTCAAGTCCCACCTGGGGACAGCAATCTCAGGCCGGAGGGACTGGGATTTCTAGTCCTATAGGCACTCCTTGTGGTCTTGGGCAAGCCACTTAACCCTCCATTGCCCATGTTCTGTAAGTATTAGCGTATGTGTGTCATATCCCCTCGTGTTAAATGTATCTCCCAATTGACCGCTTTGACCCGGTGAAAAGCGGGATATAAATACAGCTAAATAAATAAAAATAAAATAAAGTCTCTATAAAAACTGAAAAAGCAAAAAAGGCCAAAATGGATGACAAAAAGAAACTCTGATAATTGTCCAGAAATGCAGAGAAGCTAAATCCAGAGGAGAAAGAGAGGCAATCACAGAACTCAACAGAGATTTCAAATGCACAGCAAGATGAGACAAGGAGAAGTATTATAATGACACATGTAAGGAAATAGAATCAGAAACTATCAGAGGAAGAGCAAGATCGGCTTTCCTAGATCTATGAGAGTTAAAGAGAAAATTTCAGCCTCGAATTGGAAAGCTTCAAGATGCTTAAGGATCCATGTTGAATGATGCTGAGAAGATCAAGAAAAAGTGGAAAGAATATAAAGAGTCATAGCATAAAGATCAAGTGGACCAACAGCCATTTCAGCCTGTACATTATGATCAGGAAGCATTGGTGATGAAAGAAGAAGTTGAAGAATCATCCAAAACATTATCAAAGAACAAAGCACTGAGTATTTATGGCATTCCTATTGAAGTTTTACAGCAATCGGGTGTGGCTGTTGCCATACTTACAAGACTCTACCAGAAAATTTGGAAGACAACATCATGGCCAACTGCCTGGAAAAGATTTATTTTTATACCAATACTGAAGAAAGGTGATTCAACTGTGGAAATTATTGCACAATTGCTCTGATCTCACATGCCAGCAAGATTCCACTCAAGATCATCTAGCAGAGACTATAACCATACCTGGAATGAGAACTGCCTGAAATGCAAGCAGAGTTCAGGAAAGGGCAAGGAACAAGATACATCATCATGGATGTGAGATGGATCCTTGAAAAGACAAAAGAATACCAAAAGAATAGCTATATGTGTTTTATTGAGTACAGAAAGGCTTTTGACATTGTAAACCATGAGAAACTCTGGACCACATTAAGAAGCATGGATATACCAGAACACCAAATAGCTCTCTTGTACAACCTTTACATTGATCAAGAAGCAACAGTTTGAACGGAACAAGGAGAAATAGAATAGTTTAAAACCAGCTTAGGTGTACAAAAAGGCTGCATACTTCCCACTACCTATTTAATTTATATCCAGAACAAATCATCAGAAAAGCAGGACTGTATGAAGACAATCGAGGTGTAAAGATTGGTGGAAGACTCAACAACTCTCGCTATGCTGATGATATCACAATACTGGCTGAAAGTGAAGATGATCTGAAATGTTTGCTTCTGAAGATCAAGGAACGTAGTCTTAAATTGGGCCTGCACCTTAACATAAGGAAGACAAAGATCCTGACAACTGGCAAAATCAATAAGTTCGTCGTTGATGAAGAAAAAATTGAAATAGTGGATAACTTTAACCTGCTTGGATCAATAATAAATAAAGAAAAGACAAGCAGTCAAGTAGTCTGATAATGCATTGCTCTTGGCAGAATGGCGATGAAGGCCCTAGACAAGATTCTCACAATTTGACTTGTCCAAGCCATGGTATTTTCAATAACATCTTATGGATACGAAAGTTGAACAGTGAAAGAGATAGATAGGAAGAAAATTGATGCTTTTGAATTATGGTGCTGATGAAAAATACTGTGTATCCCGTGGACTGCACGAAGAACAAACTAGTCAGTATTAGAAGAAATCAAATCTAAGCTTTCTTTAGAAGCTCAGATGACAAAACTTTGACTTTCATTTTGGACACATCATGTGAAGAGAGAGATCATTAAAGAAGGACATCATGCTTGGCAAGGTTGAAGGTCAATGCAAAAGAGGAAGGCCAGCAATGAGATGGGTCAATAAAATAACAGCAGCTATGGATGCTACACTATCAACAATGAGCCACCTAACTGAAGACCAAATACAGTTTAAGACAACTATCCAGAGGGTTGCCATGAATGGACACTGACTCAACGGCATTTAACAACAACATACTGTCCATACATGTCTTCCTAGAAGAGCTTCTATATTACACAGCAAAAGACGTAGTAAAAAAGTAAGCCTTGAACTGCTTCCTAGATGCAAGTGCATGAGTACGAGTTCTTAATTCAAAGAGAAGAGAGTTCTACAATTGGGGGAGGGAGAGGATGGAATGGTCAGAGGGCAGTGATAGAAAATGCCTGAGAATGCACCTCATTCAAACAAACCTCATGCAAAGAAGGAATGGTCAAATAACCGGGTACGGCGGACACGCCGCTTCTCGCCCCTCCCCCCCTCTTTATTCATCCCTCACCTCTTCTTTCCAATGACACACACAACACATCTTGGGACTTAAACTGGTCGCAGCTTTATTAACCTTTTAACAATAACCAAACTACATTCCAACACATTGTAATTACCCCCCGCCCCCCGCGGAGCGAGCCCTCACCAGCCATATGAGTAGCAAGGTGATGCCGCTTCCGCTTCCGCCGGGTCCAGGCCCCGACTAATTTGCCTAGCCCTCCCTCTTCTAGCTTCCCCATATTATTAGCAAAAACCTGAGGGATTGTCCGGGTTGGGGGTACCCCACCCCCGCCCTAATGCTTGCCTCCAGTTCCGGACCCCGGAAACCTCTGGGATCCCGCCACCGCCTCCAGCTGCAACACCCCAACCCCCAGAAGCCTTGAACCCTCCCAAAGCTAGGGTGGGCGGGCGGGCAGGACGTCTGGCGTCTCTGGCTCTGACCCCAAGAAGGCCGGAGCCACACCGCATCCCCGCTCTAACCCCCCCACAGCCAAGCTCCTTGCTCTCCTATTGGCTCCCGCGCCTCACAGCGGCCCACGGGAGCCAATGACACCGCGGAACGCACCGCGACCCGCATCCACGCCGCCACAGCAAGGGGCACCAGCGTGCGGCCGCCCCCCGGTTACCGCCGGCCGCACGCACGTGGGCCCCGTGGCCTTGCCATAAGGTTGATCAGCCAAATGCAGTCCATATCCAGGAGCTTAACCCTGCGAAATTGAAGAAGCATAATGTGGAGCTTCTCCAGACAGTGCTTGGAAAACGGTTACCAAGACCTTAAACCTCACTCTCCACAGAATTGGGAGCCAATATAAAGAAACCACATTTGAAGTTATACGCTCATATAGATTCACCCCTACCACCAGGTGGGCTACCATATTTTTAATTATCTGCAAAGCACGAGTAGAACATGGGATTCCTCTGTATCTTGCTGATTTATTAATTCCATATTCTACTCATTATCTTCTCTGGGAAACTCATACTTACCAATTACACCTACCATCACCTACTTAGGCCAAATTAGCCTCCACTCGTTCATCTGCATTTTATTTTCTGGCACCTGAATTATGGAATTCACTCCACCCTGAAATTTGGTTGGCATCTTTATTTCCCTCCTTCAAGTCCCTTCTGAAAACACATTTGTTTAAAACTGCTTATGACTTGCCTACTTAATTTGGTTGAGTTGTTCGTCTTGTATGTTCCTCTTTTGTTTTTCTCTTTCTTGTGGTTTAAATGACTCTCCACTTTCGAGCTTTTACTGGAGTTCTTTTCTAATTTATTATGTTTATTTTAGACATTGTTGTACACCTCTCTGCTGAGACCCCTTGAAGGGTGGCTGATTAAATAATAAACCATAAACCTTAGATAGACCACTACAATAATCAAGGAGATCTCTCCACCCATGCTTGAAAAAGTAGATGCCTATTTTTCTTTATAAAATAATGCTTAAGTAGGTCCTGCCTTCATGCTTGAATAGGTGTCTCTTTATGAAATTATCCACATGTCTTGCAGTGCTGTTGCTCTGTTACAGATGTTTGCAAGCATGTTTTTTTTCTTAGCAAATTTTATTGGAAATCAATTGAAAACCCCACTGTTAAAACAATGCTTGCCCCATTGACTTCAGTAGAAACGAATGAAATGAATCATTCAGTATCCAAAAATAAACTGAATGGCTGATTGATCTGGAAATCAACCAAACCACAACTTTTTCCCATGCATATACTTAACAAATATCACACTGCTTTAGGATGCAAGTTCAAAGCCAAGAGTGGTCAAAAGGTTTCCCTCATAAAACTGGTAATTTGGCAATTCTGGCCATGGACTTATTCCTCTCTGTGCATGCATATGGAGTCCTTTTAGGGAAATAACTCCATTACTACACATTAAATTGGGCAAAAGTAGGATTGAATCACAGTATCTTGGATGACAAAGAGTTACATAGTAACAGTTTGCTTCCTCTTCTGGCTTCTGAATAGGCCATTTTTCTCCCAAAACATTCTAAAGTGCAAAATTCAGGTGAGATAACCCTTGTCTTGGGGTTGCCAGTTGGATTTGTTTTTTTCAGAACAGACTGATCCAATCCGTGTCATCCTATTGTGTGCATGGACCTCTTGTGCTGATTTCCATAATGAAACTAGGAATAAATCCAGAACTGGATCAGTCTGCTTGAGTAAAAGAAGTCAATTGGCAGCCCCCAGAAGAGGGTTTGCTCATCTGCAGTTTTCATTTTAGGAGGTTGTTGAAGAAATAAGAACTCCAGTTGGCAACTCTACAGGCACTTACCAAAAGCTGCACAAACCTGCTAGACAAAAATTTGGTACTTCACACAGAAACCAATACATGCAGAATTTCTTGACTACTTTACCCCCTTCGCTTATCTTCTCCAGGTATAGTTGTTTGTCGTCTTCTTTCTGTGATCTCTTATAGTTTCTGAAGGCTATCCTCTTTTTCCTTACCTTTTCAGCTACTTCTTATGAAGACCATAGCTGCTGCTTTTTCTTCTTACTTTTCTTTACTTTCCTAGCAAAAAGATGTGCTGCCCTTAAATGTCTTCTTTCTGTTTTGCCCACTGTTGTTCTACTTCCCCCAGATGTTCCTATCCAGCTAATGACTCCTGAAGTTATTCCCCCATCTTTGCAATGTTAATTTTCCTGAAGTCTACAGCCCTGATCTTTCAATAAACTATCTCCACATGTGTCCTAATATTGGATGATCAATGCATGTCAGATGATCACCCACTACATCATAAACACTCTTCATTTGTAAGCACCAATTCAAGTACTGCCCCCTCCTAAGTGGGTTCAGTTGCCAGTTGCTGGAACAGTTCTCTCTGTAGTGAGTCCAAGATCTTCCCAACCAACATTGGGCAAATTGAAATCTACTATCGATAGTACAGCCCCTTTCATAGCAATATTGTGAAAGTCTTCAAGTAAATCTCAATCTATTTCTTCTGCCTGTGAGGGAGGTCTGTTTATCACACCAATGTAAATTGATTTTCCATTCCTTCTTTGCAGACTAACCCACAGTACCTTCTCCTCCCCTCACAAGCCCTGTAGTTCTGTACCATTCTTCCTCCCTTTCTTACTATTCTGACTTTCCTGAATAGATTATAGCCTGGTATAACTTCATTCCAGTCATTGTTTTCTGTGTATCAAATCTTCGTGACTGTCATGGAGAGGCATTGAATTAAAAAATACTTCCTTCAATTTGTTTTAAATCTGCTACCTGCTAATTTCTTAGAGTGTTCTCTAGTTCTTGAGACAGTGAAAGCATAAATGATCATTTTCTATGTACATGTTCCACCCCACTCATGATTCTGTAAACCTCTATCTTATCACCCCTCAGCTGTCTCTTCTTCATGCTAAAAAAGCCCTAATATATTCAGTCTTTCTTCTAAGGGAACAGTTCTATCCCCTTGATCATGTTTGTCACTCTTCTTTGCACTTTTTCCAATACTGTTATCAACTGTTTGAGACACGGCAACCAGACCTGCACATATGGAGCCCAATCCTGGAAGGTGCATGCCTGGGCTGTCTAGATGTCCCAGACCAGGACAGGCTCGGTTGTACCCGACTCTGCATCACAGGAGCAAGATGCTCCTGTGGTAGCAGGATTGGACAATGGGATGGCCCGGTGTGCCCCTTCAGCAGCCGTGGGGGATGTACAGCTGGCAGGATGGCCAGGCCTCCCCCACACCTTCTGCTGCACTTGTGCTGGACAACCCCCCTGCCCAGCTCTCCTGCCACCTGGCGGGGTCCACCAGGGCCAGGGCTGGGCAGCATGAACTCATCTCCCTCACCCTGATGCCTCTGGGGGGACTGCCAGTCTGGGACACATGGGTGCCCCACGCTTATTCCAACTCCAAGGTGGAATATGCTGTGCGTCCCCTCTGGTGCACCCTGGAGATACAGGGCCATGACCTGAAATCAGCCCTGTATGTCTGGGTACCTGGGCTGCTCGCACTCTGTCCCTGTGCCACCCCCGTCCTGCCCTCCCAACACAGCGGCTCTGTGTGTGCGAGGAGAGAGGAATAGGGAACCGGCGTAGGACAGCTATTGGAGCTGCATGTCCCACTGGGACATACAGCTCCGCTAGTCACCTCACAGAATTGGGTCCATATTGAATAAGTTCAAAAGTACATGCTGTAAGCATTGCAAAAAGGCATGTTTCATTGATGGAGTGCATGCAGGGCTGGGGCAACTATCAGGAAAACTAGGAGATTGCCTAGAGTTGCAGCTTCTAGGCAGTAGCAAAGAGCAGGACATTCAAAGCTAAACAATTAATTCTAACAGCCGGGAGGCATGTAAGGCATAAGGTATGCCTAGGTCACCAACACCTTGAACCAGCTCTGGGGATAGCCCTGAGTGCATGGTTGCCATATATGAGTGTGTAGTTGGAGCATTTAAGACTTGCAAGAGGATTAATGAACTTATAGTATGACAGAACAGTGTATTTTCCCTTCCTCCCTTTGGAAACTCGTCCTTGCCTGGTGGGGAGGGAAGGAGATGGTGCGAAGAGACATCATAAAGTGTTTTTAGGGTAGCAGGGGATGCGAGGCCGTATGAAGCATCTCTATGACTGGTGGCATCTATATATTCATGCCTATCTTGGGATAGCGTGCGTGTGCTGTGTATGGTGCTGGAGTGGGGAGTGTGTGTGGTGTGGGGGTAGGGGTGAGGTGCCTGTGTGTGTGTGTGTGTGTGTATGTATGGTGCAGGGAGTGGTGTGTGTGAGTATGGTGCAGCAGTGAGGTGCCTCTGTCTCTGTGGTGCAGGAGTGGTGTGTGTGTGTGTGTGTGTGTATGTATGGTGCAGGGAGTGGTGTGTGTGAGTATGGTGCAGCAGTGAGGTGCCTCTGTCTCTGTGGTGCAGGAGTGGTGTGTGTGTGTGTGTGTGTATGTATGGTGCAGGGAGTGGTGTGTGTGAGTATGGTGCAGCTGTGAGGTGCCTCTGTCTCTGTGGTGCTGGAGTGGTGTGTGTGTGTGTGTGTGTATGTATGGTGCAGGGAGTGGTGTGTGTGAGTATGGTGCAGCAGTGAGGTGCCTCTGTCTCTGTGGTGCAGGAGTGGTGTGTGTGTGTGTGTATGTGTATGTATGTATGGTGCAGGGAGTGGTGTGTGTGAGTATGGTGCAGCAGTGAGGTGCCTCTGTCTCTGTGGTGCAGGAGTGGTGTGTGTGAGTATGGTGCATCAGTGAGGTGCCTCTGTCTCTGTGGTGCAGGAGTGGTGTGTGTGAGTATGGTGCAGCAGTGAGGTGCCTCTGTCTCTGTGGTGCAGGAGTGGTGTGTGTGTGTGTGTGTGTGTATGTATGGTGCAGGGAGTGGTGTGTGTGAGTATGGTGCAGCAGTGAGGTGCCTCTGTCTCTGTGGTGCAGGAGTGGTGTGTGTGAGTATGGTGCAGCAGTGAGGTGCCTCTGTCTCTGTGGTGCAGGAGTGGTGTGTGTGTGTGTGTGTATGTATGGTGCAGGGAGTGGTGTGTGTGAGTATGGTGCAGCAGTGAGGTGCCTCTGTCTCTGTGGTGCAGGAGTGGTGTGTGTGTGTGTGTGTGTATGTATGTATGGTGCAGGGAGTGGTGTGTGTGAGTATGGTGCAGCAGTGAGGTGCCTCTGTCTCTGTGGTGCAGGAGTGGTGTGTGTGTGTATGTATGTATGGTGCAGGGAGTGGTGTGTCTGTGTATGGTGCTGGAGTGGGGAGTGTGTGTGGTGTGGGGGTAGGGGTGAGGTGCCTGTGTGTGTGTGTATGTATGTATGGTGCAGGGAGTGGTGTGTGTGAGTATGGTGCAGCAGTGAGGTGCCTCTGTCTCTGTGGTGCAGGGAGTGGTGTGTGTGTGTGTGTGTGTGTATGTATGGTGCAGGGAGTGGTGTGTGTGAGTATGGTGCAGCAGTGAGGTGCCTCTGTCTCTGTGGTGCAGGAGTGGTGTGTGTGTGTGTGTATGTATGGTGCAGGGAGTGGTGTGTGTGAGTATGGTGCAGCAGTGAGGTGCCTCTGTCTCTGTGGTGCAGGAGTGGTGTGTGTGTGTGTGTGTGTATGTATGGTGCAGGGAGTGGTGTGTGTGAGTATGGTGCAGCAGTGAGGTGCCTCTGTCTCTGTGGTGCAGGAGTGGTGTGTGTGAGTATGGTGCAGCAGTGAGGTGCCTCTGTCTCTGTGGTGCAGGAGTGGTGTGTGTGAGTATGGTGCAGCAGTGAGGTGCCTCTGTCTCTGTGGTGCAGGAGTGGTGTGTGTGTGTGTGTGTGTATGTATGTATGGTGCAGGGAGTGGTGTGTGTGAGTATGGTGCAGCAGTGAGGTGCCTCTGTCTCTGTGGTGCAGGAGTGGTGTGTGTGAGTATGGTGCAGCAGTGAGGTGCCTCTGTCTCTGTGGTGCAGGAGTGGTGTGTGTGTATGTATGGTGCAGGGAGTGGTGTGTGTGAGTATGGTGCAGCAGTGAGGTGCCTCTGTCTCTGTGGTGCAGGAGTGGTGTGTGTGTGTGTGTGTGTGTATGTATGTATGGTGCAGGGAGTGGTGTGTGTGAGTATGGTGCAGCAGTGAGGTGCCTCTGTCTCTGTGGTGCAGGAGTGGTGTGTGTGTGTGTGTGTGTGTATGTATGTATGGTGCAGGGAGTGGTGTGTGTGAGTATGGTGCAGCAGTGAGGTGCCTCTGTCTCTGTGGTGCAGGAGTGGTGTGTGTGTGTGTGTGTGTGTGTATGTATGTATGGTGCAGGGAGTGGTGTGTCTGTGTATGGTGCTGGAGTGGGGAGTGTGTGTGGTGTGGGGGTAGGGGTGAGGTGCCTGTGTGTGTGTGTGTGTGTATGTATGGTGCCGGGCGTGGTGGGTGTGCGTCTGGTGCAGCCGTGAGGTGCCTCTGTCTCTGTGGTGCAGGGTGTGGTGTGTGTGTGTGTGTGTGTGTGTGTGTGTGTGTATGTATGGTGCAGGGAGTGGTGTGTGTGAGTATGGTGCAGCAGTGAGGTGCCTCTGTCTCTGTGGTGCAGGAGTGGTGTGTGTGTGTGTGTGTATGTATGGTGCAGGGAGTGGTGTGTGTGTGAGTATTGTGCAGCAGTGTGGTGCCTCTGTCTCTGTGGTGCAGGAGTGGTGTGTGTGTGTGTGTGTGTGTGTATGTATGGTGCAGGGAGTGGTGTGTGTGAGTATGGTGCAGCAGTGAGGTGCCTCTGTCTCTGTGGTGCAGGAGTGGTGTGTGTGTGTGTGTGTGTGTATGTATGTATGTATGGTGCAGGGAGTGGTGTGTGTGAGTATGGTGCAGCAGTGAGGTGCCTCTGTCTCTGTGGTGCAGGAGTGGTGTATGTGTGTGTGTGTATGTTTGTATGTCTTTGCATGTGTGTGGTGTGGGGTTAGCTGTCTATTTCTATGTGTGTGAGTGATTCAGGGGTAGGGTATCTGTGTGTATGGGTGTGTGGCTATGTGCGTGTGTGTGTGGTGCAGAGTGAGGTATCTTGTGTGTATGTGTGCAGTGTAGGGCTGGGGTGGTGTATCTGTGTAAATATGGGGTGGAGTGTATGTGTGTGTGGTTGCGGGGAGGGGGAATATTGATGTGTTTGTGTGTGTGTGTGTGTGTATGTGTGTGTGGTGCAGGGCTGAGTATCTGTGTGAATTCTGCTGTGAGGGTGGGGTGTCTGTGTGGGTGTGGTGCAGGGGTGGAGTGTTTGTGTGTATGTGTCTGGTGTGGAGGTGGAGTGTCTGTGTGCATGTGTATTGCGGGGGGTGGAGTTTGCATGTGTGGTGCAGGGATCGCGTGTCTGTGGGTGTGTATGTGTGTGGTGTGGGGTGGGGTGGGGTGGGGAATCAGTGTGTTTGTGTGGGTGTGTATGTGGTTATGGTGTGGGGCTGTGTGAATGTGTGAATGTCTGCAGTGAGGGTCGGGTGTGTGTATGGGTGTTGTGCAGAGGTGAAGTGTTTATGTGTGAGTGTGTATGTGTGAGTGTGTGTGTGTGTGTCTGGTGTGGGGTTTGGGTGTCTGAGTGTGTGATGTGGAAGAGGGGTGTCTTTGTGCATGTGTAGTGCAGGGGTGGGGTTTGTGTGTCTGGTGCAGGGGTTGCATGTCTGTGGGGGGGTGTGTGTGTCTGTGTGTGCATGGGGTGTAGGGGTTGGACGTCTGTGCGTGCCTGTGTGTGTATGTGGTAGAGGGATGGGGTGAATGTTTGTGGGGGGGGAGGGGGTGTTGCATGCTGCATTCTGTCTTCAAAGACATAGCTTTGTTTACAAATACGCAAAGTTATGGGTATGGACAGACAGATGGATTGACCTTCAATAATAGGTGATTTTGCCTGATGTGAAACATGCTTAATAACAGTGAGCTCTGTTGAGGAATAGTTCACACTATTGACAGCACAACAAGAAACCTAACATGTCAGGTTTTTTCTCTCCTTTCATTTTTAAGATTACTGTACATAAAACAACAACATAGAATATGTTGCTGACAGTTTATATGTCCTTTCAATTGAATGCACATCTCTGTCACAATTGCCCCCTCTTCAACAGGAACATTAGTGCTGACAAGTGCTTTGTTTTTACAAATGTTCTACACTTATAGGGAAATTATGAGTAAACATGACCAGGTGGTCACATTCTCTTTCCATTAACAGAAAGCCCTTGTGCTGAAAAATATAACAGAGGATTTGCCTAAGTATACAGAAATGAAGAATACATTCTTCTGGTTTGAAAACTGTATTCCAAAAATTCAAAATTTATTTTGGAAGAAACCTGGTGCTAAAAACCAGATTGTGCAAATATAGTACATGAATATTTATTGTGGGTAACCTCAAAATTACATTTGGTTGTTGGCTTGAGGATCATCATCTGGAAACTACTGGACTGGATAAAGAATATTAAAAATATGCAGACCTCTATCATATTGTGACTGGGTAGAATAATAAGGGAATGGATATTAGTGAACTGCATTAAAAAAAATTCAATTTTTGTTTCCTTTGCTATTTTTTTTTTCATTTTGTTTTTGATTTATTTCCATCTTTTAGGGGCCTGTTTACTAAAGTGTGGTAAGGTTGAGTTGCAGTGCAGGGGAGACCCTCAACACACTTACTAGCCAAAAAACATTGCTGCTACGGCAGTGCTATTCTTCCTCACCCCCGATCCAATTCACTCCAACAGAACACTCTGGTCTGATCCGCCCCACACTAAAGTTCCACCCCTGATCCCATCCCCCAACTTCAGCATGTACCCTGGCAGCCAAACCCCCCCCCCCCAAGTAGAGCTCTTGAAGGTTCCCTCCTACCACTCATAAGTACCCCTTCAACAAGGCAGACTCCCAAGATAAAACCCTTCCAAGAAACTTCCTCCCCAAACAATTGGGCCCCTCCAAAGACCCAACCTCGACCCTACTCTTCCCCTTCAGGACTTAGCCCGGGGGGTTCCATGAGTAAGGAGCAGGCCCCCTATCTCCTCCTTCAATTGCCAGAGGGTTCAAACATGGCAAATGTAACCCCTAGTGGTAGTCTTGTGGTACTAGAAGACTGCCATTGGGGGTTGCTGCCATTATTTTTGAACTCCACAGCAACTGTTCACTCAGACCACCATGGTGCCTCCAGGAAAGTTCTGGGATAGTCAGGGGCTGAGGAGAGGGTCAGGGTTGAGTCTTTAGGGAGGCCTTTTGTTTTGGGGTGGAAGTTCCTTGGAAACGTTTTTCTTGGAGGGCTCCTCCTTGTTGAAGGAGGGGGGTTCTGAGTCAGGGAGAGGGGTTGGCTGTCTGGGGAGATGCTGAAGAGGGAGTTCAGTGCGGAGGGAGAATCAGATTAGGGAGTGTTGTGTTACAGGGAGGAATCAGATGGGGAGCAGGTGACCACACAGTTTTACTTTTAACTGGACATTGGGCAGTGGCCATATTAACAGATTGTCAGCAACATGGCTGCACCTAATGCCATTTCATGAGGTGGCGTTAAGTGCAGGCAGGCTATCAGCAGTCATGGCAGCAAACGTGTGGTAACGGCCTGCACACTAGTTGTCACCGGCTGCCAGACCCACTCTCTGCCCCAAACCCATGCCAATCATCCCAACCCAAGCTAAGCACTCAATGACTTGTCTTTAGGAATGGGTAAATTGGATATACAGCCAGGTCCCTTTTTTTTGTTTCAGCTTATAAAAAACCTGCAGATCTCAGTCGCTTTCTGTGACCATGTATTGGGCCATTATAGAGCAATTCAGTTCTGATTTTTCATGTCACTTGGTAGGTGCCTACCTAGCTCTATAAAATACTAGCACCAGTCCTGTGTCACAGACATGGACTTTTACAGAAGTCCTAGAGATGGTTTAAATGCCCATGCCAGTATTTTTCAAGTGTAAGCATAAATGATAGTATTTTATCATCTATGCTAACAATCCTAAGGGCATAGTGCACTTTAGTAAACATGGCCCTTAGTGTATTCTAAATAGTTTCAGCATTGCTGGAAAAAGATTTCTCGGCTCTAAATGATTGAGATAAAATGGGGAAAAAAAATCACATTTTTTTTGTGTCATTCTCATGGAAAACAATATGGCGTGAAACAACAGCAAATCTCATCGTTAAGCCTGTGTCATTTTTAAATGATAGCGCAATATGGTTGTGGAGGCAAACAAATTGTCTTTTTATTTCATTGCCTGCATTGTTTCTGCATTTTGTTTAATAAAATAATTTCATTTCAGGAATAGGGGGTATGTTTACTAAAGGTTAATGCACGTTAAGTGCTGCAATGGCTATAGAAATGAATGGGCAGTGGCAGCACTAAACGGGCATTAACTTTACTTAACGTGCGTTAACCTTTAGTAAACATGATCATAAGTGTCATCAATACTACACATTACTCTTTAATAGTGAGCACAATTCTCTATTGCACGCACTGTTGAAGAATAGTGCACCCTATTGAAAAATAATGTGCACAGTTGACAACGTGAGGAAAAACCTGAAATCTCTTTTGAAAATCATATAAAATGACAACGTATATGCCATTGAAATTTGCTATGTCATTTCCAAAGAATGCACATCCTATAGCAGAACTCGAATAGAGATGAGCAACTCAGCCAAAGTGGATAGGGGTCTTCTACCAGTGCAGCACTTTTACTATCTGGTAATCCTGTTTGCCACGGAGTGCAAGTCTCCCTTCTGCCAGTCCACGCGACCTTCAGCAGTTGCCTTCTCTTTCTAGGCTTCCCTTAATTTGTCTGTAGTTGAGTAGCGAAAATAAACACGGGTTATTTAAAAACAAACATTTATTTATTTATTTTGAAGCTTAGATACCGCGCATCTTATACATTCTAGGCAATTTACAAAAAAACAACAACATATGAAATAATCAATGGGACATAAAAAAATACAATAAACGTACATATTGTTATTTCTCCCATTTGGAAGCTTTCCTGAAATGTACTGGAAGATTATTCAGCCCAGAAATGGCTGTATAGATAGATACAGTATATCTAAATAATGTGAAGGCACATTTTAGATAGGCTATTTAGGTGGCCCCCTCGGATGTACTAGAAAATGGGGACGTGCAGAATAAAGGTCTGGACACGTGGAGGGAGATGGGAGATTCCAGAAATATGCACCTGTAAAAAATGGATATGGGAGGATCCAGTGACATAGATGTGTCAGCACCAGTATTCCAGAATTTGCACATGAATAAGTTGTCACATCCATGTACGAGCAGGCCATATGCAAACGGAGACATGCAGTGATGCGGTAGTAAACAAAACAGCTTCAATATTTCCCTGCTATCCTTCTTTCAGAGGGAGAAAATGACTGGGGGATTGAGAGGACATTCTTCTACTAGTGACAGCTGGTGGGAATGAGCACTTTTGAAATGCTTGTTCATGCCCGGGGGCAAGTCTAAATATGGACGTGTCTCCTGGTGGGTTTAAACGTGCGACACCATTGTGAAATCTGAGATGCACATGGATCTTTCTAAGTCCTCCCCAGACACACCTCTGCCAAGCCCCAGTGTACCATCAATGCTATCAGGGTGGACATGTGTAAATCTCCAGATTTTCCAAAATGGCTATACGTGGACATGATTCACATGTGTGAATAGGTGTTTTCACACATACAAATCTCAAATAGGGCTTCTAAAATAACCCCCTAAATGATTAGAGCTACATAAATATGCATATGAATTATCGTGATTCATTAAAAGGGCTCTTCTAAGCACCATTAGTTAAATTCAACCATCCTGTTCATCAGATATTCACAAATTCATTTCTTAGGACCCCAGACTAGGTCTGTTCTCCAGGATAACTGAAATATTGAAAATAACAACTTAGACCAAGAGGCCTGTTTACTAAATGTTACTGCAGGCTAATGGGTATTAGCCTGAACTATTTGTCGCCATGCTCTTAGAAATAACACACTGATGCCCGTTAGCGTGCACTAATGTTTCATGAAGGAGCTCCCAAGTGTTTGTAAATAAAGTTCATGACTGTTCATTAGGTATAGCCTGAAAACCAAAAATGGTTGAGAGTCCTAAGGCTCCAGTCTGAGAAACCAAACCACTATCACGATACATTAACCCTCTTAGATTCACCACTCACCAATGCATTCGATTGATGGGAAACCCTCTTCCTCACAAACTATACTGGGACTTATTCTACATGGTTAAAACATTCTATTAATAAAACCCTCTTAAGTGTATACTATTCATTGTAAAATTAAAGGATTATCTATTGTAAAATATATTAGCATCTGACATCCTTAGGCAGATTCCACAGAAGACAAAGATTCAAGGCTAATTTCACACTAACTAGGTGTTCCTTAAACCACTACGATGTAGCTTATTGACCTATATGTAAACTTGCCAAACTCCCTGGCTGTAATGAGATTTTGGAATGCTATGTTCTGATCAATAGGATGAGACTTATCGGGCCTGCAGCATTGATACAGCTGCGCCCCATGATGCGTCCTGCCCTCAGGTTGCCCTAGCCCCCCTAGGTGTACAATTCTTTCAGACACTTAACCGCTTTTACAGTGTCATTGGCTAAAAGAATCTGGTAGTGACAGGGGACTTGTGCTCAGCACCTTGGCACTATTGCTTTCCTGTCACAAATAATTTATAGCTTTCTATTTACATCTCTTTGCCTGTACCCCACTCCCAACTTCTGGTTTCCCTAGGCTGCCCGAATCAATATGCTCACATAAGCAACGCAGACTGTGCAGTATTCCCAGGGAGCTGTAGGGAAAGGGAAAAGAAGAGAAAAAAGCCTGTCCATGGACTAAAACAGCTTATTCTGGACTTGAAGGGCAGATGTGCATTGATAAATCCTCTTTCTCTCTTCTCCTAAACTCTTCAGGAGGCAGGTCTTTCACAAGGCTAGGACCTTCATATATATATATGTAAAGGTTTTTTCCGCAGACAAAAGAGAGAAAACTTTGAAATCAGACACACATGTTGTAGGTGAAACTCCTAAGGGGTGTCTGTCTTTAGGAATGGCTAAATTAGATACACATAAAGTCCTTTTGTTTCAGTTAGAAAAAAAATACAGACCTCAGCCACTTTCTGTGACCATGTATTGGGCCATCATTGATCAATTCAGATCGGGTTTCCTGGTCAGTTGGTTAGCGCCTACTTGTATCTATCTGAAAACCGTTCTAGAGCTGATGTAAATGCCCATGGCAATATTTTTCAAGCGTGCACCTAAATGATAGTATTTTATCATCTATGCGCATACTTGCATGCTCTGCCCACACTTCACCCAAACTTCGCCAAGGTGTAAGCCCACTGACAAAATACACATCTTCATGCCAAAAGCATATTTACAGGTGTATGTGGTCACATATGTGCAGGAATCATTGTATAAAATTACCCCCTAAAAGTGGATGGGGCATGCATGTGGGAAACGGTGCTGTGCACCAAGACCGTAGTAAGCAATGCTAACCCATTCTCTGCTGATATTAGCGGGTACATGCAAGATTCAGCATCTCTTTTCATGTCTGTTCACGAGAGTTGGGAGCCTGAGGAGCTGGTGCTTCTGAGAATAGGAGATGCAAATGTCAATGCCCCAGGCTGCTTTGCATCGATGCTTGCTGCTCATGGTCTTCATGAGTTGCTATTCTTATCCAGCAACTTGGTGTCTCTGCATACTATTATGCAGATAACATCTTGCTTTCACGTCACACTGACCCATCTTCACCCAATCTCTCTTCACTCAACACTTGTCTTTCCCATGTACTTAATCCCAGCAAGACCTTAGCCACCAGGTTAACTGGGCATGCTTCCTCACCTACTTGCCCACCCCTTCTTCTTGGCACTTCTATTCCTTTGGTTTCCTCTTTTCGATACCTCAGTGTCATCTTGGACTCAGCCTTGACTTTCCATGACCACATCACCTCTGTTGTTCGTAAATCTCTTTACACCCTGCACCAGATCAGAGCTGTTCACCCCCTGCACTCTTCCTTGGCCTTTAATACTCTCCCTTGTGATCTCCCATCTGAATTATTGTAACGTTGTTATGCAGGACTTCCCAAACATCAGCTCCACAGACTTCAACTTATCCAGAACACTGCTGTCCATCTCCTCACCCATTCCTCTCACTACGATCATGTTGCTCCCCTTCTGATGCATTGTCACTGGCTCCCTATTCAATATCGCATTTGCTTCATGATTCTTACACTGGTTCACAAAGTCCTTCATGCAGGTGTTCCCTCCTATCTTTCTTCTTTTCTCATCTTCCATGCTCCACATTGTTCCCTCCGCTCACTACATTCCAACCGCTTATACCTTCCTTCCGTTTCCCAGGCTAGATTGGAATTTAGTCGACACTGCTTTCTACTTCCTCAGCCCCTATCTCTGGAACACTCTTCCCCCTGGCCTTCGACTGGAACTTTCTTATGCTACTTTCAAATCTCAACTCAAGACCTTTCTGTTCCACTCCACCTTTGATATTCCTGTTACCTGATGCACCAGGACCCCTGCTGATGATATCCTCTCCCTTTGGGCCCTTCTCTCTCCCTCTCACTTAGTATGACTGTGATCCTCTTTCCTATGGAGTTCCTGTCCTCTCTGGTTTCTTATAGACTATTTTTATTGTAAACCGCTCTGCTATCTTTTTGAAGGGTGGTATTTCAAATTTTAATAAACATCAACATGAGGTAGAAATGGGTGCTTTGTTGGCATTTCGCTCCACCAGAATGTCCTTGGGTCCTTGACTTAAGGGAACATTTACTAAGCCAGGCTAATGGTTAACCCATGCTATTTGCAACTAGGTGAGCAATACACCATCTAGACGATGAATGGATACTCAGGGGTTGTTTGTTCCAGTTAAACTGTTTTATTGGATTGTATTACTAGGGTTGCCAGATGTCCTGAGTTTATCAGGATTGTACAGATTTTTGCAAGCTTGTCCTGATTTGAAAAATGTCCTGATGTTGTCCTAAATTTTAGTGTTTTGTCCTGACTTGTCCTGAATTTCTGTAAAATTTTGAAAGATGATTAAAATGAACATTATAATACAAATGAAGGTTTTTTTATTCACTTAAGGGATCATTCCGAGCCGTGTTTAGCAGGGATGGACATACGAGTTGGACGTCCATCCCCTCTAAACGCCAGGAACATATCCCCTGCCCATAGCTTCCTGCATGTACATAGGAGATGTATGGGGAGCTCTGGACGAGGGTGGGAGGGGGAGGGCTGAGGGAGGAGCAAGGGCGGGCAGTGGGCGGGGATGCGACTCTGTATATACAGGGCCGATCCTGATGTTGGCCCTGTACGTCTGGGGTTGCCAACATAGATGGGGGACTTATTCCACCTTTGTGGAATAAATCCTCCTGGATGTCGGGGGATGGCAGCGAAGGGCCAGGTCAGTGGGCGAGGGGGTGCAGGAGCTTCCCTGCAGCCCGACCATGCCTTTGGAAGGCTGCATTGGGGCTGTCTGCGGGGAATGAACTTTATGGCAGTGGCTGGGAATCACAGCTTCTTATTGGAGCTGTGGTGCCATGGCAACAGGACGCCATGGCACTACACCTCCATGCAGGAGCGGGGGCAGACCTGTGTGGGGAAACAATGGGACGTCCAGCGGTAAAGAATCAGAGCACGGGCTGGCCGTCTAGACCCAATTCTGATCACGAGGGAATGTCTATCTCCCGCGGGCTCAGAATCAGGGACTAGACTGGCCCGTCCAGATCCTGGACGTCCCGGCAGCAGGACATTCCCCCTTTGGAATCAGACCCTTATTGTACATAAAATGGAGAAATGAAAATTAATTATAAGTTTTTCTTTTTCAATATGTGTGACTCAATGTTTTTGCCCAAAAATGTTGCTTTTTGGCATTTGTTTGAAAAAGGGGAAACATTTTGGTCTCTTTCAAGAAAATGAGAAAGTTTGGGTTCCATTGTACATACCAAATATAGCGAATTTAAGACGTATTAAAGAGGGGGAAAATATAAACATTTTCTGGAAGCTCAAAGTCTTGATAATAGTTAATCATTTGTTAAAAATTTTCAATTTTTGTCGTCATAGTAATGTTACTAATATAAATTAATTTTCAAATATGTATAACGTCACTAGTGGAACGAGTATTTTTGCTGTGCTAGAAGCAATGGATGGATGATCGAAATTGATTGGCTATTAAAATTGTAAAATGCTTGCCTCAAGTTAAATAAACTATTCATTATCTTGTGGTGACAGGTACAAAAAGATTTTGGCTGAAAATCTGCTAAATCAAATATCGTCGAACAGTAAATAAATGTAAATAATGTTTTATTGTGTTTGATGCCTAATAAAACGTTTTTTGAAAAGTATCATTTTTTGAAAAAAATGTCCTGATTTTGGACCAAAGGTATCTGGCAACCCTATCTATTATACAATTTTTACAATTTTCAATCTCAGTTCTTTGCTATACCCTGATACAGGCAATAAGTCAAAACAGGTCCATGTTGCGTATGTAATATGCTAATGCGTTATATTTATAATAGTCTATTAAAAAGGTTAGAGGCTGATATTTCAAAGGGTTTATGCTCCTAATTTTGAGAGTTGGGGGGGGGGGCATATTCAAAGGGAATAACGTGACTAGCAAACCTGCAAACTGTGTTACTCCTGCTGAGTGGGATATTCAGCGGCATATGCCTGGTTTGTGCCACTGAATATCCCAACTTAGTGCTGTGGAACACCCTGATGCTAACCACATGGAGGCATATTCTGTGTCCCAGGCCTCTGTGTATCCGGTCAGAACTGGACACACAGAGGTAGACAGGATTCTGATCCTGGGTGGCATTTTTAGCCCCTGCGGGATCTGAATCCCATCTAGGCCCGTAAGTGAAGGCCGGGGCCCAATTCCGATGGGCCTGAATGTACAGGCCTCTGCCCGGTTAACTCAGTCAAGGCTCCTGAATGGAGCTGAAGCACCATGGCGCCTAGTTTCCATGGCATGGCAGCTCCATGGCAGCTTAATTCACCGCAGCCTGACCCCCGATCTGGCATCCCAAGGCCATGGTCAGGCTATGAGGAATCTCCTGCACCCCCTCCTACCTTCACTGCTCCCTGGGCCTGCTGTCCCCCACCGTCTAGGAGAACATATTCCATCTCAGAGGTGGAATAAGTTCCACGTTCAGTCAGCCGGCCCCAGACGTACAGGGCTGACATCAGAATCGGCCCTGTATGTCAGCGGTTGTGGACCGCCCACTGCCCATCCTAACTCCGCCTCCGCACTGCCCCTTTCCCATCCCCGTCTAGCCTCCACATACAAGCTCCTTGTTCGTAAAGGGAGGTTTGGTGGGGGCGGGAAAGGCAGACGAATAGCGGGGGTGTCCCCACTATTCATGTTACAGAATAGATCCCTTAGTGTCAGGGCTTTCCAGGGGTGGAGCGGAGGTGGCACCATTGGTTAGCTGGTCAGAGGCGATACTGAGGGTTGGTTAACCCTAACTGGCTAAAGTTAGGCCAAATAAAAGCAGGCCTAACTGTTTAACTAATCAACCAGTGACTGAATATTGCCCCTGATCTGATAGCTAATTCGCTATCCCAGATATATTATGCCACTGTATGGATATGGACCCGGCATTGACTATCCAGGCATAATTTTAACTGTGATGGTCAGCCACTCTAACTGCACTGGCCAGTGCTGTCGAATATGCTCCCCTAAGCTCCTAAATTGGCTCCTTTAAATATTTGTTGGGGCTAAGTTCCTAATCCTTATGCTAGAAAAATGCCACTAAACTCCTAAATTTAGAATCTTAAGAAGTGGGTGGCAAGTATAGCAGATTTAGGGCAGGCCAAAATTTATAAACATAATTTTTAATCTCCTAAATGACTTTTCAATTGAAAACTGATGGGCTGATATTTAGCCTAAGCAGTGGGTGTTTTTCTGAACGCGAACTGCTGAGGCTGGAAAAAATCCAGATATTCTGAGCCAGTATCTGAATCGTGTCTAGGGCTGAACATACAGATTCATGGTTGACCCCGATGCTATCCAGCTACAGTAGTAACAATATTATGCTGATATCTGGATAGCTAATTGGATAAATTTAGGAAAGCCCTTCAGATATCCTAAATTTATCTGGATAACTGATCTGCATAGTGGCTGAATATTGCCGCTATTCAGCGAAGTACCAGCTCTGCCCAAACTCTGCCCCGGGACCACCACAGCACTATCTAGATTCTAGATAGTGCCTAGGCAATCAGAGGACATATTCAGTGGCACTATCTGGATAGTGATACTGAATATCTTGCTGGCTGGCACTTATCTGATTAGCAGGTACAGCTAACTGGATAAATGGTTTGGAATATCGTCCCCTTAGGTTCCTATGTTTGAAAAAAAATAGAAGACAAATTTATGAACCTAGCTTATGATCCAAATTTTAGAAGCTCAGCTTTTTTGGGATATTGTGCCCTTTGTTTTTCTTGATTTTTACATTTTTATAGATTTTGTTTGACTTTTTAATTTTTCATTGAATTGTTCCTCCTTTAATACCTCCATTCTTTGCTCGTCTCCATCCCTGTTATGAACTGCCTCATCTCCTACATGCCCTCCCTGGATGGACATCCTCTTCCACACACAGAGAAACATAGTATACACACAACTTACCCATTTGGAGAAACTACCCCGAGAGAAACATCTCCCGCAAATGATCTCCCCAAACAACACCCCTTCTTACCAGCAATAGTTCCCCTTCCAAAGGATCCCTCAACTCCACCTCCCTTTTGTATAACCTACTGGCAACCTCTACAGCAAGTTTTGAGTCAGGGGGAAATCTGGTTCTTTCCTGTCTCAACCCTTGCTGATAACACTGTTGCAAGGATAAGTTCTGGGTGGGGATGGGGGGTGGTGTAATCCTAATCAACAGGAACTCCCCCCCCCCCCCCCATTTATATTTTTTCCTATTTCATCAATAATGTGTTGATGGGTGGCCCTCTGGGGAGGGTTGTGATGAGAGAATTTGTTGATAATTTCTTTGGGGAAGGTTTGGTGTGAGGCCTTGGTTGGGAGAACTTCTGGGAGGGTCTGGGATGGGGCCTTATCTTAGAGATAGCAGCTACTATGGGAAAGAATCTAGGAGAAGGATTTTCTGGGGAGAAGTGGGATGTTGCCTCATTCAAAACTGTCATGTACTCAGCCTTGGATGGGACCCAGACTGGATGGGGGGAGGGGGAAGGGTTGAAATTCCTCTATTAATTGGCTTTTTTTAGTTTGGACCAGTTACCACGGAAGATTTTTCACATTATACTTCTTGCACCATACATTTTGGGGTATTGTGCATGCTAATTTTGTAAATTCAGTAAAAAATATTTTATTGGGTGTGCAAAAATGTAGTACACCACCCTTGAAGTGCCATATAAACATGCATACTCAAAATGTGTGAAGGATGCACTAAAAGCAATTTAGCTTGACTCTTAAGAGGTGACTTTATCAAGTCATTAACAGGTAGACGTGTCAGTTCATGGGCATTAATGACCTCTCATAACATTCTGATCAATGTAAAAAGTATGTGCTTTGACATGAAGCAATGTACTTGCTGGTAGGCGGCCTGGGTCGAGCACAGAGAGTATTCGAAAGTTCACGCATTAATTATAAAATACCATAATTTATTCTTATACTTGCAAATTCTACATGCATTCATTTACATCTGCTCTAGAGCATGATCTCTCCATTTATGCTGGTACTTTATAAAGACAAGTAGGCACCTATGTGTCTTTATAAAATAGGCTTAAAAGGGTGCATTTTGGATGCCTTAATCTAGGCACCCTGTTACCCTCTTAAAGGGTAATTTTATAATTTGGCACCTAGCTAAAACACATTTTTGCACGCGTACAAGGGATGTGCTTAAGTTTTGAAACGAAAGCGGCAATACAAAACTGCATTCTATTGCACAGTAGGGTGCACTATAAAAAAAAAATGAAACAAAGACAAAAATAAACACCAAACGAAACAAACACTGTTGTCCTGCCCATCTCTAATTCGTACTTTACAGATATTTCATATAATCAAGTACATGGCTCCTTGACTTTATTAAATAGAGCGTAAGTGTGAAACTACATGCGCATGTCGAGGCGTGATCACTCACACTACTTTAGAGTTGGTGCAAATGACTGTGCTTACTTTTTGCATGTGCACACGTAAATTAAAGCATTTGCTAATCTATGCATGTAATTGCTCATTTCTCCCAAACTCTGCCCATGTGCACACCCACAAGATGTAAACTATGCATGTATGTTCACTATAGTCAGTATTTTTTAAGACGTCACTTACACGGCTAACTGGCCACTTGAGGGCGTAAATGACTAATATACTAGAATTTCCACATGCTGTTCACCCAGAAAACTAGGCAACTTCTTATAAAATTGCCCCTTAATGCACACAGGCCCCTGAGGGGTTAATTTTATAACTGAGAGCACATTGGGGTCATTCTGTGGCACGAATAGCAGGGATGGGGTTGGGACGTCCATCCCCACTATTCGTGCCTTTCCCAGTCCCATCTACCTTCCCCGCATCTTGTATGGGGAAGGTAGATGGGGCGGGAAAGGGGCGGATTGGGGGCGGGCAGTGGGTGATCATCGGTCCCGGATGTCCAGGGCTGGCGACTTGCACGGGAAACTTATTCCTCCTTCGAGGTGGAATATGTTCCCCTAGTTGCCAGGGATCAGCGGTCCCGGAGCGCGGATGGGGTGGGGTGGGCCAAGGACATTCCCCACAGCCTGACCCTGGCCTTAGGAGACCAAAGATACAAGGAGGAGCAACCTCCTGCGGGTAGGACAAGCAAACACAAGGAGCAGGAGATGTGGGAAGAATGAGGGTCTTTATTATGCACAAGGGACCCCAACGCGTTTCGGCAACGCCTTCCTCTGATCAGAACGTGGTTTCAGCGTTGTAGTCTCTCTCACAAGTCCGTGTGTCTACGGCTCTTTTGAGTATTGGAGAGTCCTCTGACTTGATTTCGTTGCTAGTTGGTATACTAGTTTGGAGTGTTTATCGTCAGCGTGTACTTGGTGTCATTCCCCCTGAGGAAGGCGTTGCCGAAACGCGTTGGGGTCCCTTGTGCATAATAAAGACCCTCATTCTTCCCACATCTCCTGCTCCTTGTGTTTGCCTGGCCTTAGGAGGCCAGATCGGGGCTTGGACTGCGGGGAAATCACTCCTGGGGCCGGCAACCGGGGATCACGGCTCTGAAGAACCCTGACTGAGTTAGCCGGGGAAGGCCTGTATGTGCAGGCTGGATGGAATTGGGGTCCTGGCCTGCACGAACAGGCCTGTTCACGATTCTGATCCTGCGGGGCTAGACATGCCCCGCGGGATGGGAATCACGACTCTCTCTGTACATCCGGTTCCGGCTGGATGCACAGAGGGTCCAGACGTGCGGGGTGGAATCGGGCCCATGTAAATAATGCATGCATACTTTCTCCTTTATCAATGACTTTTCAAAACAAAAATATTTGTGCATACTTCCACTTTGTAAACTACTCCCGGGAATTTGTACACTCCTTACTACACCTAGGTTTTCTGGGTTAATTTATGTGCGCACAAGTCTATTTTCAAAAGTATATGTGTCCATGCCAACCCCCGTCCCCAACCCCATCTCCTGTAATGCTTCCACTCAGTTTGCTAAAATTATGGGTGTCTAACTTTAGGCACATTTCAAATGCGCAATTGTAAAGGGTCTATGTTTGCACCTAAAACACTGCTTTTAAACTGCTTTGACTGGATCACACATGACTACCATAGAATAATTAATTGATTTTTATTTAGTACAACAAGGCACAAATTCTGCCACTGAAAAAATGTCTCTTTTTGCTGAGATAAAATATAACCACCTTGGTAAATAACAGAAGAGCTGCTTAAGGAAATTATTCAGGCCCTACTTTTTCCAAATTTCCTGGTAATCTAGGGCAAGACAAGGAGCATGCAGACCCACCATCCTCCATAACAATCCAAAGATATTACAATATATTTTACACGTTCCCTGCCACATCATCAGCTTGTTCAATTACAACAAAACCTGCTTATAATGTCATTCAGCCGAGTGTGTTAGAGGTGACCTTATATCCATCAGTGTTTCTGTAGGATGGAGAATATTGACAGTGTAATCAGTCAGAATTGCTATTAGTTTACGTGTGTCTCAGTCCAAGCTAAAAAA
The DNA here is from genome assembly GCA_033557465.1 of Ichthyophis bannanicus. Lineage (NCBI taxonomy): Eukaryota > Metazoa > Chordata > Amphibia > Gymnophiona > Ichthyophiidae > Ichthyophis > Ichthyophis bannanicus. Next base: position 525,466,388 of record CM066034.1, on the reverse strand, counting down.
CTTGACGTATCCATGGCGACTCTAAAGATGAGGGGTGTTAGAAAAAGGTGTCATTTCAGGTAATGACTTTTACACCTACACTGCTTTTACAGGCTATGGATGCTATTGAACCATGTTGCTGTATAGAAATCCTTCATAGCCAGAGCAGGGTTAGAGCCTGCGGCTGCTATGGAAAGGCTCCTCTATACAGAGGGTAATTATATAAGGGTTGCTAGAATTATGCACAAACAGCACAGTATTTTAGTGCTTTCTGTGCATGTGGGTATGTACAGGGGCGGAATTTGGGCAGAAATGGGACGAAGCTCAGATTACACACATAAGTTATCAAATACCATAACTTACGCGCGTTCATGAAAAATCCGGGCGTGGGCATATGCATTTGCTATTGGGCAAGCATAACCGCTCACACCTAGTTTAACATGCATTTTCCATCACTTATGTTCCTATTTATAAAACATGCCTTACTTAAAAAATAGGCCTGAAATACGTGCATGAAAATGTGTGTAAATCTAAAGGACCTTTATAAAATTGCTCTCTATGTTTCTCTTGGGGCAGTTTCTCCAAATGGGTTATTTTTGCATGAACCTTACTCCTAAGCCAGGGTATGTGGAGTATGATCTCATTCTCTCAAATTGGCTGCTAATGTTTGGCATAGTACTTGCATCGTGCCAAAGCCAGCTTCCTTCTGGAGTTTGTAAGACATAACATGTATGGGCAAGGTGTGCTTGGAAATTCCTCTTAAAAAAACCTGTGGCACCCAACATGATGGGTGTGCCAATATCTTTCTGCCACGTCTTCATGCTCTCTGATTGCATCTCTTGGAACTTGAAAATCTCCCTTTGTGGTAAATTTTTGGATGTCATAGTGAGTGTTTACTGCATATAAGGCTATATATAAATCACAACAAAGTGCTAAGGGCCCGAATTTCAGTTGGGCGGTGCTATGCATCACATCGGCGTATAGCCCGCCCACCTCCCGCCTAACCCGGATTTTCCATGCCGGGGTCATTTGCGTCCCTGGCATCGAAAATCCGTGTGTTGCCACACATCCAGGTAGCCGCAGGAGCTACCCGCATACCACCAGTTTTCGATGCTACACGGTTATCCCCAGCGCCTTAAAGATAGGCAAGGTTTTCCCATGCCTATCTTTAGGCTCAGAGCGCTAGCCATGTAGTATTGAAAATTGATGGTACATGGGTAGCATCATGGCCCACCTCCGCTCTGCATTGGAATGCCCCCAACATACCCCAATGCTATCGGAATAGGGGAGTATTCTGTGCCACGAATAGCAGGGATGGACGACCCAATAGGATATCCATCCCTACTATTCGTGCCTTCACCTGGCCATGACTAACTTCCCCACCGGTTGTGCAGGGAAGTTTGCCAGGGGCGGGGAAGGGTTGGCTCGGGGGCGGAGTTTGGGCAGAATCTGGGTGGTCTCCAGCCCTGGACATACAGGACCAATTCTAATGTAGGTCCAGGGCCGGCGACTTATATGGGGAAGTTATTCCACCTCCGAGGTGGAATAACTTCCCTGTATGTCATTTTGCTGTGGGCCTGGGGCTTGCAGTGGGCAGGGTGGGCCTGAAGACAGTTCCCGCAGCCCAACCCTGGCCTTTGGAGGCCAGATTGGGGGTCAGGCTGCAGGGAATGAGGTCCTGCAGTCCAGTGGCTGGCATCACAGATCTTTAATGGAGCCACAGTGCCATGGCAATATGATGTCATGGCACCACGGCTCCATTGAGTTAGCTGGGGACAGACCTGCAAGTGGAGGCCAGACTGAATCGCAGTTCTGGCCTGCATATGCAGGATTGTTTGTGATTCTGATCCAGCAGGGCTAGACCGGACATACAAAGGGGATCGACGTCCAGGATGGAATTGGGCCCATAGCATCTGGGCGTGTTATGGGCATATCCGTTTTTTTTGAAGGGTACTACCATGTAGGTGTCCTTTGAAAATCCCAGAAAAGGCCTTTACATGGATACTAGGGAAGTTACCCGCGTAAAGGCCTTCGAAAATCGGGCTCTTTGCATCAAATAGTCAGGGTAAAAAGGTAGTGGGGCTAGACATAGTGCTTTCTAAAGAGTTGGGGGCCCAGGTGGAACAGGTGATGAGGGATACTGCGGGGAGATATATTATCCTGAAGGCTTGGCTAACCCAGGAAGAATTAAATTTTTTAAAAAAGGTCGTTGACAAGATGACAAGTCTGGGGAGTGGAAAATTCATTGTGGGGGGAGACTTTAATATTACATTGAATCCAGGAATGGACAGCTTGGGGGAAGAGGGCAGCAGTGGACGAGTGGGTGAAGGAGGAAAGTTATAGGGGTTTATCAAAGCATGGGGGCTTTGTGAGAGGGATTACACCTTTTTCTCCAGTCCTCATGGTACTTACTAGAGAATGGACTACTTTTTCGTGCTAACGTCTGTCCTCCCAAGAGTGGAGGCAGTAGAGATTGATTGCATTAGTTGGTCAGACCGTGTTTGAGTCTGTAAAGGGTTGAGGCAGATGTGAGCCACAAGTTCTGGTGCCCAAATATTAATCTTTTGAGGGATTCTAGGGTGGTGGAGGAATGAAAGGATGAATGAAGGAATATTTTGAGATAAATGACAAAGGAAAGATTTCTAAGGTGGGGGTTGGAATGGGTTTAAAGAGGTGGCAAGAGGGTAATTAGTGAGGTGGGAAGCTCAAAAGAAAAAAGAAGGGGAGAGGACAGTGGGGGAGTTGTGGGTTGAGTTTAGAAGGCTGGAAAAGATTGATAAGCACTGTCAGAGTGTAAACTACACGATTCAGTGTAAACTACATGAGCTGAGAGGGAAGCACAGGCCAGAATTTATGGACAATGTTGACTGGCAAATGTTGCAGTGGACAAATTTTTTTATGAGCAAGGGAATAAGGCAGGGGATCTTTTGGTCAATAAACTGCATCAGTGTCATGAACAAGGGCAAGTGGGGGTGATCTGGGGAAAGCAGGGAGAAATTATATGGAAAGTGGGAGCCCTGAGAGAATGCTTCTAGGAATTATATGTGGAGCTTTATGAGAAACAGGGGGAAGTGGACAGAGAGGATCTGGATAGATACCTGGATTCAGTGCCGCTGAGCAAGTTAATGGTAGAAGTGATGGTGTTCCTGGATAGGGACATTGAAGAAGATGAGGTGTACCAGAGGATTAGGGAACTCTCCAGGCCTAGATAGCCTGACTAGTAAATTCTACAAGACATTTGCAGATGTGCTGGTGGATTACTTGGTGAGTTTGTTTAATGGAGTAAAGGGAGGAGGCAAACTAGTGGAGACCGTGGGATGGACAGATTTCAGTGATTCCTAAAGAGGGACAGGAACAGCAGGAGTGTGGCGGGTATCGTCCCATATTCCTATTAAACTTTTATGTTAAGATCTTGGCAAAGATTTCGGCCCAACAACTTAACACAGTGATCTTGGCCCTCATGCATATTGATCAAACAGGATTTATGCCTGGCAGGCGGAGAGGCGATAATATTTGCAAAATGCTGAATCTGATCTGGGCAGTAAGAGGGAGGGAGGCACCCTCCTTGCTCTTAGCAGTTGATGCTGAGAAGATGTTCAGTTGGGTCAGTAGACGTTTTATGTTATGAACGCCGGGGAAGATGGGATTTGAGGAGGCATTTACAGGCTGGATACAAGCTATGTATGCTAGTCTGAAAGCATGTTTGAAGGTAAATTGGGCCTATTGGGACTTCTTCAAGTTGGTTAGGAGAACGCAGCAGGGGCGTCCATGTTGCCATTGCTGTTTGCATTCTCTATCAAACCGCTAGCTGCCCATATTAGGATGAATGTTGATATGAAAGGGATTAAGGTGGGTAGTGTTGCAGGCGACATCCTGTTTTAGTCCCATGGTTCTGAAGAAGTATTGGGAGTTTATGAAGTATGCCATGCTTGCTGCTAGAGAAGAGAATGAACTCATCTGGAAGGTGGCAGTGTTGCCAGATCTGGGAGGATTCCATGCTCGTTTGCATGAATTCTGCAGCTTGCAGAAGCTTACAGCAATTCAGCAGGGGGGGATGACAGAAGACAGAAACAATTTGGACACTTTTTTGGACTTTGTGGAAGGATTTTCAAGAGGGGATGGAATAGGAGAAGGAGGAGTAGAACAATAAGGGGCAGTGGTAGCTGGGGGAGAGAGGTGGTAAAAGGAATGTTATATCTGCATGGGTCCCTGCTTTGCTTATGGAAATTTTATGTGATATATGTGTGTTTCTCTGTTCTTACTGTTGTTTAATATAATCTAAAATGTTAATAAAAAGTAAATTTTGGAACAAAAGAACTGTCATACTGCGTCAGATCAAAGCTCCATCAGGCCCAGTGTCCTGTTTCCACCAGTGGCCAATCCAAGTCACAAGTATCTGACTTTCCAAAAATATTCATTTCCATGCTATGTATCCCCAGGGATAAGTCGCGGTTTTCTCTCAGTCTACCTTAATAACTGTTTATGGACTTTTCCTCCAGGGATTTGCCCAAACCTTTTTTAAACCCAGCTAAGCTACCTGCTTTTGCAACATTCCCCAGCAATTGGTTCCAAAGACCAATTATAGGTCAAGAGAAAAAATATTGGGCCCGATATTCAGCGCCAGCAGCTGGGCACGAGTCCAGCACCTAGCCCTTGCGCTGAATACTAAACCCGGATATTCAATGTCAGAGTCATATGCAGCGCCGGCATTGAACATCTGGGGTCGCCGCACAGCCTCCGCAGCTTCAGAAGCTAACCAGGTAGCAGCAGTATTACACCACGACCCGATTAGCTCCTACAGGTAAAGCTAGACCAGCTTTTGCTGCGCCTAGCTTTACCAGCAGGTTACTAACTGGATAGTGGTACAATATCACCGCTACCCGGTTAGCAACTGTCACCATCCCTGGAACACCTACGACATTCCTCAATGCTAAGCGGTTCACATCAGGGCATATAGCAGCGTTAGTTGAGGATATTCAGCGGCATTAAACGGTGTTAATGCTGTTGAGTATCCTGTTCAGCGGCATTTACATGGTTTACAGGTCTGTAAACCGTGTAAATGCCGTTCAATATTGGGCCCATTATCTCCTATCTCTTTGTAGCTTCATTATGTGTGCCCTAGTCTTTGTACTTTTTGGAAGAGTCAACAACTGATTCACTTGTACTTGTTTCACTCCACTCTTTATTTTATAGACCTCTGTTATATCTCCCCTCAGCCATCTCTTCTTCAGGCTGAAGGGCCCTAACCTCTTTAGCCTTTCCTCGTAGGAGAGTTGTTCCATCCCTTTTATCATTTTGGTCGCCTTTCTCGGTACCTTTTCTAATGCTGCTATATAGTTCTTCCCAAATTATGTCCCCAAAAATGTCTATATGTAGACCCTATAAAAGTCAGAACGATCTTTCAGCGAAACTACATTTTAGGCATGTATACATCTGTACAGAGCCAGCGCTAGCAGCAGTCAAACTAGGTGGTCCTCTAGGGTACCAGCCTTCTGGGGAGCCCATTGCAGCCACTGCCTCCTCTTTCTGGGGCTAGCACAATCAGCAATGGCAAAGGAACCACAACACAGTACTTACCAAAAGCTCTGGCGCTGCATCGCAGTTCCTGGCTGCTATTATCCACCGCTTCTGTCCCTCTCCGATGCAGACTTAACACTGGAAAATGCTTTATAAAATTAGCTCCAGGCAGTGGTGGCAGAACAGCCATTTAAATGGGGGGGGGGGGGCTAAGTTCTGCCCCAACTCTGCCCCTAACCCCTGTGGCCTTCTTCGTCTTGGCCTTCCCCTGCTGTTCTGCACATGGGGATCCGATCTCCTGCAAGTAGACAGAAGGAATCTTTGCCACAATTGCAACTGCTCTTTTCTCTTCGGCCCATGGGATCCCCATGGGCAGAACAGGAGGGGAAGGCCGCCCTCCATGAAGTTTAATGCTGGCAGCTGGCACCTAGCAGGCAAAACCTTGGTGGGGCCAGGGCCCGTGTGGCCCATCCCATTCCGACACTTGTGGTTCTAAGATGGGCAAAGCCTTAGCGAATCAGGTTCAGTCATAAACCTAAGATGTTATAACAGGATCTCAGTATATACGTATTTACTGATTACCCATGACAATCCAGGAATGCTATGCTGAGATTTCACCATGCTTGGCATCTGCAAGTGTTTTTTCTAAGTGTGTTTCTGACTCCTTCCAATAAACCATATTTTACTTTAAAAGTAATAATAACCCTGAAACAACAGCACCAGAAGAAGGGCAAGCAGTCAGACATGTCAAATGCTGCTTAGATCATAGAATGCTTAACAGAATGAAGGTCAAAGAAGAAAGAGAAGTCATAATGGCAACAGTCATGTGACACATTTATTATGGAAGTATGAGCAGTCACAATTGCAGAGGTACGAAACTCCAGCCTTTACTCATGTTCTTGATGTTCAAATGGTGTATGTCCCCACTGCCCAATACATTGAAATGCAGGACTTCAAATTTATAGTCTACTGGATATCCATAACGTTCCATCAGGTCTGGGTCATTTTTGAAAAGCCTGGTTTTGACATCATCTGAAATTCCTTGGGTTTTGAATTCTACAGTCTTACTTTTCCCGTTGAACAAAATGAGTCATCAAAGTCCAAAATTCTTTAGGATAGAAGGGTTGGTGAAAATGCTTTTCAAAGGGTTTGTAGAAACAGTTGAGGAGGCTGTGAGTACTTTCTTTAGGAGGAAACTCCCAGTTAGGCTCCTAAAATTGTGGCCATTTCCCTACGTCCTCAGCACTGAAAAGTTCCTTTCTTCAGTTCTTTTCATGGCGAGATAAGACATTGTCTTCTTTTCATTGTTGGATCTCGAAGACATCACACTGTTGGCATGCACCCAGTGCCCACCCTTTATGCACGGAGCATTTTGTGAACCCAAGTTTAGTATATTTTGAGAAATACTGGCTCTGAGCCTCGTTTGTTTTTTCTTTTGATAGGATCATCAGGACTAAAGTTCAGCAGCCTTTTCACCCGACTCCAGATGGGACTGGAACCCCAGTGAGTGCACCGGGACATGCGATTGGTAAGAGAAGCCCTGGCTGACTGCATGGGCAGGCTGGGAGAGGCTTGGAGATGTGTGACTATGTACACACATTGCAGCTGGATTCCATTACACATATATATGAATTTGTTTGCACACATACCATACCGAAGGCACACAATTCTCTGCAAACAGGGTCAACTTGGCATCTGCGCGCATTTTCAGATTTCTCATATATACACGTTTTCAAAAGGGCCAATCTTCAAACACCTCCGTGGTCAGCTGTAGTGCTTAAATATTGGTGGAATATTCAGCACCGGTATTCGGATAGAAGCTACCGCTAAATATCTGGGTTGAGTTGCGCTATCTGAATAAGAACTTGCGCGTATCCAGTGAGCGTGTTTTTCAGTCAAAACTTATCCGGATAGCAAATTAGATCTGCTTTTCATGCAACCTAAGTTGTCTGGATAAGTGCTGGCTGACAATTGCGTTCTCCAGATAGGTGCCGGCTCTGATCCAGATAGTTCTGGTACCATTCCTACACTAATTGGATATTGCCAGGATAGTCTGTGTACATATTCAGCGGCGCTATCTGGATAGGACCACTGAATATTTCACCTAGCACCCTTATCTGATAACCTCCCCTTGACTGTTCACATAAGGGTTTTTGAACATCGGCCCCACCGAGTATATATCTATATCTATATTTTATAGCACTATCCTTCTGCAGAACACTATACCAAAGCATTCAGATGCTGTAGTGTTTCTACTCCAAGTGCCTGATTTAAGACTTGCAGGTGTGTCAAGTTCTGTTTCATTGCACTAAATGTATGGTTTGCACACACAAAACTAAATTGCTCAGATGTCCACAGGTTATGATAATTAGATTAGAAGTAACATCACAGTAAATTTTGGACTTCTGGTTAAGGTGACTTTGCTGGGGTTTCTGAATGATTTTTCATTGAAGGGCTTTGGAAAATACACTTGCTTCTCAGAGGTGGATGTATGTATGAAACCAGCCTGTTATATAAGTAACTCCCCTCCGCCCCACCTCAATAATATTGAGGAATGAAAATGAACAAATTTTTTTCACTGAAAATTCGCACAGAAAATATAGGTTCCCTGAGCTTTTCATGCTGAAGGTTCTGTCTTCTCAAAGAAAGATTTGCACATTTGATAACTTTTGCCAAGAAAAATAAGTCATACGGCAAAATTAACATAGATTCAACCTAAAGGGGCCTTTTACAAACAGGCTCTAAGGTGTTGCACCTAATGTGCGAATAATGCCGAAACCACGGTGCAAATTACGTGCAACACTCCTCCGTTAACTGTCAGGGGTATAGAAAGTCTTTCCCTAGCAGTTAATGTGGAGTCGTGTCCCATAGCATGTGCTGCATTAGCGTGGGCACACCTAACATGGCATTAGGTGAACATGCATTAATGCAGTTGGCATATGGTGTGAACACAGCGCTAAGTCCATCGAGCTCACGACACCCACTCGCTGCCCTACCCCGCCCACTTGTGACCTCAGCACAGTTAGCGTGGGAATCATCCTGTGCTAATTATCATGGCCTGTCACTACCTGGGAACGTGTGTCCCAGCATGCTTTCAGCACGTGCCAGAAGACACGCTGCCCGTTAGTAAAAGGCCCTCTAAGTGTTACATTGTTCACTGAACTTTCCCCCTTTTTATTTATTCAGTTTATGGAGAATTTTCAAAAGTTTGCATAGAAACAAAAACTATAAATGCAATACCATAGGGTATAAACTTAATCAGCCCAGACAGAGCAAAATGGAAAAAGAAAGACAAGAATAAAAGGGCGAGGAAGAAGAGGAGGGGTCTGGTGTTGCTCCTATCTGTGCTTGGATCCCCAGCCCTCTTACTCACTTTTCCTTGAAGAAGATGGACAAGGTGCCATTAAATGTTTGTCATTAAGGTCCTTATTCACAAAGGTTCAATAAGCCTTAACGCCCCACAATGCATGTAATTACTGAATAGGCCCCTTTGAAAGTAATGCAGCCTGTACTACGTAATGTGCATTTTGGTGCATTAACACTTATGAATAGAGGCTTTAACTTGTAAAATACCTTTTTCCTGTGTTGGTTTCCAAAGCTTAAAATGAATTTCCTAGCACAGATCAATGTCCTAGCTGGCTATTTTCTACAGTTTTTTAAAGCAATGTCCCAGCCTCTGTGAAGTGATGCAGACTACTGACTTGAGTTGTCACTGATTGCTTTGTCAATTGTGTGTCCAGCTATGCGCCAAAAGTCTTGTGCAGTCTTTTAGACTATTAACCCTAATATGGCAATACCATCAGATATCACTCCTATTCGTTCTCACTTTGTGAGGCCTGGCTGGTGTCAATACTGCCTGTTTGCTCTTTTAAACTGTATTAATTTGGCTCGTTCTAGGTCTTGTGCGGATTGCAAAAAAATGCCCTCCGACCACTTGGTTTTCACATTATTGCCCTATATTGGTTTCCCACTGAGATCATTTTTGCACTAGTATAACTAATTTTAGCAGTGTATTGTACAAGAAAGCCAAAAATATCTCAGATTTCTGTTTTTCTAAGTATGTTAGCAAAGTACGAACTATCTACCGTACAGTGTGTGTAGCAGCCCATGCTGGTCTTTAGCCCTAGAATAAACTTGTGTTATTTACAGCTCTCCCACTTCCCCTCACTCACTCTGGGTAAGGGGACATCATTTATGAGTCAGTTCATTGAAACTAGGCCCTGTCTGCTTGCTATTAATCTGCTAATTTCCACTACCATTTACTAGTTGTTGCATTTTGAGCCATTATAGTATGCTAACTAGTGTTCCTTGCTGTGCTGGATCAAACTCAGACCAAAGGTTCATCAATCCCACTATTCTGTTTCTAATAGTGGCCAATCCAGGTCGTAAGTACTTGGCAGGATCCCAGGTCTATCTTAATAACAATTTATTGACTTTTTCTCCAGGAACTTATCCAAACCTTTTTTAAAAACAACTAGCTGCTTTGATCATCTCCTTCTTAGTTGGATTTATAAAAGATTTGCACAACTGTGTATACAGAGGTAGAGTGGCAGTAGCATCTGCAGTAGTAATAACAGGCAGGAAAAGAGAATGAGGCGAGGCAACAGGTAGGATGATCATCCTCTAGATCAGCGGGTCCCCCAGAAGCGGAGTTGGCCAGCTTGTAAAGGGTAGGGGGCAAGGACTCATGGAGATTGACATTGGGTTAGGGCAGGATATGGGGACATAAGTGAGAGGGTGTGAGCTATATGGGGGAGAGATGGGGTGTGGGAGCATAAAAGAGAGAGGATGTGTGTGTGGATGCCTGAGAGATTGGGGGTGCAGGCCATATAAGTGAGAGAGAAAAAGAGGAGTTCATTTTTTTCTAGTTGGAAAGCGGAGAGCTTGTCTGAGTGAGTTCACCTAAACCAGTTGCAATGGCATAAAAAAAAGCTCTCAGGATGCCAAAACAGGAATATAAAGGCAGCAAGAGACAAGCTGGAGCACTTTATAATTACATCAAAAGATAGAAAGTGACAGCTGATCACCCTCAGGTGGAAGAAGACCTACCAAGTGCAAGCACTTCAGGAGAAAGCCCAACTGAACAGCTCACAGCCAACCAACATTCGATGGCTTCCACTTCATTTATTGTCACTGATTATGATGATTTCTCAAGGAACAGCAATGAGTGGGGAAGAGTGAAGTGAGCTGCCATGTACCTTAAATACCTTTGAGGAGGAACTGCTTAGGCCAAAGCCACCATCAGCTTCATCTACTTCTGACTCATTGGCACTTGAACTAGCAGATTCTTCAAAAGTGACAAAACTCTCTGATAAAATAAGAATTATTCTTAAAGAATCTGGACCTTTTGAAAAGAAAGGCATTTTGTATCCTACAAATTCTAGTGGACGCAAGTTCAATGACACGTACTACAACCAAAAAATGGAAAGTGGTGAACTACTGCCAAGACTGTGGTTAGTTTACTCAACTTCTACAGACTGCATGTTCAATTTCACCAGCAGTTCCAAGTGAATCACCCAGCAACCTTATATCAACTGGCTACTTTAACTGGAGGGGTATATCCAAGGCACTGCATATGCACAAAACAAGTCTTGGTCATATGAAACGTTTTAAAATGTGGGTCAGCTTCAGAAAAGGGTCTCAAAAACAAAACTACACTTGACTCATAAAATCAAAGGCTGTATGAACTAGAGAAAAAGCATGTCAGATGTGACTGCAAGGCTTTTAAAAATAATAAAATCTCTTGGATTTCAATGTATGACTCTAACAAGCTTTTTGAAAGAAACTATGGCAACTTTCTGAAACTGGTGGAACTATTTGGAAAATTTGATCCTGTCATAGGGATGCGTATAGGGAGGACCAATAGACAGGAATCCAAATTCCATTATTAGAGCTGAGGTATACAAAATTAAATTACTGAAATTTTGGGCAAGGTTGACACTGAAAAGGTCTTGTCAGCAGTCAGAAAGCAAAGCGCTAATCCATAACATTGCTGCATTGCAGAAGTCAGTCACACTGTGCAGATCACAGTTATTCATTTTGTTGCCTGAAAAGAAGGCACTGTGGACATCAAAGAACATTTCCTAGGCTTCCTAGATGTGCATGATTCAACCAGAGAGTGTTTGTGTGACAATGTTGTCAATCAGCTACATGCCTGGAATCTTGATATTGGTGATATGAGGGCCCAAGGCTACAACAATGGAGCCAACATGAAAGGAAAAAGGAATGGCCGGCAGAGGCTGATTTTCAACAAGGCCCCTTGCACCTTCTATCCACCATGCATAAAAAGGTCTGAGCTCATTGGAAAAGTCACATTGCCATGGGAAAACCTCTCAAGCACCAAACTGGAGAAATCTATGAGCAATGATAAGCATGACAATGAATCTAAGTATGAAGCACATATTTTGAGCACCGAGTTAAAGTATTTCCAATTCTTGTGCTCCCTCATCCTATGGCATGACCTGCTGAATCCTATCAATCTCTTCAGTAAGATCCTTAATGGTAGAAATGTTGCCACCACTTTGACAGCCATTGAGAACTTGAAGGACTTTATTTTCAGTTATCGTGCTGATTCCAGATACAAGTCATTGCTTAAAACTGCTCTGCGTCTTTGTCGAGAGGTTGAGAGGGAACCAGAGTTGAGCATCTGAAAGGCGGTATATAAAAAATGTTAAATAAATAAATGGCTCAAACATGTCAGAGGAAAAAGACTACACAGTTCCAATATGAACAAGGAGATTAATCACTGCAATTACCCAAGGATAAATTTCTAGTAAATTTATTTTATACAATTTTGGATCCTGCAATAACGTCCCTCAATGAAAGATTTGAAGAACACAACAATTGATTTAAATAGTTGTACAACATAAATAGGCTGAAGCTAACCACGAAAAGCAACTTAATTTATCTGATTGTGATAA